>WEKW01019682.1:8949-30255 GCA_013389905.1 Sula dactylatra
GCCCCCGCCGGGCGCCTGGGGACCTCGGCCGCTCCCGCAGCGCGCCCTGCTCCTCCGTGCACCTCTTACAGGGGCGGGGGGGCTCTGGCGGCGAGGCACGTGAAGCGCTTGTATTTACCGTACTAATATTCATTGCGTGAAACGGCTGAAACGAGTGGCGGAGCCGGTTGCTTTGATTTCTGGTATGGCGAGTGCCTGTCTGCGTGGAAAACACGCGATGGCTTCTGTAGAGTTTTCTCTGCTGTCGCTTATTTACGCTTGCCTGTTCGGCCACTTAAGAAATGCCATAAAACGAGTAGGAAATGGTTCAGCTTCCAGCGCTGCCTGAGAAAGCAGGTGTAGCGCTGCCTGCCAACTGCAAGGAGCAGTGCTTCGCACCTGAAGGTGTTAGCAGGCTGCAGACAGAGCGCAGCAGCAGCCCGCCCTCGTCAAGAATTAAAGGGCCTTTGCCTCACGTTTGATACCGATGTTTCTTGAAGATACAGATCCCAACGTGAAACGCTCTGGGATCTTGCCTGTGTCTGGAGCTCACCTCAGTCCCACACGGGTGGTGGGCGTCTTTCTTGGGTCAGCACAATCCCCCGGCCGTCGGCTGCGGGTGGTGTGTCCAGTTTGGTGGGGCGCGTGGTGAGGGTACCTCAGCCTCCAGGCCCTGTAGGCAGAGTCTGGCAAAAGCCTTTAGTGACTGATGTGTCCTACAACAGAGGTGGTTCAGCGGGCTAAAGCCATTTTAGAAAGCAGTAGAAGACTACGATTCTTCACTTCACGCCTAGAAAACCCTCTTCAGTCTGTCCTGTTAAAGCGAAGGGAAGTTTGGAAGGTTTCAGGCCAGCATCTGTCATTTGTCTCTAACTGAAGTCCTCTGACCATTTTTTATTTCTCCCACACAAACCTTGCCATTATTATTATGATACGGCATCAAGCCATATAATCTGACAGTCAGGGACTGCTGTGCCTTATTCCTTGGCGGCTTTTCCTGCATCCCTTCTCCCCTGCTGCTCCTTCAGCAGCGGTGAGGTTCCTTCCTCATCCCCACGCTCCACATGGTGGTTGGGGAAGGCCAGATACACGTTTAAAGGTGGCGGGCAGGGGGCTGGTGGGGAATAAGCTGCTTCATCACACCAGTAACAGGTGTATTTGTATGCATGCAAAAACCAAATCTGCACAAAGACACAAGTTTGCATAAGCTGAATTTTAACCTGTTAGAAATTAGAGGTTCCTCTACAGTACAAATTGAGGATTTAATTATCTACAGTTGGCTGTCTAGTTTGGCTGCCCTGTCTGACCGGTGACTGGTGAACTGAGGCTAACCTGGGCACAGTCAGAGCTTTGATCTGAGGAACGTAGCAGGGAGTACTCTGAGAATGAAGACGTATGCTTCAACTGTGGGTTGCAACATTTTAAAAGTTCGAATGTGTGACTCTAGTTCTGCCATGCTCTCTCAAAAGTTACGACTGCAGTTGGAGTTTACTGTTAGCATCAGCTTCCTTCAAAGCAGACCTCCCATCGACATTATCAATGCAACTTTTAGTTGTGCTATTGTCTTAATTTGTGACACTCCATTTTTTTTAAAAGTGCCTTGATTTAATCTAACACGCTATATTCAGAATATTGTTTCACTTGCATAATGTTCATTTTTGGCCTCTCTGTAAGTTACATTTTAGGAGCATCTCCCTGACAGGTAGGTCTGTTCAGCTAAGGACATGGTTAAGACAAACCCTAGCATGTTAAATTGCAAACTTAGAGGAAAGATTTCTTCATTTAACAATGAGGATGTAAGTAGGAAGGTTTTTGCTCTTGTGAGATAACCTTTTATGTCAGCCAAGGTGTTGAATTGTCAGTGATAACTGCTATACTGAGCAAGTTTAGAACAAATGACACTTACTGGCTTACTGCATATGCTTCTGCCTGTAGTTTAGCTGTGCCGTGTTATGTCACAGAAGACAGCAATATCATTCAGTGTATTTGTTCTAATTTGGGGTATATCATAAATGAGGACTGACTAAAATATTGTTTAGATGCACAAACTTTGGGATGATCCACTTGTCTTTTTAATTAGCATTTGAAATAGAGAAAAATATATTTGTTATATATAGCAAACTTATAAGTTTTTTTGTTTAGTTATACATCTTTCCCGAGGACCATCCCAAACTGGCCTGCATCATCTAGCTTAAATTTAATTTTTAATGCAATTTACAGACTAGTGACACCTAGCTGAAGGGGGAAGTATTTTGAATATGTGTAATCTTCTATTTTGTATGTATCTTCATATTTCCTTATGCAATTAGATATTTGCATTCTGAACTATGTTTCTTGACAGGAGTCCCAAAAGATCCAAAGTACTGTGTGTAAAATACATGTTTTATACTGCAAGGTTACCGTCAGAATTGTAAAGAAAAAAATTTTTTAAGTTTCGGGTCCTCTGAAAACATATTTAAGATGCTGCGAAGTACTAAACACAGTTTACCCGTCTTCCAAGCCCTTTAAGATACTGAGCAGGTGGATTCTGTTCACCTCAGCACTGCGTTCACCCTTAATGGTAAGATGCCAGGAGATACCATCACTTCCCTTGAGCTCTGGTGTGTTCTTGATTCACTGTTCTGACCTTAACGAAGGGAACATTTGGTAACTGTGTTGCTTAATCTTCTAATGAAATAACTATTAGAAGATACATATCTCTGGATCTTATAGATTATGTAAGTATTAACATAACTTAAAAAATTGAGAGACTTACAGAAAAATAGGAAGATGTTATTTTAATTAAGCAAAAACAGAGTTATAATCACTCTTTCTAAAAATAAAATTAGACTCTTTATCAATCCTTAACATCTGCATTTAATATTTTCTTCTAAACAAAAATACAGATGCGATTATGTAGCAAATTACAGTCTTTGACAACGTATAGTATTTACCTTCTCTTACACTTATTTTAATTCTAATTTGGTCATTAATACTTGACTCATTACTGCAACATGTTACTTGTAGTAAAAGTGCCACAATTGAACTATAAACATGACATTGCCATCTTAAAACTGCTTTGCTATAAACTGTAGAGAATATACAGAGTTACAAAGTCATTGTGTTTTTATCAAAATATACAAACCCCCCCCAAACCTAACACAAGCTATCAATATTTTTCTTATGAACCATACAGTTATAGAAAATATTTGTAAAATTATCTTTATATTTATAAATATTCTACCTTATTTGCTTTGGTCTATAATTATCATCATACAAGTCCACTCAGAAGTCATCTTTGTGTACTTTCTTTGAAACATCATCGTACTTTCCTGTGTTTGTTCTTCTATTATCCTTATTTAAATGGAACCAAAGCTGCCATGAAACCAAAATTTCTCAAGGGGTTCACAGCATTCACCAATGATAGAATAAGCAAGTGGACTGTATTATTACTTCAGTCAATACTGTATTATCATTTCAGTTGTAGTTTTATTGTACCCAAGGGGTTCATAGCATTCACCAATGATAGAATAAATAAGTGGACTATATTATTAGTTGAATCAATACTGTATTATCATTTCAATTGTAGTTTTATTGTACCCAAGCTATAATTTCTTTTAAAATACTCAAGAAGTTGAAGTAAATAAACAAACTGTGTACCATATTTGCACATAGAATGAAGTTGAGGTTTACTAACCTTTGTCCTGGCTTAACTTTTTAACACTTCATAGAGATGAACGTACATGACTAACTGGAAATGCAGATAGAGTACAACAGAGCCCTACCATATAAACTGCAACTTGTACACACAGACCCTCTTTGACTTTTTAAAAATCTCTTAATTAAAATTAATCACATTTTCACAAAATAATGTTAATTGTAATATTTTGGTGATGTCTTTCAGAAGCCTCCCGATTCCGAGCAAACTGTGAAGCCGTAGGGCTCACCATAACCCTTCGGTGTGCAAGGATGAGGGAGGCAGAAAGGCCAGCACTTCTTCCGCCAGCAACCCCTTCCAGGCACCTCTCTGCTATGGGCCTACTCTGCTGGGCCAAGGGATGCTGCGACGAAGCTTGCCTGGGGTGAGATGCTGGCATATTAGGGGCATCACAGAGAAGGGACATACACAGGTTAGATGTTGCAATTAAGGCATGGGGATGACAGGGAACCCCACAAACTGGCCCTATCCTGGTTTATCCATAGGGACTGCCTCAAGGATATATATGGAAGCAAGAATCTGAGTATTTACCTACTCCTCCCCAAATCAAAGTATTTACGGGGAATTGCTCTGGCATCCATTGTCTAGGCATTATTCCAGGTTGAGGAGGAAGACTTTGTCTAAATCTCCTCTTCTTCTCCTGAGAAGAATGGTATTTCTAAAAGACAGGAATTGCAGACCCACCAGGAGGTGGACGTTTATATACAGGATTTCTTTTAAGCTAGGCTGTTTCATGAGAACAATTTTCTTTAAACAAATGCACCTGAATAGCTCTACCCGGCCATTGACATTGGGACTTAGGCAGTTTGGAAGACTGGCTATTGTGAGTTCCACTGAATCTTTATTAAATGTCTCAGAGATATCATAAATCTGGAATACTTTCCAAACAAGCACTCAGACTTAACAGTTATTATGGTAACTACAAAACTGAATATGGAAAGGAAAAAGAGGTTTAAACTCCTGAATATGTTTTATAAATGTTGAGTTACAGAAAAGCACGCCAGAACTCAACTGTACTTCAGCATACCCGAGTTCATGAAACATTTCCCACCTTCACTTCAGAATACACTAAATTACAATTATTTTGTTTATAAACACATTACTTTTTGTTAAAAAATGCAATATATGGTTTCTGCAGCAAAACTTCCTTCTAAGAGTACACTGTGAACCTACATATTTATTTTACCTAGAATGATTCTGACTCAAAAACAGCACTGTAAAATAGTTCCGTGACTAGTTTCCTGTAATGCTAAGTAGAAGGGGTTTGGTTGGTCATATTTTTTTTCTTCTTTTTTTTTTTCTCTCTGTGTTAGAAGTCTATTGTGGCAAAAGTATTTTGGATCTTTCACATTAAGTTTGTATTATTGCAAATACTAGTTTTTCTTTTCTGTGTTATTTTTCCTTCTTTTGCATGTATTGACATATTTAGATGAAGAAATTTGATCTTAATAAATGATACTAATTTGAGTGGAGACGTTTCCCCATTCAACGCATCTGTATTTTCTCCAATATATAGTTTAGGATTTTTCTTCTTTTGCACATCTGTTGCTCAGAGTATAACTTCTGGAGTTACATTTTGTGTATTTTTTACTTCACTTCCTTCTGAGCCAAGGAAATGTGGATTTTCCAGAAGTTTAGTGCTTTCATTGCAAAACTGTTCTTTTCTATCTTGTGGACCTGGACTTTTGAACAGATGTTTCTTCTGGTGCATTCCCAGAGCAGCTGCTGTCTTACAAATTTTGGGGCACTGAAAGCAAGCGTATCCTTTTCCATTATGCTCACGTACATGTCTTTGCTCATGGTTCCTTTTAGTAGAAAGGTACAAGAAGCTCTGAAAGCAGAACTGACAGTGGTAGCGTTTTTCTCCAGTGTGAATTCTTTCATGTATTTTGAGTGTTTCATTTAAGGTGAACGCCTTATTACAGTATTGGCAGACAAAGTCTTTGACACCCAGGTGAATACGTTCATGTTTCTGTAGATTTCCAGGAATTGAGAAACATTTACCACAGGTTTTGCAAGTGTAGGGCTTTTCCCCAGTGTGACACCTCATATGCATTTTTAAAGTGGATGGACTCTGAAATTGTTTTTGGCATAATTCACAAATATAAGGCTTTGAAGCAGCTACATGCCAGTGTACATGTTCTTGAATTTCTGCAGTGGAAGATGAATCTCCTTCACAGAGCTCACAATGAAGATTAGGCATTTCTGCGTTCTCTTCCTGACTGATCACCTTTTCCTCAGGAGCATTCCTGAGCGTGTACTCTCGACTGCATGCATTGTGGCTTTCCATAATGGTGTTCTTGCTTCCATGCTTTTTCCTCCATTTGGTCTTTTTCATTTTTCTTAGCTGCTTGGATTTCTTTTTTGGTTTGTAATTATAATAGGGTCTCCAGGGTTTATCACTGGAGTCCTGGTCACTTACATCATCACACATTTCTGTCAGTTCCAGGCATTCTGAGCTATAGAGCCTAGATGGGCTTCTTTCTTTTATCTCCATTTCTGATTCCTCAATTAGATTGTCCTGTTTGGACTCATGTTTAGATTTTCGACCCCTTTTACAAAATAGCTTAGATCCTAATATATGTCTTTTTACAATAGCCTCATTACCAATTTTTACTGTTATTTGACAAAGAGGAGCAACATTGCTGTCAGTAGATGTTCCAGGCAAGGCAGGCTTTGCAATGTACGTTTCAGTTTTACTTGATTCTTGGACAGTATTTGTTGTTTTGCTAAATGACCCTCCCGATCCTGTGATGTGCTGCGTATCCTCAGTTGCTTCTGCTCTGTTGTACAGCGGTGTTTTCTTTTTCTCCTTAATAGTTTTTGATTTTGTAATGCACTTCCCATAATTATCTGACCCATATTTACAGTCATTACTCACAGACTGACTAGGCAGATTATTTGATGATTCCGTCTTATTGTCTTCTACAGACGTGACTGTCTTACTGTGCATTATTACTGATGAAACTCTGCTACTGTGCATTATAACAGAGGGTGCAGAACTGCTGTAACTGATGACAGAGGTTGAATTGTCATTCACGTTAGTTAAAGACACAACTGAGGAATCACATTCCTGAGAACCAGAGTCATTTGCAGCAGTGGAAACTCTTTTTTCAGCTGTGAAGAAGTCCCTTTGCAGGTCAGAATTTAAGATACCTACTCCCCAAGAGGAAGAATTCTGAGTATTCGTGGAAGATGCTGTATCATTACATGAAGGTGTATCCAAAGCAAGAGTTCCGTTGTTTGCTATTATATTACTTTGAAAATTCAGTGGTGGTAGCTCAGAGCTAAGAGAACTTGGAATGAAACAGTTAGTAGAAGCAGTTTCGTTAACCTGGCTACTTGTTTGAACATTTTCATATGAAGAATTTTGGTAGGACTTATAAGGTAGTCGCCTACATTTCATAGGTAGAAGTCGATAAAGTTTGTATGGGTACATACTTGGTTTTAAGCCTCCATTGGCTGTCTTTTTATTTACTGAGAGACGATGGTCAATTGCATGGAAAGACTTCTGATGATTTTTTAGTATATAATAAGTCATAAAAGTTTCCAGACAGAAAATGCACTGATACCGTCTTTCTCCAGTGTGCCAGATCTCGTGTCTGGTGCGATACTCAGCTAATGCGAATACTTTATTGCAGTAGTGACAAGGATATGTTCTTCTCCATGAATGCACATTTGCATGCCTTCGAAGGCTAGACAATGTTACATAACTACGCTTGCAAACGATGCACGTATATAATATCTGCCCATCAACGACTTTAACCAAATGATCGGTTTCTGGTAAAGTGCAGTTTGCATTAGAATAATCAGTGATGCTGTTTTCAGACAATAGAGGCTCTGCATTTGCATATGAACTTCCATTCCTTCCATCTGCAGCAGTATAGTTATCTGCAAAATTTTGTTCGTTTCCGTTGTGAACCGATAAGCTACCTGATCTCACGCAGACTTGCTCATGACTTTCCAGTATATTTAGATTTGCAAATGGTTTGCTGCAGTATTTGCATATGAAACTTTCCTGATGCTCTGAGTGGAGCTGGAGATGACTACTCAGTAACACCCTGTCATTGAATGATTTTGCACAACAGTTACAGTTGTAAACAGGTGGAACAACAGTTGCCACGGATCCAGAGACATTAGCAGAATTGTTTTCCTCTTCTCTGGATAAATGGAAATCTCCTGCTTTATTTTGAGGTTTTGGAAAAGAAATAATTGTCTGATCAGTAACTGCTTCATGTTGGGTTTCTGTAGTGGTTACTGTAGGGGCTGGTACTTTTGCTATAGGCAAAACACTACCCTGGGGCTTAAAGGCTGTCTTAGGAGTACTACATGCTTGTTTTCCTGGCTGAATGAGTGGCGTGGCTTGGAGATTTTCATAGTGGTCTTCACCCATCTTGTATGAAGGGCTGCTGTCCTGTTCAAGAAAAGGTGTTCCTTGAAAAGTATCTCCCCCAGAAGAAACTGCATAGGAATGTTCGGCCAGCGTACTGGCTGGCTCAGCATCTTTGCAGACGTCGCTTCTATCAAGGCTGATGGGTGCTTGTATTGTCTCAGATACCTTTTTAAAGCTTGCCCTCAAATCAAGTGGAGAAAACAAAGTGTTTTCAGTTTCAAAAATTGAGAATGCATTTGTAATTCGTGGTCCATTTGTCACAGCAGAGTCTTCATGTCTCTTTTCATGTTTTTCCTCTTTTACAGTCCCTTTTTCATTAATACAGTATGCATAGGGGCAGGGGGAACTTGAAAAATTAACATCTGTAAGATCTTCTAGAAATGATATGCCCAGTTTTTTCCCTGCAGCTGCAAGGTCCGTTACAGTCTCCTGCCTCTTAACAACTACTGTGGAACTGTAGATGTAATTCAGTATTTCTGTAAACACTTCAGCTTTGAGATCATCTAACTCCAGTACATGACCTGAAATACAGATAGTACGACTCCAAAAAATGTTCTTAAAGTAAAGGCTCGAAGCTGCCAGCACATTACTATGGGCTTTAAATTTGGTATCTTCCACTATTATGGTGACATCACATAAAATACCCCGAATGCGCTGTTCATTTAAAATAGAAAGTACAGTGTCACTGTGGAAGTCGTCCTTGAGATCCTTTGAATGGGACATGACTGTCATCTAAAAAAAAAAAAAAAAAGAATGTAAATATATTTAGAAGGCATTTTTCATCCATTGCAGGTACAGATCAAGTTTATAGTTCTATATTTATTTTAGATATATTTTTAATTTATTAACTTTTAAATTTTAAGAATGAGTAAAATTGTGTTGTAGCATTTCAGGTTGAAGTCATCTTAGGTTCACTGCCAACGGTACTGAAGGTAATCCACGTACAGATCAGGGATGCAGTAACACCAGCAGCTCCTCAGCAGGAGGCAGAGGATCTTCCCTGACAACGCATGGGTCTGTCGCCCGTGCCTTTCACTGGGGACCGCAGCCGTCAGCTTTCTGTTGTGTGTGCCAGCGGGTGCATCTGCTCAGGCTCACACTGAATGACTCACTGAAACCTTGAGGTAATTCCCCCAGCATGTGGTTGAGATATTTGGTAGAAGTTATGGGGAAGGCTGAATTGCTGTGGTTCTGTGAATACTGAGGACGTTGTTTTCTGGGGCTCTTTTCAGACAATGACATTACAACACAACTGCATTCGATCCCCTTATTAAGCTGATATTTAAAATAGGGATCAGAGATCTCATGCAATAAAGCTTCTGTTGCAGGATAAGGCTTTATAAACGAATGCACAAGCAACACAATTTTGCAAACAATAGTGGGGTACGTATAACACTATTTATGTATCAGAATATTATTTTTTAAATAGTGATTAAATTTTACTAAATAGTTTACACTTTTAAATGAATGAAAATTTGTAACTGAATTTATAAATTCAGTGAGTAAAACTAGAGTAATAGAACGTTTTCTTCAGTTATAGTTTAGATTTTTAGTGTTCACACTTTATAATTTGATAGTGTGTTCTTAATTTCTACCAAATAATAAGATTTCATTGCAAGCGTAAATACTGTTAAATAACTGCCAATTTTTAATAATGACGTTTAATGCTGACAAAGAAGTGTTTAGGTTAGCCAGGCTGTTACTGTATGAATATACTGGTTTATTTAATTGAGATAAACGATGCAAAATATGAATGAAAAATAAGACTGAAAAAATTGATGTATGGAGAAAATCTCTGACTTAACCAGATGATTTTTTTTTTTGTTCAAATTCAGATCTGTACCATATACTGAGGTTTGTTCCTTTTTTTTTCCCATCTCTGGGTAGTATTTTCAACTACTACTGCCCATTTCTGACTTCAAGGCATGAAGAAATAGTTTACCTACGGACACTTACCAATCACTAAGAAAGACCCTTTTCTTTCAACTTGTGGAATCAAAATGCACCTTAAAGAAAATCACCAACTACAGATATTTTGTAAGATAGGTTAAAATATTACCACACTGTAGTGCTGTAAGAAGTTAGGAATACCTTCTAAACATTCCAGTGTTGTCCCAACAACTTGGGTCCGTTACCCGATGTGTGCGTCGCCCCATTTACACAGAGAATCGACGTAATTTCCTTTATTATGTAAATGCCCAGATACGGGTGCCAGGTACAAACCAGCACACCATTAGTGTAAACTAACAGTTATTTATACACAGATATTAACATATTTAGTAATCTAATTTATTCATTGCTAAACGGTTAAAATTCTTCGCCGACCATGTAAATAACTACGCATGCCCACTATGATTTTTGGGACCTTTACTTCCTTAACCTTTTGGGTTGGTGGGTTTCTTGAGTGGGGTGTCTTGGAGTCAGTGGTCAAGATTTCCCCCTGCCGGAATTACCTTTCCCCCAGTTTCACTTAAATTTGGCAGCACTCAGCAGTCCTTCACGGCCTGTTAACAAAGCAGACTATCATTCACTTGGGGGGTTTTGTTCTGAGACAGAGATATCCTGTTTCACTCTGCCATAGTATTGTTAGGGTAAAGTGAGCTAAGTTAATCTTTATCGATATCAATTCCCCCCTTTGAGACTTCATTTGAAGTCCTAATCTTTGACAAGTTTCACCTCCCGTTTTGTACCACTAACACATATGATTGATATAGTTGTCTAGTGATAAGGTTCTTTAGACATCCAAACATGATACAGACAATTATCATGTTTGGATTTTTCCCTTACACAATACATTGCAACAACTGGTAAAACTAAACACACTACTATAATTATTAATAATTTTTTTTATACAATCAAATTCAGCATAAGAATTTTCAATGCCTCAAATACAGTTCGTAAACTTATAACTCAAAAAGAGCAGTGATTGTCCAAGTATAAAAAAGTCCGTCGTTAACTTTTCTTTGGAATTTTTAATTTCAACTCTCCCCTGGACTCCGAAGTCCACTGTTTCTACTCTGGGAGTGGTGCCTTCTTAACTCTTGTATAATGAATCCAAGAATCCACTCCTTCTACCTTTACTGCAGTGTAAGTTCTTAACAACACAGAATATGGTTCTTTCCACTTTTCCTTTAATGGTTGGTTCATCCTTCCAAGTCTGTATGTAGACTAGGTCTCTGGGCTGAAAGGGATGAACAGGGGTATACAACAGTATTGGTGTAATACAGCTAGAGCCTCTATCCATTTAAGATGGGCTTCCTGACATAATTCTGAAATTTGTCTTTTAAGAGTTGGATTCATTCATTCTACTTCACCACTGGACTAAGGTCTCCATGGAGTATGGAGATCCCATTTTGTCTTTAGAAATTTAGGTACTCCCTGTACTACTTCTGCTATGAAATGAGGTCCATTATCTGAAGCTATTTCCTCTGGAATACTGAATCTTGGAATAATTTCTTTTAGCATTATCTTAGCCACTTCTCTGGCTCTATTGGTGCGACAGGGAAAAGTTTCAGGGCAACCAGAAAAGGTATATACTAAAATTAGCATATATTTGTATTGATTACACCTATGTAACTCTGAGAAATCTATTGCCAATACGCTCAAGGCATTATTCCTTGTTTTGTATTTCCTCCTGGTGTCTTCTTTTCAATTTTTGGATTATTCACACAGCATACTGGGCATTTCTTTACCACTAGATCTGCAAGGATTTGCATTTTTTGGTCCTATGACATATTTTTTTGCAACAAGAACCAATGCATCAGAGCCGATATGTGTTTTCTGGTGTAATTTCTTCAATACAAATTCCACTATCCTTTCAGGAATTAGGAGTTGTTTTAATGGTGTCATTCACCACCCTTGTTTGATTTTGGTACAGTCTAGTTGTTCAGCCAGATGATCTTCTCTTTTGGTGTACTGTGGAGGAGTTAAATCTAGGCAACATTCTAGAATTAAGAGCTCCTTCTACCTTCGGTGTTTTTTAGGGCTGCCTCTTTGGCAGCTGCATCTGCTCTCCGATTTTCTCTGATTACCTCGTTGTTTCCCTTCTGGTGTGCTTTACAGTGAATTATTGCAACTTTTGCTGGCTGTAAAACAACTTGTAACAATTTCATAATTTCAGCGCCATGTTTAACAGGAGTTCTTTGTGAGTTTAGGAGGCCCCTTTCTTTCCAAATTGCCCCATGAGCATGGATAACTCCAAAGGCATATTTTGAGTCTGGTGACATGGTCCTGCTCCAGCAAGACAGTCTGGTATTTACCCAATTTGCTAGGAGAAATCCAGTGGTGTCCCTTATTTTCCAGGAGAGAGATCACAGCATGGGGTACAAATACAGTTATGTGCTGTCCCAAAGTCAGTTTCCTGGCCTCTTCAATCAAAATCACTGCTTCAGCAACAGCTCTCAGGCAAGCAGGCATCCTTTACTGACTTCATCCAACGGTTAGAAAAATACCCTACAGGTCTCTTCCAACTTCCCAACGTTTGGGTTAGGACTCCTAAGGCTACTTGCTGCCTCTCATGTACATATAGCTGAAAGGGTTTCTCCAAATTTGGAAGTCTTAATGCAGGAGCTTCCATTGGTCTTTTCTTGATTTCATCAAACCCTTTTTGGCATTCAGCAGTCCATTCCAACAGCTCTTCTGGCCCTTTAATAGCAGCATATAATGGTTTAGCAATCAATCCAAAATTAAGGATCCACAGCCAACACCATCCGGCCATACCGAAAAATCCTCTTAATTGTTTCTTTGAGGTGAGTACCACAACTCTACAAATTCCTTCTCTTTTGTTCTGCACTTAACTACCTCTTTCCCTGCATTACATCACATCCCAAATATTGAACTCTGTCTTTTACTATTTGTGCCTTTTTCTTAGAGGTGTGATATCCGGCAAGTCCTAAAAAATTCAATAAACTAATTGTAGCTTCAAGGCACTTGCTGTAATTATTTGAACCAATTAATAAATCATCAACATACTGTAACAAAGTTATATGTTCATTATCACCTTGCCATTGTTCCAATTCTTTTGCCAGTATGTTACCAAATAACGTGGGGCTATTCTTGAATCCTTGTGGCAGTACAGTCCAAAATTATTGGGTTTTCTGTCCAGTAGTCAGGTCTTCCCATTTGAAAGCAAAAATGAGTTGATTCTGTTCATCCACTGGGATGCAAAAGAAAGCATCTTTCAGATCTAGAACTGTAAAATACATGTTATTTTCAGGGATAGAAGCAAGCAGCATATACGGGTTTGGTACCACAGGGTAGACATCGACTGTCCAAATGTTAATTTCTTGCAAGTCTTGCACTAATCTATATTCTTGAGGATTAGGTTTTCTTACTGGTAAGTTGGGGGTATTAAATTCCAATTGGCATTCCTGTAACAGAATTCCATATTCTAAGAAGGAGATGATAAGTGGTTCTAGTTTTCTCCTCACTTCCAGTTTTATAGGGTATTGTTTTTTTCTTACCGGTGGAGCTTCAGGTTTTAATTCCATTCTAATTGGAGTTTTATTCTTTGCTTCTCCTGTTTTTCCCGATGCCAGTACTAATGGTATTACTGCATTCAATATTTCTTCAGGAATATTTGCATCTTCATCGTTCTTGCATTGAGTCAGCAAACATGTGTGTACCTTCCAAGCATTTTCTGGGGGAATATGTAACTGTACAGAATTTTCAGAAAAAGTTATTTGCGCATTCAATATACATAATAAATCTCGCCCCAACAGTGGCAGGGGATGCTCCGTCATATAGAGAAAGGAATGAGTTACTATAGTATTTCCAATTGTATACTCTATTGGTTGCAAAAATTATTTTAGAAATCCTTTTCCCAGCAGCCCCAATTACACTAG
Source organism: Sula dactylatra (assembly GCA_013389905.1). Classification (NCBI taxonomy): domain Eukaryota; kingdom Metazoa; phylum Chordata; class Aves; order Suliformes; family Sulidae; genus Sula; species Sula dactylatra. The sequence continues at coordinate 22,862 of WEKW01019682.1, forward strand.
TTTTGGTTTTACTTAATGGTCCCTTACAGTCTGTAAGCACAGAATGTATTGCCCCACTGTTGCATTAATAGGTGAAGAAATGTGGCAGAAAATACACCCCGTTGTGGTCCAGCTGGTCCTCAGATGTCAGAGGGGCTGGGGGCAGCTGGGCTTAGATTCCGAGTGATGCCTGGCTCAGCACTGTCAGTCTGGTTGCGTTCAATACACTGAACTATCACGATTATGGATTCACTAACAGTATGATCACTATTAGTCTAGTTGTGCTCAATGACTCTTCAAGGCCAGATTCACTAATAGTGCAGTTTATTGAGCAACGGAAATACAGGTTCTTATCGGATTGCCAGTGATAAATACACTGTCTGCAAAGCATGTGCAAGTATAAAGCGTTGAAATACAAAACAACAAGCTTGTTCTCTAAATTTCCCGAGGATTCACTCAATATAACCAAGTGTTTGAGTCTTACCCAATAGGCGTCTGTGGGGTCTCAACCCTGGGTCCAGACTAGCATCAAGGGTCTGCTGAAGAGGGGAACGCCACGATGAGGCTTAGGTGAGGGGTGGAACTAGGTGAAGACTTGGTAGTCTCCTCTTGCTTAGCCCCACAGCCCCAACCATGCAGACTCCAATAATATGCCTCTGCCGCTCCCTACATGGCTTATCAGCTGCCAGAAAATTAGGCCTAAACTTATGTCAAGAGCCTAGACAGTTTCTAACAAAACACCAAGGGGAAGTATTTAAAACGAATCAAGCAGCTGTCACCCACTCGCAACTAAACACTAATCACAAGCACAACTCTTGGTTGAGGGTTTAGTTGTGTTGCTCTTTTAAATTATAGAAGCGTGAACATTTTTGTTGGACCATGAGGCCCTCCTCCCTCCTCGCCCCTCATTTATCTACCCACACAGCCCCCGTGCAGCTCCAGAATGTCATAGCAGGGTGTGCTGTGGCAATTAAGACTCTGGGTACAAAGATATGTAGGGACTAGGGGCTTCACACCAGCTCCAGTGTATAAAATTGGAGAATGGGAGCAAGTCAGTGGAGCTCCCTCTCAGCTGGCCTGAGACCCCCATCACCTTTGACCTTGCTGCGGACTGCTGGACCGCCGAACAGGTCGTATCCTCCTTCCCCCGATCTCATTTGCTCTACCACATTTTGTCTTACTATGTATTGAGCTTACTACATGGGTTCAAGTGACTTGCTTAAGGACAGTGGAAAATTTAGTAAAATTGCAGTATATGTTAACTGCCTGACGTCTCGCCAGTGAAGTGCATTGATAAACTGAATCTGTCTCGCTGTGGGTAATAATCCAGGAATGGTGTATGACAGCGTCCCTATTGGGGGAGTGAAGAGAGGTTCAGCCCGTCGACTGATCCTAGTAGTCTGCGATGATATCTTCCCTCACATCCCTCTTTCCTGAGGTCATTTTATACTACTTTACATTTAGGTGGAGCTTGAGTGACTCAAGTCATACATACCTTTGTTACCAATTGGTGTAGAAATCCCTTGCTTTGCTTTAAAGGTTTAGACTAGGACAAAATCAGAGTGCATCCTCAGGGCACGATTTTGCAATTGTACTGTGCTGGCTAGGGCATGGTTCCATGATTCCATCTAGTTCCCACACCTGCAGCGATTTATGGATGAGCTTGGCCACAGAGCCTTCACTCCACTCCCTCCTCCAACTTTCTCTCTTAGATCAATACACCGAGCTCCCCCAGTGTTGCCAACATCTAAGATTGCGGGTTGTGTTGCTTAGGGAGCAATCACTGAACCTGTTTTCAGCATGCCAACCGTATTTCATCCTGGAAGTTAACTTCTATGAAATGTGGATGTAACTTTAGCCTCATTAATTTCACCCTCAGTAATTATTCCACACCCCATGATCTACTAAAAAAAAAAAAAAAAATCAGTTGTTTCACTCCCCAGCTTCACTGGAACCAGAAGATCAGCTGGGGGAAACTTTAATAGATTCCTCCAGTCCCCTTCAATCTAATCGTACTTCTGCCAGTACCTCAGTGGCTGTCTCTGTCCCTGTTTCCTAACTATTCAACCAATGCGGACAATTTTTTTTCCGACGACCATCCTGCTTACAGTGAGCACACTGATCAGGTCCTAAAGGCATATCACACTGATTCCCCCTCAAATTTCCTCGGCCTCCGCCTCGGCCCCTAAATCCACTTGGTGAACTTCCCCTACCTCTTCCTCTGCCCCTCCCTTGTCTTTCTGCCAAAGTGGCTAACAAGGAAGCCTGTAGCTTTGCCTTTTTTTTTTCTTTTTCTTCCACTTCATCCCGATTATTATAAACATTATATGCAACTGACATCAGTTGTGCAATTGTCATTCTGTCTGCACCATCCACTTTTTGCAGTTTTGTCCTAATGGTCAACACCAATTGGCCAATAAACAACATATTAAGCAAATTCATATTACTAGCATCATCCAAATCTGTATTTGTCCATTTTTGAGCTACTTCACACCATCTTCCAAATGATATTGTGGTCACCATTGATTACAATATCTTTTCAATGTATCTTTTGTCATGGGGTCCCCACCAAGTTTATTCCAATGTTTTAGAATGCATCCTAGAGGAAAACAAAGGGGTGTCTCTTGAAGAGCAACAGGGCCTGTTTTGGTACCAAAAAGAATTTCCTAACCACTGCTGCATATCCCTCCTGATATGCAGGGTGAAACCGCTTCTGAAGTGGGACTCGAACACACTCGGAGTCAGAATACCTAGAGTGCTCTTCCGAAGTGGCACTCGAACCCATATGGACTCAAAACAATTATAAACAAATATTTCCAGCAGCTTACTGCTTCCCAAGAGATTTCACCCGTCCCCCCTTTTCCCAATATTTGAAAATACCTCTTTTCAGTAGCATTGCACCATGGTGTTGCTTACTGCCCAACTGCAGTAGAGGAGCCAATGGAGTCCCCAGTCAACAGGTTGGTGTGTGCTGGAATCCACTCTGTTACTTTCTCCCCATCAGGTGCGGCAAAACAAACCGGGCAAGGCTGTCAGCACTGTCCCATCTGGGTCACCAGAAAACTGTTGTCCCAACAACTTGGGTCCATTACCCGGTGTGTGGCGCCCCATTTACGCACATAATCGAGGTAATTTCCTTTATTACGTTAAATGCCCAGATACGGTACAAACCAGAACACCATTAGTGTAAACTAACAGTTGCTTATACACAAGATATTAACATATTTAATCATCTAATACATATTCATTGTTATTCTGTTAAATGATTGGTTGAATTCTTCGCCGACCATGTAAATAACTACGCATGCCCACTATGATTTTTGGGACCTTTACTTCCTTAACCTCTTGGGTTGGCGGGTTTCTTGAGTGGGGTGTCTTGGAGTCAGTGGTCAAGATCTCCCCCTGCCGGAATTACCTTTCCCCCAGTTTCACTTAAATTTGGCAACACTCAGCAGTCCTTCACAGCCTGTTAACAAAGCAGACTATCATTCACTTGGGGGGTTTTGTTCTGAGACAGAGATATCCTGTTTCACTCTGCCATAGTATTGTTAGGGTAAAGTGAGCTAAGTTAATTTTATCGATATCAATGTGTTTGTTTACTACACTTACTTGGCTTAGAGTGAGAGATATTTATTCATTTGGATGATAACCTGAAATTCACAGTAGTTAGGTATGGTTATCGGCTTTGGATTGGTATCTGATAACCTACATGTAACTGTGGATAGTTTCTAGCATATCGAGTCTTCTACAGGAAGAATACTGACAAGAACACTTTTTGTCAAGCAAGCAGCCACTACCCCATAACTGATTCTTTTTTTCTTATTGACAAGGCCTGAGATTACACCCGACTTGCTCATGTGGCGTGGTATCAGAAAGCAACTGTCAGACATCAAAAACATTTCACAACAGGAGCTATTGATAGAGTTATTCCTGAGTACAGGAAATAAATTATGTCAACTCTACCTCCCAGTGAAGTGCCCCATAGGAACTTGCCTGTGGTTTTTTTTTTCCTTTATTGGAGACAGCTGGTTTTAGTTCAAAGACCCATCATCTGACATACTGTTTGCTAAATATATTGGACTGCTACTTCTATACTAAGAGGCATTTAGAAGCAAGGCCTACAAAACCAAGTGTTTTTAGAAGTCTTATGATTCAACTAGTTATTTCAAAATGTATCCTCCTAAGGAGAAAAGTGAATATTTTCAAGTTCTACTTGCATGTACATAGATTGCCAGTTTTTGTAGTCCTGGATATTTTGGTAGGCTCAGTTAAACACCAAACTAGATTCCTTGTCTAAAGATAGTAGAAACTATCATTTGCTATTTGGACATTTAAATTTTTTGCTATATGCTAAAGCATCTGCTACATATCTCACTGGAAAGTTACACAGAAAAATTCCAGAGCAAATCGATTTTCAGAGCCAACACTTTTTACTCCTCCGTCTCAACCCAGGCATTCCCCAAATAGTCCATTTATTCATGTGTGTAATGATTTTCTGCTGCCTTTTATTTTAACTGTCTTGTTTCTTGCATTTGTGAAAAATGTGTCTGAAAAGCTATAAAATCAGAATGCTCTACCTAGCAGACACATAAATGGAATATTTTACATTCCATTTGCAGTTCATACTGCAAAAGGAAAACCCGCTCTTCAGTTTCCAGGGGTGCTCTAAGATACACAGAGTTCAAACTTTTCAGATGTATTGTTCTTATTATTAAATATTTTTGATTAAAACACTTGGAAGATCCATTTGGAATGTTACTATTCTTCTGTATGATTTTTATTCTAGAATTATGGAAGAAATTCTACTATTATTTATAAATGTTGCCCAAAACCTATGTAAATACCACTTGACCTATTAAAGGTCAAGAAAACTCGTCAGCTTACTAAGCCATCCTTCTTTGACACAAATATGTGCGTTATTTTGATACTTTTTTTATACTCAGTCCAGACATAATTTCTTAGGAATCTGAACAGTACCTTTGTAAAACCTAATAGTCTTTGGTGCTCCTTTAGATAACTTTAGCTTTTGAACAGCAGGATTTCTAACTGGGAGTTACCTTACTGTTTGCAGATTTTCTGCAAAAACAATAACAGGCGTAACCTGTTATTAGAAGTTGTTGAATCACTTTGAGAAATAAGATCTAAATATTCATCCGAAACTTAAATGTAATGGTCAGTAGGTTGATTAAACTATAAAGTTACCTTTTCTGACATCAAGAGAATACCACTCCAGGACAACAGTCGTAAGTGAAAATAAGTAATATTAAAAGCAAATGCCAATATCAGAGATTGATGCATCCACACACATATTTGACTGCTTAGGCCTCACAGGTGACACTGCTAATTATAAATACTAGAGCAGCCAGCTCCACATGGACACTGCAGAGGGAAGAAGCTACTGTTAATTTTTATATATTACTTTGAAGTAGCAAAGAGATCACAAGAAGTTTTACTGGCCACTGAATACCAAATACAACAAATATAAAATATTTTAGTACCAAAGAAAAACTGTTGCAATCTAGGAATATTGTTTTTAACTTTTGCTAAACTTTTGAAAGCCACTGCCAGGCAAGTGTGTGCCCCGTTATGTATGAGAAGAGATTTCTTTTATTCCACTTCGGTCACCTAAATTTCAAAGACAAGCTAGTGGCATCAACAAAAAAACCACTAGGGCCAGTTGCTAGTACCCAAGCAAAATAAAAAAACCAGCAAGATACTTGATAAACGTGCATTTCTACTGGGATTTTAAAGATGCTAATATTTTCTGGTACATACCAACATGACACTATGGAAGCATGTTCACTCCGTAATTCTCTTATGTTCAGTTTCATTCCACCCTATTAACTCACTCTGAAGGCTATCTCTGTTTTGTTTCTGGCCTGTTTTCCCAGCTGAGAAGGAACATTCACCTGTATCTAACTCTCCTAAAGGGCACTGTTTTGTTCCGGAGCAGAAACGATAGCGATAAAGATTAATTTAGCTTACTTTACCCTAACAATACTATGGCAGAGTGAAACAGGATATCTCTGTCTCAGAACAAAACCCCCCAAGTGAATGATAGTCTGCTTTGTTAACAGGCCGTGAAGGACTGCTGAGTGTTGCCAAATTTAAGTGAAACTGGGGGAGAGGTAATTCCGGCAGGGGGAGATCTTGACCACTGACTCCAAGACACCCCACTCAAGAAACCCGCCAACCCAAGAGGTTAAGGAAGTAAAGGTCCCAAAAATCATAGTGGGCATGCGTAGTTATTTACACGGTCGTCAAAAGAATTTTAACCAATCATTTAACAGAATAACAATGAATATTTATTAGATGATTATGTTAATATCTGTGTATAAATAACTGGTGTGCTGGTTTTTACCTGGCACCCGTATCTGGGCATTGAACGTAATAAAGGAAATTACCTCTGTGTGTAAACGGGGCGTCGCACAGCCCGGGTAACGGACCCAAGCTGTCGGGGACATCCGAAATAGGGCTAGGCATCACCAACAACCAAGGCGAAACCCGAACAAAACCAAGTACACGTGCACCCCGCATCCGCCCCTGCTCTACTATCCCGGCCCTTGCCCACCTGGAAACCTACTGTCCAACCACCCCTTCTGTGATGGTAGCTGAGCTTTTTACGGCATCACTTCACCAGCTCCATCTGGGCAGTATTGGCTACGCAGGGCTGCCTCGACCAGGGTCCCTTCAGCCTCATTACAACCTCAGGCATGCAGGGAAGTTTTAATGATGTCTAATTATGTTTAATAGCTTGCGCTGGCATGTAGCTTAGTGCTCCAGCCCACATAGCTACACATTATTTCTACATTTCTTTCTCTTTTAGACTCTTGCTGCCTGTATCCTTCCCTATTAATACAGAATAATTACCTATTTGTTATAGCCTCATTTTGTTATAGCCTCATAAGCTATAGACTTTAAAACATTTTTTTTTTTTACCTCGCACTGTTTCCTCTAACTTTTAATTCAGACGGCTCGGGGGGAGGGTGGAATTTAGCGTAGGACTATTACGTTAGCATCAGATCTCTGAAGCCAGCAGACGAACCACTCTGTCAGAGTCGTAATTCCTTCCTGTTATCAGCATCCCTAACTCATTCTCTCACTTCCTACTTTACAATTTCCATGACCATTTCTCATCGCATGGAAAACAGCCTCTAAAACCCTCCCAGGGCTCAGAGCAGGCTTACGTTCTTCAGCAAGTGACGCTTCCCGCTTTGAAACCCAAGGCGAGCGCAGGCTCTGCAACGCGGCCCTCGGTAACTGATCTGCCTCTAAAAATAATTTAAAAAAAAAAAAATGCACCTCCCGCTGCACGCCCGGCTCTTCCCGATGTCACAAGGCTGCAGCCTCCTGCCCCCGCCCCCGCCGGGACCCCCGCTGGGGGCAGGGTCCCATCGTGGGGGGGGGCCGGCCCG
>WEKW01019684.1:5809-103384 GCA_013389905.1 Sula dactylatra
CACCGCTGGAGGAGGAACGCGGCCTGCCGTGCGTGAGCTTGCCCGGCGGCCAGGCGCAGGCGAAGCGGCGCTGGCGACGGCCGCGTGGGCTTCCAGGCACACGAATGGAAGCTGCGTGGTCACAGTGCCCGGTTTTCCCGCGACGCTGAACATAACAGAACGCTCCCGGGAGTGCTCCGGAGCGAGCGCAGGGCTGGGGACAGCAATGGTTCCCCAGGGGCCCTGCTGCGGCCCAGCCCGGGAGGGCCAGGGCTGGGGTACAGACTGACCCTCCCCGTCGGCGAGGCTCATGGATTGGCACTTTGGTCATGAGCTGCGACCTGCTCATTTTACAAGTGCTCCTTGACGGTTCGGCTCCAATGCAAGGACCGACACGTGGACAGAGGAGTGTCACTGAGGGGCAGAGGAGAGCAGGAAGGCCCAGGGAGGCCATGGCGGCACCAGGAGGCCCGCGGGGAGGCCATGGCACCGGGGCAGGCAGAGTGCCAGGGGCACTTGCTCGAGGGAGCAGCGAGAGCTGGGGCGATCTGGGCAGAAACCTGGAAAGCAGGTCTGCATTCTGCATCAAGGCAGGTGCATGTGGTAAAGCAGGTGAAGCGCTTGCTTGGCTGGAGAAACGGGGGGTGGGTGGGGGGAACAAAAAATTGACAACATTTTGCAAAGGAGCAGGAGCAAGCTGAGCCCCACAGTGGATCAGCACAGCATTATCTCCCCAACAGCGTGTGGGATCAGCTGCTTCGGGAGATACACAAATCACAGGAAGCAATCATCTCGGGTAACTTTGTGAACAACCTGCCCCACCTGGCAGCTTCTCCTCAAACTAAGTAGACAAAAGAAAGCTCGCACCCTGAAGCAAGGACTTAGAGCCATCTCCTTTTCTTTTTTCAACACATCATTCCTATTACTGGCAATATCCTTGCTATTCGTATTATCTCTTCCTTTCTTAGAGTAAATTCCCAAGCCAGGGACCGCGTGTCCCTCTACCGCTTCCACAGAACCCACCATAACAGATGCCAGTGAGCATTAACTGGCGCAGGAACAGCATCCCTCTGCCCAGGGAACTGGTAGCAGGGATGTGCTGAGACCATGTGAGGTGCAGTCACTGTATCAGCTGTAACAACCACTGTTTACAGGGGTGGCCTCAGGGAAATATCTATGAATATTTTATGAATCATATTACTAAACAGATAGTGCCTGATCAGTGGTCAGGTTAGCCGTGAAGAGGGCGGTTGCTCTAGTCCAGGCACAGAAGCCCAGTTGAATTCAGGATATTACAAGCCAAGAAATACCATTATGACCGACCAGCTGGCGGCCGGTCACCAGCGGTGTTCCCCAGGGCTCGGTGTTGGGGCCGGTCTTGTTTAATATCTTTATCAGTGACCTGGACGAGGGGATCGAGTGCGCCCTCAGTGAGTTTGCAGGTGACACCAAATGGGGCGGGAGCGTCGATGTGCTCGAGGGCAGGAAGGCTCTGCAGAGGGATCTGGACAGGCTGGATCCATGGGCCGAGGTCAGTTGGGTGAGGTTTAACAAGGCCAAGGGCCGGGTCCTGCCCTTGGGTCACAACAACCCCACGCAACGCTCCAGGCGTGGGGCAGAGCGGCTGGAAAGCTGCCCTCGGAGAAGGCCCTGGGGGTGCTGGCTGACAGCGGCTGGACACGAGCCAGCGTGTGCCCAGGTGGGCAAGGAGGGCAACGGCATCCTGGCTTGTGTCAGCCATAGTGTGGGCAGCAGGAGCAGGGCAGGGATGGTGCCCCTGTGCTCGGCACTGGGGAGCCGCCCCTCGAATGCTGGGCTCAGCTTTGGGCCCCTCGGGACAAGAAGGACATGGAGGTGCTGGAGCGTGTCCAGAGAAGGGCAACGGAGCTGGGGAAGGGTCTGGAGCACAAGTGTGATGGGGAGCGGCTGAGGGAGCTGGGGGGGTTTGGTCTGGAGAAGAGGGGGCTGAGGGGAGACCTTATCGCTGTCTGCAACTGCCTGAGAGGAGGTTGTGGTGAGGGGGGGTCGGTCTCTTCTCCCAAGTCACAGTGATGGGACGAGAGGAAACGGCCTCAAGGTGCACCAGGGGAGGTTTAGATTGGAGATTAGGGAAAATGTCTTTCCTGCAGGAGTGGTCAGGCCCTGGAACAGGCTGCCCAGAGAGGTGGTGGAGTCACCATCCCTGGGGGGTTCAAACACCGTGTAGACGTGGCCCTTGGGGACATGGTTTAGGAGGCCTGGGGTTGGGTTGGCGGTTGGACTTGATGATCCTGGAGGTCTTTTCCAACCTTAACGATTCGATGATTCTATGGTCATCTTCTAGCATTTTGAGCACAGGTCCATCATTTGTGTATATGAAAGGTAGGGATGGTCTCTCTGGGCCAAAAATGAAGAAGTGAATCCACCTGCTCATCACTTTCCATCACAGTGCTGAGCGAAGGGGCTGCTACACCCCTTCCCATTGCCTCCAAATGAATCTCTAGGGCAATGGCTGCGGCCGAGTCCCATGTCCAAAAGCTGCCGCTCATCTCCTGCAGGGACAAGGATAAAATAACCTTTGTCCAAACGCTCAGTTGGTTTGACTGGGACATCACCTCCTCCTGGTACTGGCCAGAGGTGGAGACAGGACAGGCAGGGAAGGACTGGCTCTCCAGGGTGGTGCACAGCGGTCTCTTCCTGGGATGCAGCTGATGGGGCAGCTCACGTGGACAGGCAAATTTGGCTTGGGAAGGAATTAACCCTCAGCAAGACTGGTAGAAGCCATGCAAGGTTTTCACCATCCTCTGCAGCACGAAGTGCAGTTTCCTTTGAGGATCATCCAGCTGAGTCTCACTTAATGATCAGCTCCCTCCCTCTGCAGGGACTTTGCTGATGCCTTGGTCCCTCCTGTTTTCAGACCCCTTCTCTGGTTCACCTCACGAAGTCTGAAGTGTTTTGCACAGAGTATCTAAATGAAGCGTGAGCGGTGGTGACACCGACGGGGCCAAGACAGAGAGTGTCAGCACTCTTTACAGCTTATTCCCCACAGCAGCACGAAGCACCAGGCCGAGTGGCTGAGAAATACGGGGTGACTCGAAGCCACCACATTCACCTCTCAGTCAAGACAATGCTGCTCCCCAAGGGGCATCAGCAGACTCACCAGCACCCCTGTCCCAGATGGCAGCACGACAGACCATGCCCACCCTGCAAGGGCTTCCAAGGCACGACCCCCTGCAGCCACGCGCTGCTCAGTGCCCCCTGCAGCAATGCCAGGCTGCGAATCCGTAAGCCAGACCCAAGTCCCACACAGCCTCACGCCCACTGTTTAATCTGCTCCAAGTCCTCTCTTTCAGCCTCAGCAGACAAAGGAAATACAGAGCCTACAAATGTTAGGAGGGCAAACAAGAAAAAAGAAAGAAAAAAGGAAACAGGACAAAATTTATCCCATTTTCCTAAGACAATAGCTGCAAGTCTGATCTGGCAAAAAAATGGATGCCATTTTGAGCCCTGAAGTTTCACTTCATGTTACACAGACTGATGTGAGCAGCACACGGACAGACACATATGTCACATATATAGGGAAGGGGAGAGAGAGGGGAGGAAGAGACAGCAACCATATTCTGACAGGAACGCAAACACACCCACTGGCACACAGAGCCCTTCTGCAGGACGGACAGAACAAAGACAATTCAGGAATTCCCACAGAAAATCACAGCCAAGATTAAAGCCCAAATCGCAATGGTCTGCAGCCACGCTGAGGTCCAGGAGAGGAGCAGCACTACCAAACGAGCTGGCAGCCACTGGTTTAAGCTTTCCCTCCTGCATCCCACACCCTACATGCAAGAAAGGGACAGAAGCATGCACTGCTGTGCCTCTGCTGTCAGCAGCTGCATTTCTGAGACCCCTTCGCCTCTCCCCAGCCTTCAGTCTGCAACTGCTGGAGAGAGGACCCTCCAGCTGGAGGTGGACCTGCCGCCCGAGCACAGGGGCTGAAGCCCGTTTCCTATGTGAATATGAGCACCTTCATTACCAGTCCCCAAGGGACTCTCTTTTTTTGTAGCAAAAAGATTGTTTTCTGGCCAGAAGAGCCACAGTAACAACCCGGTCCAAGGTACCAGCTGCAGGAGCACAGGTGCTCCAGGGCTGCGCAGGGGACGCGTGCCCCAGGCACAAGCAGAGGCTGTCTGGCAGCGCAGGGTCGAAGGTATGGTGGCAGCTGCAGGACAGACATCTACTGGTTTGCCCTCATGCTGGGGCTGAACCCCAACACAGCCAGGGCTCCCACGAGAAGGACCCCCAACTCTACACAGCCGAAGTATAGTGAAATAGTTCAAGCACTGGAAAAAAAAAACCACCACGGAGGACACAGGCCCTGCCCCATGGGGCTTATATCTGCACCTGAAGCAGAGCACATGCACTTTATACGCCCAGTAAGTAGGCAGAAGTGAAAACTCCTACAAATGCAAAGCTACAAATACCAGCATCTGTACCAGAGAAACACCCCAGAATGTGCAAGCGATGCACATTTGCCATGAATGGCATTTTCTGTACAATGCATGTATCCGGAGGTAAGCTGCGCTCACGCTGCCTAGCCGTCGGAGAAGGAGAAGAGAGTCCCCAAAGAGACCCCGATGCACAGGGGCTCGCGGTCTGCTCGGTGCAGCCAGGGAAATGGGGCCCTGAGCACCAGCCAAAGTGAGGAGAAAGAGCTTTCCCTCCCAGCCCCAGGACCGAGCGAAAGAAGCAGCCCTTACCTTTGGCCCCTCGCAACACAAACCCGAATCCCTCATGCTCCCTCTTCTGCAGCACGGCCGTCTTCTCCTCAATGATGTAGTCACTGGGCAGGAAAGAGCACAAGAGAATGATGCTAGGGTTAGATTTCAGCACCATGCTGCCAGGCGGAGGTGGCCTTTGTGCCTGTGACAAGGAGACCTCTTCTCATCGACCGTTTCATCTCAGCGAGGAGTTGGGCACAATCTGCTTCCCTCCCTCCCTTGCCCAAAGTCAGAACAAAAAGACGAAAGCTACTTTCCCTCAACGTGTAGGCGGAGGAAAGCCCCGGCTGCCTGGATCACCCTTCTGCCCACCAGTCCCCTTCTCAGTCACCTGCATACGCATGCAGGGAGCTTACTGATCCCACTTTGGGCTTCCCTTTAAATGATGCCCTTAGCATGTAACTGAAGAGTGGAGCGGCTGAGCAGAGGAGGTGCGGGGGGAGGCAGCCAGCCATCCATCAGGGAAGCAGCTCTCTGAGACTTTCCGGTTGCCTCTTGTATGAAAAAATTAGATGCTTGACAAAAGAAGAGGTGCCTCTTTGGTAAGTTCCCTGGGAGGGAGAACAGCAGAGTTTACATCCTCATCCTGGCGCTCTGATCTTCTCTCAGAATCCCCCCCCGCGTTGCTAAGTAACAGTCTGTCATTAGCAGAGGGGGGATGCATTGCATTGTCCTAGTTTAACAAAGCTGCTCTCCCTGCCCTCCGCCGCGGCCAGACGAGAAGAATGGGGAAAATCCAGCGGTGGAGAGAGAGGAACGGATGTGCAGCTCCATGCGGACCCCAGCCGCCAGCGACCCTTCCAACAAACCACCTCTACGTGCGCCGGGAGGGGCGGGGGGCGCGCTGGGAGGGGAGACGGGAGGGGGATTCTCTCAGCAAACGGGAGCTTAAATGCAGCCCTGCAAATCCCTCCCAGCAGAGCCGCATGTCTGACATCAGAGTGGAATTAATCAGGGAGCTCGGTCCTTCTCGGAGGCGCGGGGAAGGAGCTTGGCACACCGAGCCAAACCCGAGGCAGGCAGAGAGGGAGCAGTGGCGCGGGCCAGCCCCCAGCCCGGGCCCGTGCAGGCAGCGATGGGGTCTGCCCAGCGCGCAGCAGCAGGGAACAAAGACCCGCGCCCCACCGCACTGCACAGCAACGCGCCGCCAAGGAGCAGGTCCAGCGGCGGGCGCGCAGACGGGCGCTGGCAGAGAGCAGGCTGGGTTCGCNCTGCACCCCGTCACCCTGCCGCGAAGGTGCCGAGCACAGCAGGGGCGGGGAGCGGAAGGCGACGGGCTCACAGTGCTGCTGCGCGGACTGGCTGGGCAACCCACATTTTTGTGTGTACTTTCTAGCAGCCGTGGAGTGCAAACGACAACCACCGGGACAGGACACACCTCTCTGCATCCTGTCCATCTGTAGCCTCATCTGCCAGGGCTGCATTTATAGGCATCACAGTCCCTTTTTGAGTAGGTAGTTCTGTGATTCTGCCACTACCACCACCATAGCATCTAGCTCCTAGCAAGACGGATAGAAATAGTGTTCTCCAGACCAAGGGAAGGTGATCACAAAAGTCAATACATGCAACGGCTGCAGGTACCGAGGCACTCCAGAAGACGTACAACAGACATCGACCATGGAAACTAACGCCAGACACAAGCCTGAATTCCTTGGACTTCCCTGGTAGCTCACTCTGCACTATAACTTTGGACGTGCTTAGGCATTACCCACAAAACCCAGGGTATCTATAAAAGCGGTGACTTCATGCAACAAGGTACCCAGATGCGCAAAAACTTCAACGAAACTATGTGAACTGCTTCAAAGGAGGCGGCTGCTGTCATACAGTCATCCCTTTATGTCACGTTTTCAACACACTGCTTGTCTTTCAAAAGCAGAGCTGGTATGCATATGTTCCTCAATATGCGTAAAAGTCCCCCCTCTACAACGAAATCCTCTCTTCCAACTGTAGAGTGTCCTACTGGAAACATATTCATAACCACCATGCCCAGAAGAGGTCCTTACGGTAACATAATCCTCCTGTCCACGTAACAAGAGCCAGACAACCTAAAACTGTGATTCCTGTCTGAAAGTAGTTGTGGATGCCCCATTCCTGGAAGGGTTCAAGGTCAGGCTGGATGGGGCTTTTGGGCAACCTGGTCTAGCGAAAGATGTTCCTGCTCATGGCAAGACGATTTGACTAGATGATTTTTGAAAGTCCCTTCCAACCCAAACCATCCTGTGATTCTGCGATAAGCCTTTTATCTTCTGTTTGAACAATGACTTACCATTTAGGAGGAGAGCCAGACCTAAAACATTTCACATCCACAGGAATATGTGGAATCCCTTTTCCATATGACGTGTCAATCCCTTGAAGATGACCTGTACCAGATCTCAACGCCATACCAAAAGCAAATTCTGCCACCTCTACAAGAATGTGTTTGTGCATGTGTAGATGCAAGAGAAAGAGAGAGAGGGAAAGGGGAACAATGTTTATGTAAAAAATCATGATTTCTATTTGCCTGGTGTTGGGCTGAAGTGCCCAGTTAGTCCTGCTGTGGTCGCTTTGTCAATGAGAAAGTGAGGAATCCGTGATGAAAGAAAATTCTGTACCGCTAATTCTTCCCACAGGACCTCTGTGGTTGTTTCATCCACACGATAAACTGAAGAAACTCTTGACAAAACCGCTTGTACTCTGTATAAGTACAATTTCTCCCAGCCTCCCCCACCAATCCTCATCTGCCACGATTTTCTGCAATAATGTAAGCCTGTAAGTAAGTTCAGCCTGCTGCTGCTCTTACCCAGAGTTATTCTGCACAAAGAATATTTGAATCTTTCTGCCACCTCTGAATTATTATTCCTCCTCCTACAAATAAACTGGCAAGAAGTACCTAAATTCAAAAACCTAAACTTGTCAGAAGCAATAGGAAGACTCCCCAACAGACTAGTTTCTGTCCCTGAACACTCCAAAAGTACGTACGCAGAGCCACCTGTGGGATTTTTAGAGATGCTGGACGTTTATTTGTTTTAGCTCACTCTCTTCCGCTGTGTTGTCCACAGAAGGATTTATGAAGTTAGACTTGCAAGAGGGACCTTGCAAGAGCACTCCCAGTTTAAGTCTCTCCAAAACCTGCAAACCCTTTGCCTATTGCCATCTAGCTCTACAGGCACCTAAAAATCCTCAGGTTCGTAACTGTCTACAGTAAGATGCATTGGACACCTTCACGTTTGGATATAACCACACTAATCGGTTCTATAGATAGATGTATATAAAAAGTGAAGTGAAAAGTCCCTACATTTTTGTGAACTAGAATTGTGGGGAGTAGAGAGACACCCGAGGTGCCACTGATCAGCACTGCTGGAGCTCCGACGGCTGGAAAAAGCAATAAAAAACAGCCTGGGGACGGAGATGAAGCAGTGTAATCAAAGACCTGTGACAGTGTCATACTGAAAAAATAACCTGAATTACTATTTTTTTTTATTTTTGTCTAAATAAAAATAGGAACTTTCATAAAAAAAAAAAGTAGTAGGGAGTTTTTTAAGGTATCAGAGAAAGATTAATCAAAATAATGTTTTAATACACTTAAGACATAAAGATTTAAATCAAGTTATGATACCCAATGGAAAACAGCATCTCAAGTTCACTGCCAGATTACTGTGCCCTACATATGACTGGTAAACGAATAAAGAGACGAGCTCATGTAACGATACAGAGGCATCAGAGCGTGGCTCTTCAGAGCTGCCCCTCAGGATGACACAAGGTCTACTGGACCGTCTTGTTTATGCCAGGTTGAGTGTCAGACCTTCTGCCCGTCTGTCTTTTGCTGAAACCAAATCAAAGGCAGTTAATGCACATGATGCTTGAGTAGGGCAAATTATTTTGGTAACTTTGTGACTCTTTAGAGGGACAAACCTAATAGATCTATCACACGAACAATTACAAAAAAAGGCCTGGTCTTGGCTGTACTAAATAGCTACAGTTAAGTCCTGGTAACGCTGCAACTGCAAAGATTAGCTCTGACCCTAAAGTGAAAACCCAGCAGTTGGAAGAATTAGTTTTTTTCAATTGTTTGGGCCTGGTGAAATTCACTGAAAGTGCCCAGGCAGGCACCGGGAAGTATCTGACATCTACGATGGGTGCCTCTGAGAGCTTGCACGGGATGCGTGACGCTCCAGAAGATCAGAAAAAGGGATGATGCTCATCTTTAACAACAGGCAGTAGAAGGATCAAAGGAAGTATAAAATGAAGCAACTCATCTTTACTTCCCAGGAAAATCCTCTAACAAACAACACAACAGTTTAATAAAACATCTAGAAGAAGGTGATAAGTACCAAGTGGCATGGATTTGAAAGAACTCATCGTGCTAATGAACCTAATTTCTGTTTGAACATAATAGGTCTCATGAACATGGGAAAGGCAGTTCTGCGATACGATCTTGATGTCAGTTAAGCATTCTGAATGCTCTCACAAGGCATCCTCACAAAAACCAAGGAGAACATAAACTACTGCAAGGTGAGTAAATAGCTGGTTTGACACAGTTTTCACTGTTGAACTGGAAGGACGTGTCAAGTGGGATTTCACAGGGTCTGTCTTGGGACAAGCTTAATGTTTTCACCAATGACTAGGCTGTAACAGAGAATAAACTTAATACATTTGCAGAAGATCCCATCTGAGAGGGCAGCAGCACATTGGAAGAGCGGACTTGGAGTCACATGCTACTACCACTGGAGAAACGGTCTGAAAAATACCAGAGGAAAAAGGAAAAGTGCAATGTACCACAGTCAGGAACTACGAAAAGAAAATCAGAAGATGGAGGAGGACTGGCTGGGCAGCCAGCTGGCAGGAGAGGCCATGAATACCATCCTGGACTCATAAGCGTCAGCAGCAGTGTCACACCTTTGTGAAAAAATGACGACAGACTGACTGGAGATATATGAACAGGAGTGCTGTCTAGGACCTGAAATAATCCTTCTGCCTTACCCCATGCTGCAGTAGCCTTGGGATTCATCTAGTTAAATGTGGGCATATATATGAAACAAGCACCTACAGTGAGCAAGTCACTCTGGGCTCCTTTTAGACTCAATGGAGAGTTATTCAGTGAAGTCAATGGAGCTGTGATTCATCCCATGCCGAAATGACCGCCCACATTTTGTCAAATGAATGGCACCCGTGGCTCCACTGACTGCACACCTCTGTATCGACTCCCAGGGTGAGCCAGGGTGATGAGCTCAGACACCTACATGGCAGACACCTACCATGACGTGACGTGAATCACATTACTAAAGTTAGATAACACTCCAGTTGCCCAGTTCTTAGAACCACACTTCCAGAAGGATGTGGGTCAAGAGGAGAGAGGCCTGAGGAAGACACCTGGAAGATAAAAGGCTCAGCAGGAAAGACCTGGTTTGATTGATTGGCTTGATTACTCCCATGAGAAAATGCTTACAAAATGTCACACGACTTCTCAGTAGTAATATTGCTGAAGCACGGGAGTGGGGGGGTGATGGAAGGCCACTTACTGGGAACTTTTAGATAAATCTCCCTCAAGAAAAATTTAAGTTCAGCTGAAGCTGATGTTGGTGGAAGGATGGACCGTTTCAGGCCTCTCCCAGCAGAAACCTCACTCACGTACTGTGGTGTTCCACACCCACAGCCAGGCAGTGCAAGGAGTTCAGTTCTGCTCAGCTACCTCGTGCAGAAAACATCTCCCACAACAGGAGGACGGTTTGTAGTAACAGTATTTACTGGACACGGACCATGCGGTACAGCCTGAGCACGGACAAACTTTCTTCTCTCCCCCCAAAAATCAGAGCCATAACACAGGGTAGCTCTTCCCAAACTGCAGTCTAGAAATTGCCTGTGGCTAGGGCTGGCCTTGCGCTATGGCTGGGCTTGACCAGGAGAGGGCAAGTTGGCCCAGGTCAGATTTATCCCACGGAGCAAACTAGCAATGAAACAGCACGGACCATGAGGAGACAGCGTGCACTTCTCCTTCCCACCCCATCTCACTTCACAGAGCAGATGAAGGGAGAGAGACCACAGATCACCCTTGGATTTATATACCAAACCGTTAAGCTTCTAGCAGAAATCAAGAGGGAACAGGCATGTCCTGGAGGTTTGGGATCAGCTGGGCACACCAGCATTGAATGGTTTGCTGAGCACAGCATCCCTTGCAGCAACGGCGCCTGGAGAGACCTACCCAGACCCGAGCGCTCTGCGGAGGCTGCTGCCACTGCCCTGCTCTTCTGCAGCGCGGGTGCTCGCCAAAGTGCAGCACAGCTGTATTTCTTGGCTCTGTTTGAATATGAGAGAAGAAGAATGACCATAGCGGGTCAGATCAGGTCTCATCTTGAACGTTTACTGACAGCAGCAGCCTGGAGAAGAGGAAAGGAGCAGGTCTGAAGTGCACTACTGCTGTCCCCAAAGAGTGCCCAGCCCAGGCGCCGGCAGCCAGGGGACCTCAGCAACAACATCCGAAGTGAAACTGGGAAAAGCCCTATCCTGAACGGAAAAATAAACCACTTAAATCTCCACTGTAGATGAGGAAATCTCTGGGAACACAGGTGACTGGTGCTTCTGTATCGGAAACGAAGGACAGCAGGAAACGGAGAGGGCGCTAGAACGGAGCCTATTTATGCTCCTGACTGGTCCTGAAGCACTGATTATCATCAGTAAGATTTTCTGTTTAATTCAGTCAGGAGGCAGCTCATCAAGGCACTGATTATGAACTACGTCAAAAGCAAACTGACAGATGAAAAGCAACTCTAACTCCAGAAGAAACCATCTTCCAGCCACACACACACACACACGCACAGAGGATTTGAAAGTGCAGCAAGCCCCCAGGAAGAATGTGATGTTTGAGATCACGCTCCCTCCGGCACTGGTCAAACGCGTTTCAGACACCAGTTAAAAACCCAAGCCAGCACTGCCCAGTCCCAGATGAAATGTGGGCTGTGAGTACCAGAGAAATTCCGAAGATCAGATATTGCAGAAAGTGAGGAAGCCCATTAGTGAAAGGCACTGAAAACCAGCATCTTCCCCCTTCAAACACAGGCAGTCTTCACAGAAAATTATCAGTACTGGATTCATCTCATTTGAACACACCAAGCTGGTAACTTCTAGGGCATTAGCTAAAACATTAAAATAGGACAGCTCATTAAGGGAACAAGAAGTCTAAGAAAGTCCAAGACGTGTTTTGCCTCGACTCCAAACTAGCAGTGATACTGAGAAAGCTGTTACGACCTTGCTGCGAACGCCGAAAGGTGGTCAAGGCGAGGAAAAGGTGCCGTCGCAGAGATGCACAGAAGATAAGCCCCTGGAACAATCAGGCTTATATTTATACTGGCAGAAGGAAGCTATTTGCCCTGGGCTTTTATCCTCGCTTGCCAGAAGAGGACTGCAGCTGACCAGGTGAGGCTGTCCAGCTCCTTCTCCCTGGATATGCTCTCCACCAGACAGGCTCAACCCGACACCAACGGGGACAACGGACTGCAGATGAGCAAAGGTGGTCTCAGTCCGCAGGGCGAGGAGTTCAGGTCCATCACTCGCAGCCTCCCATCATCACTCCTTCAGCAAATGGGGCGAAGTGTGTCTACTGAAAAAGGAGACAAAGGCAGCCTCTGATCCGCGCTTCGCACTGCCAAATTACCGATGTCACCTGAGGGAATTCTGCTCCGCAGAAACAGCATTGTTCAAAGCTGACGTTGGAGCCATTTGGCTGCACAGATGCACAGAGAGACAGAAAAGGTTAACACACAACAGTATCTCAAATCTTAGGATGTCTCACTAGCTCAAGAAATTCATACTGCACGCATTTAAAGGGGCAAATGGTCACAAACAGAGGGATGATACGGGAGTTAGTGCCACCACTGCTTTCACTTGTCACATGCACTGGGAAAGGGCAGATGACATCTAAAATCTCCCTTTGCTTGAACGAAAGGAGATTAAAGAACATTATGTCTGCCTCTTGCCAATACACAGTTGGGAAAGAACGATGCATATTTCTATAAATAATAAAAACAAGTCCTAGAAAATCCAAATTCTACAATGTAGATTTATTCCGTCCTCAGCAAAGGAGACGGAGACCATTTAAAGGCACTGTGCTGGAGACACAGTACAAATACCTGCCACAGTTTGAGAAAGAACAGAAAAAAGCTGGCATGGCTGAACAGCAGGGAAATGGAGGTTATTAAAACCAAGAAAACATCCTTCATAAAGCTGAAACCATATCCAAACGAGGACTACGGAAAGGATCGTGATCTCTTGCAGATTAAATGTAAAAACACAGTACAATAGGCCAAATATGAATCCATGGAACAATCTGCAAAAGACTTCAAAACCAATACTAAATCAGTTTTCAAGTGCATATGGAGCAGGAAGCCTACCAGAGCATCTTTGGGGTCAGATGATCATGGTGTCAAAGCAGCACCCAGAGAAGGTAAGGCCATAACAGGGAAACTAAATACAGTTTTTGCTGCCCTGTTGTGGGGAGGTTTCCCCTTCAGAAGCACAGAGACTTACAAGCAAACATCTAAACAAGAGGTTATGGAACAAAAAGGAGAGGCACAAGCCCCCAAGACCAGACAGTAGACAGCTAAGTGTCTAGAGTACCTGGTGGGTGACGGAGCTGTGCCACTCGCGGTGTGTAGGCTGTGGTGACAAGACTGTGGCATCTGGGGCCGGGGTGGCGGGCACGTGGTGCCTGCCTGTTTTTACAGGGTTGCCAGCAGAGAAGGAAGGTGCTGTAGGTCCATCATCCTGATGCCTCCCTGGAAAGGCTCTAGCAACTGGAACAAGCGGAGAGCCAGCCAACACATGGATAAGTATCACACTTGGGAAAGCTAACATGGCATTTTAAGTCAATGTCTTGCCTCGTAAACTCCAGCAACGAGTAGCGTCCCTCAAGGGTCCGTACTGGGACCAATCATTAACGACACGGTGGGACTGAGTGCACCCTCGGCAGGCTTGTAGGTGAATGAAGCTGAGTGGTGCAGTTGATTCACCACAGGGAAGGGATGCCATCCAGAGGGACCTTGACAGTCTTGACGAGTGCTCCTGGGTGCCCCAGTATCAATACAGAGTTGATTGAGAGCAGCCCTGCAGAAAAGGACTTGGGGGTACTGGTGGATGAAAAACTGGACATAAGCTTGGAGCCCAGAAAGCCAATCATATCCTGGGCTGCATCAGAAGAAGGGTGGCCAGCAGGTGAAGGGAGGTGACTCTGTCCCTCTACTCCGCTCTGGTGAGACCCCCCTGCAGTGCTGCGCCCAGCTCTGGGGTCCCCAGTACAAGAAAGACATGGAACTGTTAGAGCAGGTCCAGAGGAGGGCACGGAAATGATCAGAGGGCTGGAACACCCTTCCTACAAAGAAAGGCTGAGAGAGTTGGGGTTGTTCAGCCTGGAGAAGAGAAGGCTCCGGGGAGACCTTATTGCGGCCTTTCAGTACTTAAAGGAGGCTTATAAGAAAGACGGAGAGAAAGACTTTTTACCAAGGTGTGTAGGGACAGGAGAAGTGGCCATGCTTTTAAACTGAAAGAGGCTTAGACTGGACGTAAGGAAGAAGTGTTTTACACTGAGGGCGGTGAGACACTGGAACAACCTGCCCAGAGAAGCTGTGGATGCCCCAGCCCTGGAGGTGTTCAAGGCCAGGTTGGACGGGGCTTTGAGCAACCTGATCTAGTGAAAGATGTCCCTGTGCATGGCAGGGGGTTGGACTAGATGATCTTTAAAGGTCCCTTCAACCCAAACCATCCTGTGATTCTATGATAAAGCACATACAGGTGCAGGTAAAGGAGGTCGCTCCCCACCTCCAGCAATTATGGGATTCTGTAGCCAGTGGGGAAAACCCCAACCCGCAGCGCTACTGTCAGCCACGTCAGGAACCACGCCGGTCCCCAAACCAGCCAGGGCAGAAGGGCTTGTGTTGACTTCACTCGGGCACTGTCCCACGCTGCCCAGCGCTGCCTCGGGCGTCCCCTGGGAACTAACACATCACCTTTTTTTTAATGTGTTTTTGGCTCAAAATGCTCAAACAGCTTGAGGACTGTGCAGCACCTGATGAAGCAGTGTTTCACAACATGGTGCTACACGAGCACGGCAATGGTGTTCGAGGGCGCAAGTCCTGCTGGGATTATACTGGAGAATCAAGCAGGGAGGAGACAGCCAAACTCAACAGCCTCTTCAGTAGCACCTTCAGCACGTGCTCGCTAGAATTCAATATCCCTATAACCACAACCCGGTTTTGTTCCAGAGATGCAATGGGCCAACACCAGAACGGAGCAAGGGGTGAACTGGGACGCAGAGGGAATGACCAATGGGGAAAAAAAAGCAGAGATCCAAGTTATTTGACAACAAAAACTTAACTAAAGGCTACTTAGATTTCCAAATGCATTTGACAAGGTCTCTCATTAAAATCTCTTGAGGAAGCTAAGAAGCCATGGGATAAAAAGGAAGGTTTTTACATGTGAAATTTGTTAAAAGGTTTAAAATAAAAGTAAATGATTGGATTTCACATCAGAAGAAAGGTCAACAGCAGAGTCTCATGGGGATTGGTGCCAGGACTTACGCTGCTCCACATAGCCCTAGATCATTTATGAGAGAGGAATGAAAGAGAGGTAACAAGGTTTGCTGATAATGATAAATTATTCAGGATAATAAAGAGGAGGAAAACTGTGAGGAACTGTAGAAAGCTCTTAAACGGTAAGATGAAATGTAAGGAGGAGAAAAACTGACGCACATGGGAAAAAATAATTCTCTCCTCATACATAAAATCACAGGCTCTGTCTGACCATTACTACCAGGATTAAGAACTTGGGGATATGACAGACAGTTCATGAAGAGTGTCAGCCTAATTTCCTACCATGGCCAGCAACGATGAGCAAAGAAAAGTGAGTTAGACAGAGGTTGCATTATACCACTGCCGCAGCAAAGTGCCCCCACATCTTAAATGCCTGCAGTAACTCTGATCCTCCCATTTTGGAAAATAACACAACAAAGCTGGGAAAAAAGAAAGGTGACATGGACTGCCCAAAGTATGGAAAGATTTGCTGTACAAGGAACGGTGCTGCTTAGTACCACTTAACCTGCAAGAAACACAACCCAGGGGAAATGGTTCTACCAAATCCTGAGTGCGACAGAGGGGCTAATGGGGGCGGCCTGCCTGTTGCCTCCTCCAGCACAAGGACTAGGCCACATCAAATGAACCTAGGAGATAATGTTTCAAATAAACTGCAATTTCACATGACATGGGATAAAGTTTCTTCTTGCCACAGGGTATTGTGCTAAAAATTTACATGGGATCAAGGAGCGACTGGACAAGCTCCTGGAAGAGCAATCCCTTAAGGATTACTGCATACAGGACACACTTTGGACGGAGAATCTCTGACCCACAAGCTGTTGGATGTGGACAGAGCATTCTGGGGAAGCATCACTGTGTATATGCGCAGTTCCCATATGCTTCCCTCATCACCCATGACTGATCTCTGTCAGAGAAAGGAGAGGGGTGGACTTCTTGCCTAAGCTGGTAGGACCACTCTTACAAAGGTCAGCAAAAGCCCTTCTCAGCTCACACTACACACCTGAGCTGAAAAGAGACACGTCTGCAGCATGTACACATCGGGCCGCTCCAAGTCTTTTCTTCTAGAAAACCCACTGAAGTGTCTGAAAAGAAATGTGGCTTTAAGGAGTCAAACCCATCAGACCTAAATCAATTCTGAAAGCTTGCTGGTAGAAACCGCAGGAGCACCAGGCTGTACAGCGGACACATCTGAGCTCCTCGTACAGCCGGAGTCACTCACCACGCTCTCTGGTTGCTTTGACAATGAACGCAGGAACGTGCAGCTTCCGAATCAACCCACAAACAGCACTGAAGGCTGGCTGTCCTTGGCCCATCAGGACCCTCAGTGACCAGACTGGCTGCCCTGCTTCACGCTCTAGCACCCCGGACGTTTGAAGTGATACACGTTGATAGCTCTGTTCAGAGCCTAACCTGCAACACTGGAAAAAAACTTCACCCATAAACCAAAAGATTAAAGCACAAAAAGAGCCAAGCATTTAATCACACCTGTTAGGAAGCCTGAGCCTCAGCAGCTGAAGAATGGTTAGAAAACAGTCCTTCACTCACAGCCTGTCCTCAGCCACTGGCTTTTGTCCGTTTTGGTCATTGCTGCATCATCATTGTAAGAATTACATCAAGGAAACTCCGTGCAAAACCTTCCTGAAGAAGGTGATTTGGATTGTATTTAACTTCTCCTGGTAAGTCGACTCTGTCCACTCACATTCCCATAACCACGTACTCAGAGGTGCCAAAGCGAGAGCTACCAAGCACTCCGATGGACGTCACTTGTGTGACAGTACAAGACAAGGTGGCTGTGACGTTCTCACCGTGTCACCTGGTTTCCTGGTTTGGCAAAACCAAACTATACTTTGAACACATCTTTTAGACCCTGTAGGAGTCAACAGTTATTGTGACGTGATCCTTGTCCTGAATCTTTCTCGCTTCGTCCTTTTCAATCCTAGCAAGGCTGCTGACAACTATCTTTTCTTTCCTCATTGCAGGTATGTAGTGGCTACAGTCTGCCTTCCTGCTGGGTCGAAAGGATGAGGAATTGTACACCCAGTATGCGGTGACGCTCTCGCCACCCTCCCGTGGCCAGCCAACGAGTCACCTGTGTGGTGGCACTATCAGCACACGGGACTTCTATCTAACCTGCATCTGCCCTGTGGGCAGCCCAGGTCAGCAACACAGCCTTCAGTGCTGGCTGCTTTTCCTGCTGATTGTGTCCGGGGTTATCGGTACTGGCCATGCCTTTGATCCCCGACCTACTGTCTCTCTTGGTGCCTTCTCATACAGACATTTCCATCGATATTTTAATCATACCACCCTTCGTACTTCTCTTACAAAATCCGCACACCAGGACTGGCCCGGTATCTGGGAGTCCCGTCCTCACGGTGGTGACGCTGGCCCCTCTCACAGGCTGGGGTACTGGTTATACTGACCAGCTCCATCTGTGGAGTTGGTCATGCTTGCTTTGAAGAAACGCTCTGCTGGAGGGCAGCAATTCATCCAGGGTCACCAGATGTCAGGTTTTCCTGACACACACTTGCCTAATGAGCTGATCGTCCTCAGGCAGCGCTTTGGTCCTGTAATACTGGCGGCTGCTGCACTCTGCTGATAGTCTCCAGCCTTGCTCTTTGAGTTAATGGTACTGACGGCTACGTGGCCCAGGATATAGGCACGGTTTCTTCAGGTTGCTCCTTGCGATAGCTGCAATACGTTCTGACATCACCCTCCTGAAGCTCAAAGGCAGGTCCCAAAATCACTGAGAACAACCACCCTACTGTCTTTTGAAAGATCTTAGATTCACAAGATATTCAAAACCGTAAGAAAAGAAGCTTGTGTCCCCTAAATGGAACAGTGTACGCAATGAGAAAATGCTTTTGCTGAAGCCGTGCACTGGGGTCCAATTTGCTGAGCAGTTCAACACCTCGCAGCCTGCGGAAGGAGTGCCTGGGTTTCGCACCGCTGCTGCGTATTTGAGTTTCCCACTCTTGCTGAAATACCAGTGCATAAGCACAGACCTCAGAGTGCCTTGTCCTGAGGACCATGAGTGCACACCAAAACCTCATCAACTGATGCAGTAACTTGCTTGAGGGTTCTGTGTTGGAACAGATTTGCAACAGTCTTCATCACTGGAGGCAGTACTCAGCGAGGCACCACTTTATCTGTGCTGTTTTACAGATTATTTTATTTTACCAGGTGTACTGCTGCAACTTGAGATTTGACCAATTTAGTCCTAATTCTCTAAGAGCTCAATAGCAATTATTTAATTTCTCCAAGAGGACAGATGTCATCTATGCAGCACCTTACGCTGCAGCTGCTCCCTTGCTGTTCTGGCAATCCACAGGGCTGACTTCTAGGGCCAGCAGGCTCTTGTCATCGGCTGGTTCATGAGATGAGTGAGAAGGGACCTGTATAATTCCTTGGTGATGCCGTGAACGGTTGTGCCCACCTTGAAGCAGCTTTGTACGTGTCAGAATATAAAGTGCCCTCGTCTCAGTTCTAATCATCAGTGTGTCCCTGGACAGTGCTCCCACCATCAGCAGCAGCTGCTAGCTCTGAGGTGAGGCTTCTCCCCTCACTGCACACGTGCACACACCGACCCTTTCCATGATGTTTGCAACAAGAAATACGCTCATCAGGTGGGCATGTCTAGATCAGGTGTACACTGCGACTGCAGCTGCTGCAGACTCAGCATAAGCAGTGCAGTCGCTATCGATCAACACATCCTTTGCGGTCTTAACTGACAGCTCCTGTCTCTTTAATAAATGACTTGGCACCTTCAGGATGAGAAAAAACCTGAATGATGTTTTTTGGGTTTATGTCTTCAGTTGCCTAGCTGAACTGCTTTCTCATGAATCAAACCAGGTAGGAGCTGCAACGTCTCTGTCCCGTGACGGTCCCTCTACAAGGAGCAGCGTGACTGTATCGCTCCAGCCAGGGCTGCACGCAGAGCCGTGATTAAATCTTCACCTCTCACACCGGCTTGGCTGAGAGAGACTGCTGACAGCTCGGCTTCCTGGCTCATTTTAAGGGGCAGCATCGTGCAAAGATCATTTCACAAATGTACTCATCAGACGAAAATAACTTATCTCACAATACTGGACGGGTCCACTTTGTAAAACCACGCTGCAGTGTTCTGTGATGGGAAGAGGCCGGGTGGAATATCCTCCTGGGTCACCCCCACCAGCAGCCTCCATCACTGTTGTTTTCTTCCTGGACTCACATTTCCATGTCGTACTCACGATATCCAATAATTTGCACAATTCTCATTTTAGTACCACGGCTGTTTCCCTTGGGTCTGACACATTTCCTCTGTAATAATTATCATTAACTTTTTACTGTAATTAAGAATAACTTTAAGTTAACACACGCTGGCTCTCACGATATATTTTGTCATCTCTGTTTATAACACGAACACCCAGAAACAAAACCTCTTTTTTATACCTTTTATGCCGGTAATTTAACATTCAGTGCTTACAGTGGGTTTCCAACCAGCAAAGACGTCCTGTTATAAACAATTAATTCACTAAGCCGCCTCCTGTGTTTATCAGCTACTTCTACTGACCTTAGTGACAAAGACATCTATTCCACCGACACAGCCAGAAGCGGCATTAGCGAAAGTCTGTTTGCACAACCCTAATGCCGCTAATATTCAGCACGAGTGCTCCTCTGCTCCAAGTCCAGCTAGATGTAGAAAGTGACCTCTCAGACCTACAAACAGAGCGACGTAGATGCGAATCATCAAGAGTCTGTCACTGTCTGGCACGAGCCGCTCTTCTGTACGTTACTGAATTTTAGTTAATAATCAATCACTTCCCCTTTCTCCTCCGTCCTCCCTTTACCCACTGTTACATGCACATAAAATGGGCTGCAAACAAACTCCAAATCTCTCTTGCAGGAACCTTTTCCAAAAACATAACGACTCCTTTTAATTTTGTACCGAGAATACACGCTGGCTGTCCAGAGCCCCAAGTGTTCTCCCACCCACCGTAAGAAAGCACCTCGAAACGACACGTACTGCTATGAAAGACCATCCTAGACCTGTCTCTGAACGGGAACGTGACCACAGCAGAACACAGCCCATCTGAAAAGCAAGCGGGGTCATTCCCCCAGCCAAGGGCTCGCTCCTTGGGGCGCTCGGCCCCCACGCTCCGCTAACGCATCCCAAGGCCCGTCAGCCAAACCCCTCAGCTGAGTTTTACTATGGAAGAGTTCATGCTGATTTTTGAGAGAGCCTTGCTCACCACCGATGGTCTGAATTGGAAATCAATGCAGCGCATGCATAATGTGCGTAGCCCAGCTTTCCCTGCTGCTACGCAAGCTCTTTGTCACAGCATTAAGCTTACCAGCAGTCTTCAAAAAATGAAAAGGCCAATATGACCACGACGTAGGCACGTAATGTCACGGTAAGGATTGTATGGGAGAAAGTAAGGGTCTGCTGCAAAACCAAATGTGGAAAACAGCTTTCAGGTGTGATTGCTGCCCAAGGAAGCAGAACATATGGATCCAAAGCCTTGCATTTCTGTGGCTGTCTAAAGAAAGGGGAAGCCGAGGCAGCAGACGCCATGGCACGGAATGCACCAGCAGCTCTGCAGACACCAGCCATCACCTCGGCCGTGGCAACTCCAAGTTTCATCTTACTCTCACTCAAACTCTTAACGAGTCCGTACTCACAGCACAGCAGTAATACGCCTGAGGCTTCTCTTAACACCAGGGGCTGGTGAAGTAGAAAAAGATCACATTCATTAGCCATGGAATGTTTTTGACTTCTTGACTTCTTATACTATGTATTTATTAGTCCACTTCAGTTTAAACAACAAGGAAATGAAAAAGTATTTGTATATGAAGACCACATCATGAAAAGCCCCAAGACAGCAATAGGAACGGAAATACTTTGATGACTAACACTTGCACCATGGGAACACGTATAGCAAACCTGACAACTATTCCTGAAAAGACAGAAAAGAACATAAATGTGGCAGAAACTTAAGGAAAACAAACAGAATACTGATTTTTTAAAAAAGATAAGCAATCCAAGTAATCATCAGCCTGAAAGTTAATCAGCACTCCTAACAAAACAAACACTACAAGAAAATCACCCTCACAAGACCTTTACAAGCAGCAGCAGCGTACCAGCACCCTCGATCGCTTCCAAGCCAGCGCTGCAGTCAGTGTCCAGCAGAAGAGGGACAGATTTATGCTTTGATTCTCTTCTGCCCTGCAGTTCGAGTAGTAATTTACACCCACGCAAAATAATTATAAAACCTATTGTGATTTGTTAGCATGTTGCTCCTGCTGTGCACATGACTGTTAGTATTCATACACGCAAATATATGCGGCTAACGTATGGGTAGCTCCACACGCTCTTCTCTGGGTGACGTGAGCATTCCTTGTCTGAGGGTGCTGAGATCCTGCGCTCAGCAGGAGGGCGAGTGGCTGCATCGGCTCTAGCAAACCGCGAAGGTCCTGCTCAGGCTCCGTGCCACACAAATGACAGCTGGAGGTAACTCGTGTCTGGCCAGAGAGCAGTGGGGACACACTTATCTTCTGCATGCCTTAATAATGCCATTTAAAGATGCCCTTCACAAGCACGGCAGAAGGGACTGCAGGGCAGAATAAAGGCTTTTTTCCCCATAGCATCAGGTATGAAGCCGAAGCTGACAATTATACTGGGGGATAATTAGCATTCAGGCCTGCTACTGACAGACTTAAGTCATTACTTATAGACGGGAACGTATGACAAGTGGAGTCCTGGAGACAGAAAGATGGGTGGAGAGGAAGTTTTAAGACTGTCTGTTTTGCTTGCTCAAACCGTGCTTATGTTGCACCAGTACAACACACCACGGCTTCTGCTGCTCCGTGCCATTACCTCTACCTACGGTTTGCACTCAGCAGTGTTTCTGAGCCTTTTCCCAAAGCGCCCTTCCCAGGGAAGTGCTGTCAGTTGTGCATCAAGCAGGCAGTTGGTTGGTGCATCTCGCTCGTGTGCCTGGAGCTAATCTGATTAGGTTGGGTGTTAGGAGAAGGCTCTTCCCCCAGAGGGTGGTGGAGCCCTGGAACAGGCTCCCCAGGGAGGCATCACGGCGCCGAGGCTGGCGATATTCAAGAAGCACTTGGACAAGGCCCTCGGAGATATGGTGTGAATTTGGGGTTGTCCTGTGCAGGGACGGGAGTGGGACTCCATGATCCTCGTGGGTCCCTTCCAACTCAGGACATTCTGTGATTCTATGATTAATACACAATCAAAACAGTTTTCTTTAGACTGCTAAGCACTGCAGGTTACCGTCACATGCTTATTTCTTCTGCCTTCATCTGTAACGTGAAGCTTTGTCCACCACCGAGGTCATTTCAGCAGTTCGACACTCCACAGTCAGGAAAGCAGCAGCACCTCATTTATACTCGGCACTGGGGAGCCGCCCCTCGAATGCTGGGTTCAGCTTTGGGCCCCTCGGGACAAGAAGGACATGGAGGTGCTGGAGCGTGTCCAGAGAAGGGCAACGGAGCTGGGGAAGGGTCTGGAGCACAAGTGTGATGGGGAGCGGCTGAGGGAGCTGGGGGGGTTTGGTCTGGAGAAGAGGGTGCTGAGGGGAGACCTTATCGCTGTCTGCAACTGCCTGAGAGGAGGTTGTGGTGAGGGGGGGTCGGTCTCTTCTCCCAAGTCACAGTGATGGGACGAGAGGAAACGGCCTCAAGCTGCACCAGGGGAGGTTTAGATTGGATATTCGGAAAAATTCCTTCACGGAAAGGGTTGTCAAGCACAGGGACAGGCTGCCCAGGGAAGTGGTGGAGTCACCATCCCTGGAGGTATTTAAAAGACATGCAGATGTGGTGCTTGGGGACATGGTTTACTGGTGGGCTTGGCAGGGCTAGGTTTATGGCTGGACTTGATGATTGTAAGGGTCCTTTCCAACCAAAGTGATTCTCTGATTCCCCAAGTCAGCTGCCTCCAAGATCTGCAGTTCAACCTTTTCTTGAAAGATCTATGAAACCCACTGGAGAAAGCAAGATATTTAATTTCGCGAGGATGAAAACAGCTCTTCCGCAACACCAACGGGACCCATTATTAAATGACATCTCTGACTCAAACATCCAGTTTCCCATTTGGTGATTGAATTTTCCCTCACCCTACTGAAACCCCACTTGGCCTTTACATGAAGTGCGAGAACCAGCTATAATCATTCCTCTGGAATGAATCTTCTCTTCCTCAGCATCTCCTGCAGAAGACAGGCCAAGAAGCTACTTTCAAATCCCCGTAACTGATGTCAGCATATTAAATGTTGTACTTACTGGATTAAATTCAAATCACAAAAGAAAGACCCATTACTACTGTTGTTTGAGCTCCAGGGGTACCGATACCCTGAGGGGGTCATGGCCCTTGGCAGGAGCCCCCCACCCGGCCAGGCCGCCGCCGACCACCGGGGTGAGGGGCTGGGGCACGCCTGGGAGCCAGGACACGGCAGTGCCCAGCTCCAGCCCAGCCGGCAGCCTCCGTGGGCAGCTCTGCCAGCCACGCACCGATCCCAAGCTCCGCGGCCTGCGTCCCTCCCCGGTCAGGGCATGTCTCACCCGGATCTCACCAGTGGGCTCTGCAGGGAGGGATCGGTGTGGCAGTGAAGGGTCAGGGGTGGGCTGCCTGCAGGCAGGTGCTGACCAGGGACCCTCCCAGGACGCCTCGCGCTTGGGGGGTGGCGGTGGAGCTCCGGCACTAGGGCAGGAAGCCAGGTCTGCTCAGCACACACCGCCGCAGCAGCCCCCAGCTCCTCCACGGCCCCTCCAGCCCCACCTGGCTGCCCCCACCGCCCCATCCAGCCCTGAGGGCGCAGCCAGCGTAGCAGGCGCTGGACAACCACAGACACCCACCCCTGGCCCCGCCGGCTTATGCTGAAACAACACCCACGGCATGGGAGGACGCAGCAGTGATGTGGTCTGCTCCCAGCCGGGTGGCTCCAGAGCTCTGCCCCAACACGTCCGGGCACTGCTCGCGCTCGCCCCGCGCTCCCAGGAGGGCACAGCAGTGCTCGCCTCCGGCACCCGCGCCAACGGCGGCACGAGGTCCAGAGACCGGCGTCAGGCACTTGCTGCAACAGCCCCGCTCACTTGTTGGTCCCAAACCCTTCCCTCGAGGAAGGTGGCTTTTCATCAGCGTCTTCACCAAGGACAGCTTCCTGTAAAGAACAGGCTGCAGACTTTCACCGTGTCGGTCCTGCTCAGGTGCACGTCTGCCCAGCACTGATGGGCTACCCCACAGAGGGGACTCCACCATATTCTTCAGCTGTTTACAATAAATGACCCTCACTGTTAAAAGCGTTCACGTTACTGCCAAAGTGACGGCGTTCAGCCCCCAGCCAGCAGAGCCCAGCCTGTCTGTGTCTGCTGGCTGCAGGAGCCTGACGTGACCCGTGGGCTCAGGGGCATCTCCCCGGCCCCCATGTCGTGATCAGACCAGACTTGCACGGGTAAGCAAGCAGTAGAACAGCAATCACAGCATTTCTGTTCTGACTAGATGATTCGCAACACATTTTTAGTCCTTGCTCTTAAAAGCGTGTTTCTAGCAGATGTATCACAAGGGTTTGAATTACCCTTCTCAGTAATCTTAGCACAAGGCACGAGTTACTTCGCCTGAAGAGCTACAGGCAGCTGAACTCCAGGCATGCAATCCGAGAGAAAAGGCCACCAGAAACCAAGAGCATGTGCTGCGTTTGATCTTCAGGACACCCCTGGCATAAAGACCTTACAGCAGCCTTCCAGTACCTGAAGGGGGCTGACAAGAAAGCTGGAGAGGGACTTTTTACAAGGGCATGAAGTGACAGGACAAGGGGCGATGGCTTTAAACTGAAAGAGGGTAGATTTAGATTAGATATAAGGAAGGAATTCTTCGCTCTGAGGGTGGTGAGGCACTGGAACAGGTTGCCCAGAGAAGTTGTGGATGCCCCATCCCTGGAAGTGCTCAAGGCCAGGCTGGACGGGGCTTTGAGCCACCTGGTCTGGTGGAAGGTGTCCCTGCCCATGGCAGGGGGTTGGACTGGATGATCTTTTGAGGGCCCTTCCAACCCAAACCATTCTATGATCTTGGCAAACATTTGCCCAGGGGCAGTTAAAAACAAACTGGCTAACACACCTGTAGTAGAAACTTCTCTTATTTTAACAGAATACAATGGATGCTGCAGATCCTGCTTTGGCCGGAAAGTTAATATGAGTCCGGCTGAAATAATCTGGTCTCACAAAGCTCTCTAGTGAGGTGAATCTGTACAGATTACATGGGGCAAAATACATTTTGTTCGCTTGCTAAGTGTCACGACTTGTGATTTCTCTTGAAGCATTTCACTCCTTCAAGAGCATTTACAATCTGTAGTATACACCAACTATCATTTCAACACGTATTCTTCATAGCTCCAACAGCATTGCCATTGCAGGAAGAGATTGCCTACAAGTTAGTCATGGCTCAAGTATAAGACCAGCATTGAGGTGGGTGAGGAAACGTGAACTGCAACACAGGAAAGACAGAAACGTCCAGTAGGTACTTTTTTCCAAATTCAGCACCGA
Source organism: Sula dactylatra (assembly GCA_013389905.1). Classification (NCBI taxonomy): domain Eukaryota; kingdom Metazoa; phylum Chordata; class Aves; order Suliformes; family Sulidae; genus Sula; species Sula dactylatra. The sequence continues at coordinate 31,626 of WEKW01019684.1, forward strand.
AGAAGGGCACTGTCATCATCTACTAGAATGGTGTGGGTGGAACAGAAAACGTCACCTCTGTGGGGAGCATGAGGCAGCGTCTGTTAAAATACAGCATTTTCAAATCCAGAAGCCAGAATGCTTTACACTGAAGAGCTGTAGAGAAATCAACTAAGGCACTATCTCAGTAACAAATGCCAGTATTTAAGAAATTCTGAAAACTTGGGAAATTCCAAACCCTGGCAGGACTGCCAGGAATGACACAAGAACTATAAACAGTCAGCCTTACTCCAATCCCAAGTAAATGAACAGAATGCTTTATTTAGAAGACTGAATAGGAAATCTCATTGGTGTGGTTAACGTGAGGTCAATCCTGTCAAGCATCTTGTCAAGACCCCAGTATAACCGATGATGGCAACCACAGGAGATCGTGTACTGCTGCTATAGGGTTTGGTATCACTGCACGTGAATTAACTCCATATACTGCAACCTTCTCATAGGACGTATTAGTGTACTAAAAGTGCACTCACCAAAAGGCCAAAAAATGTGATCAAAAGCATGCAGACACCGCGTGGGCAGCTGTTTCCAGTCAGCCCCATAAGGACCAGCCCTGATCTGCACTGCAGTCGGTGGTCTGTATCAGAGGTGTCCTACCCTTGCACTGCCAGACTTGTGTCCCACTTCGTTGCGGTCACACGAGCGTGGCAGCAGTCCCAGGGCTGACCACGCAGGTATCAGGAAACAACCCAACTTCAGAGATTGGACGGACTCTTTGAATAACCCATATCCAGTTTCTGAATAACAGTGTAAACCCCTGATTTAAAACTCAAGATCTTTGTGTCTGAAGGTTGAAGAGGACACAAATAACGCTGCCATAGCGGAGAAACGATTGTCAGAGCGATCCAGACTGCATCATTACATACTGAGGACAGAAATACAGGTAAACGCAAATTATCAAAAATATACGCTCTGTTTTCAAGATAAGAGACATTCTTGGAAAGCAACAATTCAAAAAGGATATATTGCCACAACATTAGGTCTCACTGCAATCAGGTGAAGAAAGGCAATCTCTGGACTTAAAAAAATGATACAGTGGAGACAAAATGCTCTTCCCTCTGTACACGACTTTACCAGAATAGTCCAGCTGGTGTCTTCAAGAATGACGTGCAAACATTTGAGATCACAAGGCAATGAAAAAAGAATCCCAGGAGTAGGAAAGGAAGTCTTAAATGTGAAATTCAGCTTGATTTATTCCTGCCAAAGAGAAGGTCAGGAGACATCTAGATCACTCTACATAGTACATACCGAAAGAAAAATACTTCCAGTATTTTAGAATTTTCAAACAATGCTGAGAAAGAAGGTCAGATTTCAAGGTGTGACTCAAGAGCCCTGAAGTAAGGCAGAATTCCCACGAGAGAGGGCAACTAAACATTGAGCACCGCGCCAAGAAAGCGGTGACTCTTGCTTCTCCAAATTCCCTGTGGGAGAGGACTAGGCTGTTTGGAAGCTGTGATTGCTTCTGATCCTGAAATCTGTAATGCTCATACCCCCACCTTCTCCTTTCCGCTCCCTCCCTTTGTGGATGCTGCTTCAGGAAAAGGTGAAACACAAAAGTGATCAGAACAGGACAAACAACAACGGATGGGGCGAGCCAGTTCTCTGGGGTCGTGCAAGGATGCTTCCATGCTCTGAATCAAACAGTCACCGTATCTGAAGAGGGGAACAAATAATCTCCCAACTTAGACTGGTAAAAAATCCAGGAGCTTTCACTTCCTTTGCATCCTGTGATGGAAAAGTGCTGGAAAACTATCTGTTAAACTCCCTAACTGTGGAAGGGCTTCTGAGGCAAAGAACAGTTTAGTCTTGTGAAGATACTAATGTTTTAGTCTAGCAAAAGTCTTTGTAATCAAATACAGTATCTAGGTAAAATGTAATAGGCTGTTATACACAGGAAGTCAAATTAAATGTAATTGCCCCTTCTCACTCATATTTTATCAAAACAGAAAACATTTTGGGTAATTTTTACCTATTTAATTGAACTACTAAGAGTTGATGAAGTGCTAGAGGAAAGAATATTTGACACCATTTTTAAAATGTCATTTGTTTATAACGATCTGATTATCTTCTGCCTGGAAGAACAAGGAACAGCAGACTGTAATCAAAAGACAAATCCACCAAAATTCACTAAGAAGATATTGTAGGAATCTGCAGTATTTTTCATAATTCTAGTCTCTGCGGATAATAATACAGCTCAGAGAAATATGACAACCTCCTGTAATACCTGCTTTGAATTGCTTTCTGGAAACAAGTACAAATAACTTACAATCGGTCATGTTGAAGAAATACTTTTGTTTTCCTCACGACACTCAAAGAATAGCTACCAAGGCTTGCAGCGACACACGCAGCCTGAAGCCCCATCCATCAGGAGCGGAACACTCGATGAAGGACTGTCGACATTCAGCAAAGGAATGATAATAAAAATCACAGAAACCCCAGTCAGCAAGTGATTTTAAGAAGGCTCGCCCCAGTGCAGAATCAATTATACCAAAACATTTCTAACAGATGTTTGTCTAAAATGTTCTTTATTTTCCACTGAGAGACCTTTAAATAACTACCTAGACATTCTTTTCTAATGCTGTGCTACCCTTATAATTAGAAATTTTCTCCTACTGCCTAGCTAAAATTTTGTTTGCTGTGATTGTTGCCACTTACCTCTTGCCCTATGCAAAAAGGCACGATGCAGAGTTTGTTCCCACCTCTGCAGTTTAAATTATGCATTTGAGGACTGCTACCATGCACTCAACTCAGCACAGCACCTCAATTTATTCCGTACCGGTATTAAACTAAGGAGAATGTTTGCCGGACTTCTGTTTGAATATCCCATTATCTTTGTTTTTTACCACATTTTGATGTTGCTAATTGATGTTCAGCTTAGCATTCACTACAACTCCTGAACCTTTTCCCCACTCTTCCCTTTCCTACATTTGCGCAGCTGATTACTTTTCTGCAACTGTGGTAATTTGCATTTCCCCTCACTGAATTGCATCTAAGCGTTTTCAAACAATAGTTTCTATCCGTCAAGATGATTCTGAATTCCCATCCTGCCTACAAATTTGCAGTATTTGCAGTGACTCACTGAGGGCATGTGCAATGTCTTCTGTCCCTCATCAAGCAAGTATTCTTATCCAGAAAAGGGGAGGATGATGCCTGCCCCGATGCTTAAACACTTGAGGGAGCTGAAGTTAACAGAGGGGCAGTGGGTTTCTCTTCTGCTCCTTCAGGTCTCCAAGTCACTGAACAACAATAACGATGCTGAAGACATTCACAGTGCTGGGGCGCAACACAGGGGAAGGGACCAGAGCAGTAGCAGGTCTTGGTGCAACAAGGGGAAAGGCACTGATTTCAGGGGATGAGTCGTGTCGTGTTAGGGGATGTAGCTGAAGTCAGACAAATTTTGCTGTGGAAGACCCTATTTTTCTGCATCAAACCACCAGGTTGAACTGGGTAGTTAAATGAAGACCTTTTGTTGCCAACACCTAGAGCACGATGCATCTTGCCTAAGTTTTGACAGTGATGGTGTACATGTCTCCATGTGCGCCAGTGCTCCCGTGGTTCCCTCATAACCCACGGAGCGCAAGACGCACAATGAGGTCACGATTCATCTGACTTAAATGATTGCTTTAGATGGAAATTAATTGCACCCTGCAAGTTCTCTTTTGCTACTGCATACTATAAAGAGGACCTTGATGATAAGGTCAGGTAGACAGGTACTGAACTGGCTGAAGTTACACAAGATGAATTTCTCCACTAATGACAGATGACAAAAGCCTCTCCTCTCCCCCATTCAGTAGACGGGAGAAAACCATTACGCAAAGTGCAGCATCAGAGAAAACACCTACGCCTTGCTCAAAGACACCGAATGGTTGGTAGGAAAATAAAGTTTTCAAAGGCCAACCAAAGAACTGCACCATGGAAGAAAAACTACTAAATTTAATGGTTGCAAAACGTTCAAAGAGCCAAGTCAGTTGTTCATCTCTAAAGGTGGACGAGAAGAAATGAAAAGGCTTCCACATGGTCTAATTGTTTTATTCTTCCACCTAGCATGAAGGAACAAGAAAATACCCTCTACGGAATTTGTGGCTTTTTGTGGTTGGTGGTTTGTTGGTTTTTTTTCAAGTTAGCCTGTGTGTTCAGTTGCACTCAATGTTAAAGTACAGAAGAAGGCTGATTCCTTCCACCTGATGTCCTTTTGTAAACCAGAATACAGGGACGGGGGTACTGCAGAGGACTAGGGGTTTGGTGACACCAGCATCCTTTCATGAGAACGGTCAGTAACAAACAGCAAAGGAAAGAGTATAAGGAACAGAATAAAAGACCAGTGATCCACCCATGCCCTACCTTCCCCGCTTCTGAAAGCCAGTAACCGCATTCCTCATCTCAAGCCCCTGAACGGGTCACAATGTTTCTTGGTCACAAATTCACTCTTCAGTACTTTTGTACTCTCGTTTCAAACCCATTTATATTTTTGGCCTCCGCAACATGCAGTAGGAATAAATTCTACAATTTAATCACCTGCAGTGCCACAAAGTACTTTGTTTTATTTTAATCTTGCTGCTTGCTAATTCCACAGAGTGCCACCTCATTCTTTTGTACTGAGAAATCCCTATTGTTCCATATTCACCTTCTCCTTGCCTACTCATGATTTCATAAAACTCTGTCAAATCTTCTGCGGGCACCTCTTCCCCGAGCTGAAGAGTTCCAGTCTATTTAACCTTTCTTCAAATGAAAAGTGGTCCATGCTTTGGGTCACCCTTCTTGGTTGCCTCTGAAACTTTTCTAATTCTTCTTATTCAGATGAGTAAACTACAACTGCAAGTTAGAGACAGTCAAGCCGTGGGTTTACATAGAAGTATAATGCTATTTTTAGTAGACTTTCTATTTCTTTCCTATTTCCTAACATCCTGTATGTGTCATCAGCTGCTGCCCAGCTGATGCTTGCCGAGAACTACCCACATGACTCAAAAACCTCCCGGAGTAAAACACCTTACAGGAATCCATCGCTAAGCAGGTATGTGCTTCAAAGACTTTCAAGCTGAGAGACAGCAGGAGCCAGAAAGACTTCGGTCTCAGCTGAGCTCTTTAGTGACCAACAGCTCCCCCAGTTGTCACCTCTTTCAAGTTCTCATTGTATTCCGCCTATTACCTGACCAAACGTATTGCAAATACATTGCAGAAAACAGGACTCCTTTGACCAAGTCTCCAGACAAATCCCGAGGACGGTGCGTGCCGTCCCTCCCACCAACCCACCATAAGCCCTTTGCTCCAGCATTTCACCTACAGCGACGTTCACGGCATCCTTTGCTCAGTTGCAGAAAGAAATAAAAATCTAAAAGGAAACCGCACTAACTTCTCTGCATCTGGCAAACAATTTTTGGACAGTTTGTTCGTACAGGATCTGCTTTTCAAATTGCCAACCAGTTTTCCTGAATATTTTTTCAGAGAGGAGAATGAATGGTGTTTAGTAAACAGTCCCCTTTCCAACACTCCTTTAATCATTAATAAGCAGCTCCGAAGGCTGGAGCTGTTCTGCTTGGGCACCTTTCTCAACAGCTCATGCTGGGTGGCTGCGCTGTGCTTCCGCCAGCTCACTGTACCACCACCTGGTCCTATTCCTTGTATAGAACAGGCCACAAAGCCTCGTATTACCACCAGTTCTGACATTCTAAATGTCAGAAAAAGCTGAGCAGCCCGGTGCAGGACCCAAGCACCAGGGCTGCTGAGGGAAAGCACGGGGTTGGGGGAGTTCACTTTTTACTATTTCATGTTCGTGAAAGTCTCTGTGAAAGAGGTAAGTGGTCCCAAAAGATACTGTTCAGCACAAGATCTCGAGACTATTCTGAAGGCACGTTAATTTGACGAGTGGGATTATACAGAAGCCTTTTCAAGAAGAGATTTAATCTTCTCCCTCTACACTTTTGTTGCTATAGAAATGAAGGTTGCACTAGCCCAGTGCAAATTACCTCTTTCCAACTAGACGGGCTTGTCGCTGTAAAACCCCATTTCCTGCAATACTCCAAAAGCAGGGACCTCTCCGGATCAGCTGCCGCCATCTGAGCAGCAGCTCGAGCTGCACAACATATTTGCCAAAGATTCATTCCCCCTCTCCGTTTGTGAGCATGAAACTCCTTTTGCAGGGGTATTTCCGATGCCCTGCCCTGCAAGGCCTTTACCTAGGCCTCTTCCACGCGCCTTGCTGAGCCCTGCCTGCAACACGGCTTCTCTCTGGCCTTGCTGATTAGTCACAACTAGACAGAACAACAGAAAAAGCCAATGCAATTTCCAGCTCCCTGCCTGCTGCTTGCCTCCTAGACGTAACTCGCAGGAGCAGAAATCACGGAGGGTTCCACCCGCTCAGCGCGCTTTGATACCAATCCTAAACTAACAGTGCACTGGGGACTGATGAGGCAAGAACAGCCAATAAATAAGCTGCAGAATGGAAAAGACTAAAGGACGTTGTCTCAGCCACACACAGCCATGAAACAGCTTGAGGAAATCCAGAGCAACTCCTTTTACATGGTCCTGTCTGGAAAAATGGGAGCCAGCTCTGCTCGTACGTCCCCACCGCCCGCACGACCCCGGCCTCCCCGGAGGCACGTACAGCCTTAGGACACCAGTGTGCAGAGGAGGTGCTCGGGGACGGGAGATCCCAGTGCCTGGCACAGGCAAAGATGCCGGTATCGATGGGGCAGCATGAGCCAAGCCGGGTGACCCCTGAACAGGACCTAGAGAAGAGACCGAAACGGCAGCCGCTGATCTGCATCTGTGTGAGGCGAACACGGGTACAGCTCTCTTGCATGACGGGGAAGGGAGAAACAGCAACTTACTGGTGCAGTCCCTACAATTTCTAGGTGATTTTACCAATCGCTTATATTACTGATTTGCTCACTCATTCCACCTGAGCAGGCGGGGGCTAAAGTGCGCAAGGGGCGGCTGAGCGCGCCGTGCTTCTCAGCTTGGAGGAGAGACGGTGGACACCTCCCTGTCACCTGCAACTACATAATGGGAGGCTGCACAGAAGAAGGAGACTCTTGGAGGCGCACAGGGACGGGGCAAGAGGCAATGGTCACAAACTGAAGCACAAGAAGTTATAATGAGATATACAGAAAACTTTTTCACCCTGGAAACAAAGACTGAGACATGGGCCCTGGGGGGCTGTGGGACCTCCAACCTTGGAGATGTGCAAAGCAACCTAATCTAGCTGTCCCAGCCCTGAGAACCGGCTGTGCTAGAAACCTCCAGACATCCTTTCCAACCTAAATTATTCTCTAATTCTCTGTAGACATATTTGGCCAGTCTCAGGGCACAGAAATGCCTGCTTACAGACTTCTTCATGTTATTCCTCTCTTCTAAGGAGAGGTCCATCCAGATGGCTTGTGCATACTCGCGGTTGTAATCTCTCTCCCTGCTTAACTAATCCCCGTGATTGAACAAAAAAAAAAAATCCTAAATTGTCTGTTGCTCCCAATTCTTTTCCTTCCCAGCTGTGCCACGTAGAATGTGGGTTCTTAATTTTATAGAGTTAATTTCAAATCACTTTAATCTCTTCCCTTAACATAGTTCATCAGAGAAGTCAATTCCCCTTGTGATTGCCTCTTTCTGATAAGAACAAGCTCAGACTTCTCTTCCTGTCTGACTTATTCCTATCTCAGACCAGATTAGGTTTGCTGAGCCCTGTCCCGCGCTCCTCATCCTCAGAGGTCTGGGGAAGGCTCTCATTGCCCTCTGGTGACCTTGGGTGCACCCCAGCACACCTTGACTGCAGAGCAGCCCTGCGCTACCTTCTTTCTTTAAGTACAGTTACGCTTCCAAGTGATATCAATGAGAGGCGAGGAACCTGCCCCAGAACGGCCTCTCACCCTCCGCCAAAGCAGACCTCGTCTCTACCGTCTGTTGCTGGCAAGGTGCTACTGAAGTTACACCTTGGAAGCAGTGCTTCCCTGGAGGCTGACTCCACAAAAGAAAGTATTCTTATTCAGTACACAGCCTAGTGTATTCTCATGTATACCCCTCCATAGACTCTCAGCTTTCTTGTCACCCTATTAAGCCAAAAAAGAGTAAATTACACACCCCACCCAAATCTGCAGTTCAGCTGTGTGAATGCTGTTCCCTGCTCTAGCACAGGGCGTCCATTCAAATGTGCAACTATTTCAAAGGCTTCTCCTGAAAGCTGAAGTCACTCGTGTGTAATTTTCTCAAGTACTTTTAGGTTGTTCCTCAAACATTGTCATTATGTTAATCTTCTCCCACGCCTGAGACCTCCAGTGAAGTCAGAGATGATGGAATAAGCGCTCTCCTGCAAATCGTGTTAATCGATCTGCTGCAGTGATCTTGCAGCACCTCAGTTCTTAATTTCTGCCCTCAAGGAATCTATTGGCCCAAATGTTTAATATTTTTTAAAAAAGGGGGAAATCCATTTTGTTTATCTCATTTATTAAGGTGATCCTAAACCCACCATGTGAGTCCTCATTCCATGCTCCTGACTGCCACCCCATGTCCACAAGCCGCCTGCTATTGAGTCCAAGCCCCACTTCCATCCCACAACGCCGACAAAGCGCACCCTCGAACGCCTGACCGCTCCGCTCGGTCCCATGCTGCAAGCCCGGTCACCAACGCCATCTCCGTGCTTTAGCAACAGCCACGTTTTGAACTCCAGCAAACAGAGCAAAGGAGCTTCCACTGAAACGGTGCTTCTGCAGCTGCTTGGTGCCTCTGTCGCGGGACGGCTTTCGCTGGTCGGATGGCTGACGGCTCCAGCAGCGCTGCTCACATCACCCACGCCTGCAGACAGGGCGGTGGGTGCTGCACAGGCTCTGGAAAGGGCAGCACGTGGTCTCAAGGAAAGTAATGAAAGCAGCTACTTGTTCCACCTCGCGCCGGGTTTCCCTAACCGAGCGGCGAAGCTGTGTTTCACTTTTGCACTCAGAGCAACCTATGAATGAGTGACACATGTATATGCTTTAAGAAACTTCTTGCTCGTTTCCTGCCACCACACTGTAAGTATTTTGGCGCACCAGGAGCAGAGGACACAGGTACCCCACTGTTCAGCACCACCACTGTCTCACCGTCTCCACCAAAGCCAACCGTAGCTCCTTCTCCATTTCAGGAGAGAGGGAAAGCACTTGAGTTGCATGTCATTGAGCAAATTAACGGAATAATGATCCATTAAAGGCTATTAAGTACAAAGACATTGCCTCTGGCTCAGGAAGACTCTGAACAGAAAACTGCTGCAGGCATTAATAATATTTTGGGTTGCTTATTCTGTTCTCAGAACTGCACAAAGCACCTGCCATTGGCCACCATGCACCACAATACTGGCCTGGAGGACCTGTAGCGTGCTTCAGCGTGGCCACCCTCACGCTTTTATGTTGCAAGGCTACACGCCATACTACGGGGATGCAGCTCAAATCTTCCGATCTTTTCCAACTCAACCCACCAAAATCCATCAAAACACCAAGTTTTCACAGCCAGTGCCATCAGCATTGTTACTGTGATCCCAGCAGATCCCAGCCATACTTCAGCAGAGCAGTCCAGTTTATCAGTAATTTGCATGCATCAGCTGCCTAGGAATGCCAAGACTAACTGGACTGTGATCTACAAGAAGCCATAGATGATTGGGTCCAGAAGAGGCTTACATCCTCCAGACATGCAGTCCTGGGGGACTTCAGGGTGGAAAGATGTGGTCTTCCTCTTGGCTAGCGTTGCAGCTAAAGGCACGTGTGTACACACAACCTCCTCCCCCTCCTCTGCTGGTCGATTCTGGGGAAATGGGGCCACTATGAGCAAAGCTGCCCCCACCAGAACAACCCATGCACTTTGCTCCCCGCTCCCCTCTTTCGCGAGGGTCCCTGGAGATCAAGTTGTAAGACAGATGGGACAGCTCCTTACTCACCTGTGGGAGGCTACTCTGTTCCGCCATCCTTCCCAGCACCCTCCTCCTCGACACAGGCTCTTTGTACAAATACTTGGGGCACGCGTATAGCAGTGGAGGCGATTTCCCTCGGGTTAGAGGGAAAACAGGACCAAGCCAGAACCAAGATGGGTTCCTCTGCAGCAACACAGGACCCACAGACCATAGGGCGAGCACCTTTCTCTAGGTACGATTTTCGTTTTGCCTTACATGGAAAACAAACTGGCCTGAAGGAAAGGGTCTGAACAAAGGGCCTGAGTTGGCAAGGGATTCTGGGAGCATGCATCCCATAATGTGCAGTTATGGAAATAACTATCCAAACAGCAGGTTTACTCCTGCAGAGATGTAGCTCTGCAAGAGGGCGTAAAAGCTGCATCAGTCTACACCTCTTGGTTGGGAAACTCGCAGAACTGGCGAGGTTGGAAGGGGACTCTTGAGGTCATCTACTCCATCTCCTCGCTCCAGCAGCCTGCCCAGGCCCACGGCCAGGCAGGTGTCTAATATCTCCACAGTTGGAGGCTGCCCAGATGCAGGACTTTGCACTTCCCTTGGTTGACCTTCACGAGGTTCCTCTCGGCCCAGCTCTCCAGCCCGCCCAGGTCCCTCTGGATAGCAGCACGTCCCCCTGGTGTATCAGCCACTCCTCCCAGTTTTGCACTGGCTGCAAACCTGCTGAGCGTGCGCTCTGCCCCCGTGTCCAGCTCACTAACGAAGATGTTGAACGAACAGTACTGGCCCCAGTACTGACCCCCGGGGAACTCCACTAACGACTGGCCTCCAGCTGGACTTTGTGCCACTGATCACAACCCTCTGGGCCCAGTCATTCGGACAGTTTTCAATCCACCCCGCTCTCCACTTACGTAACCATACTTTGTCAGTTCATCTACGAGGGCCTTGCATGAGAAAGCACCGAAAGCTTTACCGGAGCCAAGACAAACACCACCCACTGCTCTCCCCTCATCCAACAAGACCGTCACCTCCCTCCAGAAGGCCGTCGGCTTGGTTAAGCAGGACTTCCCCTTCACAAGTCCAGGCTGGCTACTCCCAACCACCATCTTGCCCTTCATGTGTCTGGAAATGGTTTCCAGGGTTAGTTGCTCCATCACCTTCCCAGGGCTCAAGGTGAGACTGAACAGCCTGGACTTCCCCACACTCTCCTCCTTGCCCTTCCTGAAGGCAGGAGTGGCGCTGGCTCTCTTCCAGTCATCAGGAACCTCTCCTGACCACCATGACCTTTCAAAGATGATCAAGAGTGGCCCGGCAAAGCCATCAGCCGGCTCCCTCGGCGCTCATGGGTGCACCTCCACAGCCCCAGGGACTTGCGGATGTCCCGTTCGTTTAAGTGTTCCCTAATCTGATCCTCCTCTTCCTGGGGCAAATCCTCCTTGTTCCAGACTTTCCTTCTGGTCTGAGGGGCCGGGGATTGCTGAAGGCTGGTCTTACCAGTAAAGACTGTGGCAAAGAAGGCATTTAGTATCTCAGCCTCCTCCTTGTCCTTCGTCACTAGGGTCCCTGCCCCATTCAGCAGTGGACCCATGCTTTCTCCAGTCTTCCCTTTGCTGCTGCTGTCACTTGCAGAATCCTTTCCCATTTCCCTTAACATCCCTCACCAGATTCAACTCCAGGTGGGCTTTGGCTTTCCTAACCCCATCCCTGCAGGACTGAGCAGTGTCTCTATATGCCTCCCAGGTCACTTCTGCCTGCTTCCACCCCTTGTACACTTCCTTCTTGTGGCTGGGTTTAGCGAGGAGCTCCCCGCATCGCCGCAGGCCTCCTGCTGCCCCTGCCTGATTTTCTGCTTGTCAGGACGGGCCATTCCTGTGCTTGCAGCTTATCTTGGAATATCAACTAGCCCTCTTGGACCCTTCTCCAGGATGGGATCCCATGCAGATCTCTGAACAGGCTCAAGTCTGCTCTTGACGTGTTCAGGTCAGATGCCCAGGCTTCCTCCATCACGGAGTGAAGAGTTCAGAGCCCGGAACAGGACCCCTGCTGGCCAGGTGCCTCACCACAGAACCATTTCAGCAGCTACAGAAGATATCAAGGAGAAGGCCGTGCCTTGAAATCTGCTCCCTGTAAGTCTGGGAAACCTCACTTTGAGCTTCAGAGAAAAGCCCACCTGACCCCAGCTGACAGCAGCAGCCGTACCGCGTCAGGCCAGCCGACCTCCTGACTTCCCAGGCCCTGATAACGGGAACATGAGGGAAGAGCAGAGCGAGAAGACAGCAATGCTTCCCCACCACGTGCTCCTGACCTCTGCTGCTGGATGAAGAGCGAGTCCCTGAGTCGGAGCTGGTCCCTTCACACTCCGAAGCCTGCAAACGATTCTTCTTCCTCAGATTTGTCCTGCTGTTTTCTGAGCCCCCGCCAGTTGTCAGCCCTCAGAGCATCACTCAGCAAGGAGTTGCACAGGTTGATTGTACTTTAGATGAAGAACTGATGATGAAACAAACTTGTTTCATTCAGTACCTCATGTTCTTGCCCAGGATGAGACAAAGTTCGACCACCTCTGGTTCACCTTTTCTGTATGTTGTGGTTTAGCCCCAGTCAGCAACGAAGCACCACACAGCCACTCGCTCACTGCCCCCACCCCTGTGGGCTGGGGAGAGAATCGGAGGAGCAAAAGCAAGAAAACCCTTGGGTTGAGATAAGAACAGTTTAATAATTAAAATAAAATAGTAAGAATAGTAATAATAACAATAATAATAATAATAATAATAATAATAATATAATACAAAGGGATAATGAGAGAGAATAAAACAAAACCCAGGGAATAAAGGGAAAAGGGAAAAAAAAAAACACAAGAGCTGCAACTGCTCACCACCCGCTGACCGACACCGCCAGTCCCCGAGCCGCGATCGCGCCTTCCCCCCCCGGCCAACTCCCCCCAGTTCACATACTGGGCATGATGTCACATGATATGGAATATCCCTTTGGCCAATTCAGATCAGCTCTCTTGGTTGTATCCCCTCCCCTCCCGGCTTCTTGTGCCCCCGGCAGAGCATGGGAAGCTGGAAAAGTCCTTGACTAGTGTGAGCACTACCCAGCAACAACTAAAACATCAGCGTGTTATCACATTATTTTCATACCAAGTCTAGAACACAGCACTATACCAGCTACAGTGAAGAAAATTAACTATCCCAGCTAAAACCATGACACTGTATCACTCATTTATGGACTTCTACCAACCCCTTCCCCTTTGGCATCATTTTTCCAAGCTTGAGAGTTTCAGTCTATTTAGTCTCAACTCTTATGGAAAATGTTTCACAGTTTTGAGCACCTGTTAGTTTTCTCTGCCAACTTTTCAAGCATTACTTTTTAAGTTTGAAAGACCAAAAGTACATGCAGGTTTCAAGATGTGAGCGTATTACAGATTTATATAAAGGTATCAATGATTACTTTTTCCATTTTGTTCTTTTTTCCTTTCCTAACAATTCAAAAAAATTCAAATTTTTTTCCAGGTTTGGACTGGAATCAGTAAGCCCCTAATCTTGTTCCTGAGCAGAAGTCAGTCCAACACCTTCAGTGAAAATGAAATACTACTACTGACTTTTTCCCCCATATGCATTACTTTTTGTTTTTCTGCGTTGGCGTTCAGCTGCTGTTTGACCATGCAGTACCCAGTGTCACCAGTGACCCTCCTTCACAACTGCTTTAGCTGTATTTTCTGACCTACTCTTTTGTCTGGTTTTTTGAATGCCTCAGTGCTAAAGAAGATGTTGTCACTGTGATGTCACAGTGATGTCAGATCTTTATTCCGAAGCAATTATGAAGAGCTGAAAAACCTTTAATGGGCAAGAGTACCTCATAGTGTTTCTTCTGGTGTGTGTTATCTTGCACGTGCCAAAATAAATTTATTTTATTATCACACTGTTTATCAACCCAGGCTGATGGAATCCTGTCCACCTACTCTTCTTTTGCTTCAGGAACCAAATTTTGACTCATCTGCAAATTTTGACCTATTTCCTGCCCTTTAAGACCAAGAGCAACGAGTGATCCCAGCACAGGCCTTCTGGGGGTTCCCTGTAGCGTTTGGCCATGGTGGAAACAGACTGTTTTCCTTCTCTGTTTTATTTCTTCACTGTTTTCAGAGTCATAGCAGCATTTTCTCTTTTGCCCCATGACCAGTTAAGAATATAAATAGCCCTGAAGAAGCACACCACAGGATTTTTGAAACTCAAACCAAGTTATACACATAACTTTGAGCAAAAAGTGCTCAGTCCCACAGAGACAGATTTGGGATAAGCAGCTCAGTAAACCAGAACACAATCACTGCTTTGTTGGTAAGCTCCAAGACTTCAGGATAACTTTTGTATAATGAATTCTCACAATTTGCTCCTGTCACACCATAAGAATAATGCCCATCCAATTACTTTAATGACGGATAGTTTTTAAGAGCACTAAAGCTTGACTGCAAACAGAGATTGTATTCCACAGAGTAACCCTACATTTATCCCTCAACCACAGAAACCCAGTGCCAAAAGCGTAGTCCTGAATCCAACCCGCAGACCCATTCCTACAGCCCGGGCTCCCACAGACACGTTCACCAGCCACATGCACTCAGGGCCAAGCACAAACCGGCTGCTTTCACAACTGATTCCCTATCGAGTTTGACCATCTTCCCAAAGGTCAGCCTCCACGCCGAGGCGAGTACGCTCAATTGCCGCGTACCAGAACAGCGCTGGTGAATGGCCCTGTAGTCCAGGCAGCACGCTCAGTACTGCCCTGGGGCTGGAGTGACAGCTGTCTTCATGCCACCCCTGCACAACAGCATCGTCCGCTTTTCCCCTCCAGAGCAAAGCTATAACTCTGCGTCTGCATCCCACGCGTGTTCTTCAGTTCCTGGAGCACACCAAAAGTTCTCCAGAACGTTTGTTCCTCAACTGAGACATGAGCCAGACTGCCCGGCAGCTTCAATGTTTTATTCAACTAAGCCTTATCTAGGACCTATAATTTAGGCTTAACTGAATTGACCAAAACAACCCGAAAAGTTTCCTTCCCATGAAATTAAAACAACATATACTGCTCTGTCAGGAAAAGGAGATACTTCTTCCATGGAAATGAATCTCCTCATAATCACAAAGCAGAGATGCTGACGCTTACCTGTGAGAGGTGAAATTGTCGTAAGAGCCCACGGTGTAATGTCGGAAGAGACGCTTTGTTCTGTCTTCTCTGGTTTCTACAAGAAAAAAGACACATCGCAAAGCTGAGAGTTAAAGGAACACTTCTCTGTTGTCTCTGCTAGCCCTACGTGTACACAAACAGAGTGAATCCCGCTTTCATGCAAGCATTTATAGATAAACAAGTACTAAAACGTGTGCAGACGTGTCAACGTGATCAGTCCCGTGCATGCTTGTGTACAGGCCCATACGCACACAAACAGCTTCTGCGAATATAAGATCTCTTCACTAGAACTTCTAAACCACGTCAGGTCTTCAAATTTCACCAAGACTCCAAAGTAGAGCTAAAGAGGAGAATCGGCACCGGAAAGGCAAACACACACTCCAAGTCGCAAGGCAGCAGCCGGGTTCCTCCCCCGTGTTCTGTCTGCCCACATCAGTCTTGCACATCTCAAGGCAGAGGGATCCAGTTCCCACAGAAGAGATGGTAAGAGTCCTGGTTAGCCTTCCTTCTCACCTGGTGGTCACGAGCTCTCCAGGTGCACAGCAGTTATGAGGAAGGGAAGCTGGGAACCCAGAGACACTTCTGCTACCACTCGTCCGTTAAGCCCGGCACCGTCCCCAGCAGCGCTTTGGCCGAAGTCAGGGCAGCAGGCTTTTCAGGACATACCTCTTGGACCAAATCTCCCCTTCAGGGTGTAACAACTCAGGGGTCTACTCACCTGCCTCAGAAGTGTGACAAAGCCAGAGAACCTCCCAGCCTGACCTGTGAAGCTGACAACAAGAGAGATGCCAGGGCCTCCAGGCTGCTGGAAGCTGAAGGAAGGCAGCCTGACTCATGGCTCAGTGGGCAGAGGTGCCACTGCAGACATCTGAACTACGGTCTACAGCTAATGGCTTAAGGACATGACAGAGAGATGGAAAAGAATTTAAGATACCATTCTCCTAACACAGAAGGAATTTGCATCACACTACCAAAACGGAATTTATTGCGTGGCCCAGTGTTAGTACATAAGAGTCACCCTGCAGAAAGCAACTGGGTCCTCACGCTAACCTGGCTGAGTACGTTACCCTGAACCAACTCATCCACGGCTACAGAAGGGTGATGGGACTCCAAAGCATCACGTAACTCTGCTCCTCTACTTCGTCACCACTTCCTCGTGAAGCTCTCGGTGCTGCTCCCTGCACTACTGGCTACACCACCAGGTAGGCTGTTGGTCTGATTTCAACTCAGCAGGTCTTTAAGCATGCTAACTTGGGCCGTCAGATGGAAGGAATGAATGAAGGAGATGAATAAGAGAGGAAATAAAGAGCAAAGTATAGATGAGACTCACCTTTCTTCTTCAGTAGGGACACAAACTCTTTGCACCCAAAGCAGTGACAACGCAAAATAAACATTTATTTTCATCTGCATTGGAACTGAGAATGGCAACAGCCAGTGGGAAGGGGATGCAAAAGCAGAGGGGCGGTTTTTACTCTTGTTACAGCACTGTCGATCCAACGAACTTTGTTTTAAGCTCAGGGCAGGACGCACTTTCAAACCTTTCAGCCTGGTCTCAGGATCACGTGAAGCCATCGCTGCTGGCAGAGAGAAATGCTGCCACAACAGCCACAAGAGCAGTTTCCCACCCTGGGGACAGGCGACAGCCCTTGAGGCAGCAGCGGCCGCCGTATCACCCCGCCAACACGCTGTCCTGCCTCTCACACGTCGCTCCCCGGCACCGGCTGCCCTCCACGACCGGACACCGCTTCCAGAGCCTCGGCTCTAGCCTCTCCGATCCCAAAGGGGCCCCTGCGTGGGGTACGAGGTACGCGCTTCAGCACAAACGTCCTGCTCTTGGGGAACCTCACCCTCAGCACGCACCTCCATTCCACACGCAAAACGTGCTTACTATTAGCTAGGTTGAAAGAACAATCAACTTTACCCAAGTTTAGAATTAACCCCACCAAATACAGTCTTGTTTATACTACTGAAAACACAGCTTTGCCCCCCCAGTTCTTGTTTTTCAGCTCCTCTTGCATGTTTATTTTTTTTTTTTTAGCTTTTTCCTTACTTTCTCAGAAGAGCTGAAGAACAACCCCAGCATCCTGGCACTTGGTCCCCCCAGAATAATGCCCCACGCCACGTGGTTCTGGCTCTCCTTCCTGCCACGTCAGACAGCCTCCTACGGCAGTGGTGTCCAAAGTGGGGCGCGCAAGACAATCCACTGCGGCGTGGGAAGAAAACATTTTTTTGTACCATTAAAAAAATTATAAAGTATTTTTGAAATGGTGCTTATTCTATCTTTATGTCACTAATTTTTAGTTTCTATTTTTGCACGCGCTTTACATTGCACATAGTATATTAGCAGAGTAATACAGGTATATAATTCATAAGTAAATATATGTGTACTGGCGGTGCGTGCTCACAAATTTTTTTTTACCGAGGGGCACCTGACCAAAACGGTGAGTCCGCAAGGCACGGGACATGCAGCACCCCAGACATTAATGCAGGTGCTCCACAAGAAGCGAGTGCACAGCACCCCCCCAGCAAGCCCACGCAGACAGTGAGGACGAGGATGCCGCGCGCTAGGTGAGGTGCAGCCCAGCCCTCGCAGTGCCACGGCTCCCGTGCAGGGAGCAGCCCCGCGATCCAACGTGCTATTCCAGTTTACCTAATCCGGAGGGAGATTTCTTGGGGCGTGATGATACAAGGGGGGCTGATGGCTCCCCATGAAACTTCTGATTAGGTGATCGTCTGCTGAGCTCCGTCCCTGCGGTCCTGGGAAAAACTGTCTCAAAGAACCAAGGAATTAATCTTACTGGCACAAAGACACAGTACGCCAAGAAACAGAGATGTTAAGGACTGATCGGCACAGCAACACGCTGCCGAGCGTTAAAGGAGATAACCCTTTTGCCTGGATCTCTGAGGCAGCTTCTCATCTTGCTCCCCGTCCTCCGCGGAGGCAGAGCGTTCCCAGCTCTGAGTCAGGCGGAACAGACTCTACCCCGGCGGCACAACCAAAGCTCGCTGCAGCCGTAAGGAAAAGGAGGCGCCGCGTGTCCTCGGGTGGGGCCGACGTGCTGTCGGGGCAGCACCGGCACCGCTCAGCGGCTCCTTCCCCGCTGCTGCGGGAGCGCCCAGGCAACGGCAGCAGGGAGCAACCTCCCACTCCGGTTTTGCCTGCACGCCACGCGCACACCTGCGATCCCGCAACACCTTCCATTGAGGAACGAGGCAAGAGAGTAGAGCCTAAAATATACCTGGAACATCAGGACAAGTCCTGTGTACTGTGCCGGTGAACAAGGTGGCACCCACAGCTCTTTACAACTGGACACGGATGTACGAAAAACGGGAGGGGGAAGGAAGGAGGGCTCCCGTGGCGGCGCTGGCACGGCATATCCCGAGCAGGTCACGACAACGATGGTAAGAACATCCACCCTCCCCACCTCATGGCACGCGAAGACGCTCTTCAGTGAGAGACATCCCCGGTCCCCTTGGACCCCTGCAGGGGAGGGAGCGCGCTGCTGCCGTGGTGCAGCAAACCCTGTGCAGACGGGCACCCCCCTCCTGCCTTTAGGAAGCCCCACTTCCCCCAGCCCCGTGCGCCTGCGCCTCAGGCCCTTCTCCTCCCTCTTCTCCACCCTGCTCTGCCTCCTCCTCTTCATCGCCTGCCTCTCTCCACGCATGTATGGACACGTGTACTTCATCTGCAAACACCTCTATCGATCTCACGCCAGATAAAAGTACGGTGGTTTGGTGACGGGAGCTGGATTTATGGGCTGTCCGCAGCCCAAAGGCTCGTTCTCTTCCTGACTCCTAAATATAGCTGCCTCCGAGCGCGTGTTTAATGGAGCCGTCACAGAGGCACCAGGGAATGAGGCTGATGGATGGAGAGGAGTGAATCACTTGGAGATAGGTGTGGAGAGGGAGGCTCTATATTTAGAGAAGAGGGAGCAAGAGGACACGAGGGCAGCCCGGTGGGACGGGCTGTGCCCGTGGGGTGGCAGGGGCTCGGCCAGACGCACGGAGCAGCACAGGCAGCCCGCAAAGGACAGACACAGGCAGGGATCAGGAACAGGGTATGCAGAACGCTGGAAAACTATGGCCTGGAAACCAGAAGGAGCATGCGGACGGGTGCAGGCTGTACTCAAGCTGCTCTGCACACTGCCTGTAGAGCACTTTGGTAAAGTGTTTAAAATGCAATTCTTTCTAGGTAAGCCTGCCTAATACATTAGCTAAAAATCCAGGAATATTAACATCCCATGGCTGACCAAGAGCAGTCTGCACATGCCAGAGAAAAGGTCCCAGGAGAGAAGGAGCTCTCGCACAAACTGACCGGACAGAGAGCCCTTCTGGCCAGGGTGGACTGGCAAGAAGCTTGGGTGCCATTCCCATGCACCCTCCAGCACCTGGATTGTCCCCATCCTCTCTCCTCTCAGGTACCAACGCTGGGCTGAGAACAGAACAAATAACTCTTCTGGAATGTGAAAATATACCTTTTTGTTTATACAGAATGATGGAATTACATTTCTAAATACTATTTAGAATTTAATTTAATTCAGTTTAATCTTACTAAATGCAAGATTTATGCACCTCTAATTATTGGCAGCAATTTCTCTTTCGTCATCTATTTCTGACCAACTGCTCCTGCATTGCAACAAGCGCCTTCGCAGCAGGCATCCTCAGAGGTGAACAGGCAGAAGTACCCCACGCCAGTCAAAGGACCGGACCCTGCAGCCAAGCCAACACGCCCCAGCAAGCACCTTCTCTGATGGTCACTGGCTGCGTGCCCTTTGGGGGCATGCAGCGCAATGCAGATGCCTGCACCGCAGTACTGGGTGAAGAATGACAAGTCATTTTTTTGGAAACTGATCTCTTTAATCATTTGATGCTGCAGCAGGGATGTTACGGCTGTCACCCAAGAGCTACATCAAACCACCTGAGAGGTCAAGGTCACAGCAAACCACGGAGCCATCAGGCAGATATGGAATTGATGAAGGGAGATACCAGTTAGGCTCTGTGCTAGTCGAGAAAGAGGGCTTAAAACAGGTTCTATCTTCCAAGTTGAAATGCCAACTAAAAGCAGTAACACACAAGTCAGAGGAGACGTGGTCTCGGGAATGGAGAAGGCTGGGGTCCATATTTGTGCCCTGTCAAGTACATGGACACTTCTTGTGCCAACACACCCACGGAGGAGGCTCGCAGACGCCCTGTCTCAGGTTCAGCGATCCCTTAAGGGAGCACTGATTCATCGCTTTTTGAACTGTCTCATCACGCTGGAAGAGACACCATATTCAGCCGATTCTCTCGGTGAAGACAAGTGGTGGGTAGTCTCACCCTCTTGTAGCGGCTGGACCACAGCCCGGCCGATGCTGTTCTCGGTGCCAGGGGAGAGCTGTGCTGCTCTGCGGGTACAGCCAGCGCCGGGTCAGCAGGCAGAAAAATCCCCCAAAGCTGGGGATGGTTTCAGTGGGACGGCTGCGGCGCCTCAGCCCTGGAGCAAGCGAAGCGCTGCAGCCCCCCTCCCCTGTGCCCCCCGGCGCGGGCAGCCGGAGCACTGCTGCCCGTTGTGGATTCCACCCACGCGTCCCACACCGGGCTCTCGAGCACCTGACTCGGAGTAGGCTGATGAGCAGATGCCACCACAATTAAAGCCTCTTCCAGGCTCTGTGCCAGGCAGCCAACCTGGCTGGGGCAGCCTCGGCGCGCCGCTGATGAAGAGACAGAGAATTATTTCAGACGAAGAAATGCTGAACTATGCTGGGGCAGGGGGAAGGCACGCAGTGCCCGCGACCAGAGAGGAGCCTGATGCTCCTCCGCACGGGGAGACAGTGGAGTGCAGCCCCTCTGTCACCAGCTGGCCAGCGCTCCCGGGGCAGCAGCGGGTCCCGTTCAGGCAGGGGCTCTGCCTGCCGCAGCCAGGAGCCTTATTTCAAGTGCAAGCAAGCATGGAAACCCTTGAAGTATGACTCTTCCCCTTCTCACAGGGCTGCCAGGAGAATGAACTAATTCATGTCCCTGCAGCACCTGGATCTGCTGACTGAAAACAGAGAAAAGCCCAAGAATGTATATGCTTAGGGATTTGTGGTATTTTAGGCAGAATGGTTAACTAATTTATGCTTTCCCCATGACCGATCTTTATCCTATGAAGTTCAAATACAACTTTTCTCTGAGAGCGAATACTTTTAGAAGCCTCGCTGTATCATTTAGTTTCATACAACAATATACGTACAAGACGTGACACATTTGGTGAAACTTTGGCTTGCGTCACACAAACGCACAGAGGAGATAATTGTATTAGTCCCTCTTGCCCTTAACTTATGAGTTATACTTGCAATACGATTATGCTTGTTAGAGTTTTTAGCTTATCTGTAACCGAAAAAAATGCAAACAAAATGAAAGTCTGCTCTCAAATAACTATGAGTCAGAGAGCGGCATCTGTGCGTTACCGCTCATGGGGACTTAACAGCCAGGTTGTCAGCCTAAGGGGAACGGGGAGATCAGTTAAAGCCACAGCGCTGAACCATCAAAGGTAGCAGAGCAGGACCTAGGAGGTTGTGTTCAGGAGAAGCTCTCCACAGCTGCTCCATGCGGATTAATCCACATTTCTGCAGCCAAGGTTATTTCCAGAAGTGCCACCCCGACAGCTGTAGTCGGTTCTGACAGCCCTAAGCCTTCATGGAGGGGACTCTGTCTGACTCCCCCTTCCTGCAGCGCGGTGCCGAGGTGCTCGGGGCAGGCAGTCCTCATCGCAGCCTCCTTGGAGGCCACCACAATCGGGGAGGCACCAGCTGCAGCTCCCCAAGCAAACGGGAGATGCTGCCCCGTGAACTCATGAGCAGACACGGCCCTCGGGAGAGGCCTTCGCACCACCGGGGAGGGGGGACAACGACACAGTCCCAAGCGTGGCAGCATGGATTATTGCCTCCTGGTTGGGTTTTTTTTTTGTTTGGCTTTTTTTTTGTTTGTTTTTTTGTTTGCTTTTTTTAAAAAATAGATATAAAACAAGTCCATGAAGATCAGGAACTCCCAGAAGCTGCCAGTTACCTCCAGGGAAGATCATTTGTGCCAATGGCTTCCACAGCCAAATCCTAGGGTACAGCCGGCCAGTCCTGCACCAACACCTCTGGGCTAGGACAGACGGGGGACCTGAGCAACGCCACTTCTGTCCCAAAGGCCGGCAGCAGGAGGCCTCAGAGCCATAACCCAGCACGCGTCGGTTTGGGATCCTGACCCCGGGGGACTCCGAAGCACAAGGACCCTACCCGAGCGGGCAGACCCACGCAGACACCTTCGGTACTGACAGCCTGGCTTACTTCGCAGTGTGTCCACGCGCCGCCTGGCACACGTCACCCCCTCCAGGGCCAGGAGCCATCCACGTGGCTCAGGAAGCCCCAGGAGTCACCTCTCCGTTATGGGGACACGGCTCTGTCAACGCTGCTGGGGACCGAGTTTCTCCGCACGGCCCGGGACAGGCGTTTTCGCTCCGAACACTTGCACGAGTCACTGTCCCACGTTACAGGGACACTGCTGTTGTGAGCAATGGGAACTGGGGAAAGCTGCTCAGAGGCAGCAGCGGGTGCGCGTGGCACGCACTCGGTACGCTCCTTGTCCACGGTGTGCAGCGCAGGTGAAACAGGAACCAATTTTCAGTGGAGAGCTTCCCCGTGAAGGCTACCCTCCCGCTGACGTGCAGTCTGAAGCCACGGCAACCACGCCAGCAACAGCCGCACCGTCGCTGTGGGACTGTGCCCAGGTGCCACTGTGCACTTCTGCTTTCTGTTTACCCATTGACGTGTTCTTCCCACCCTCCTGGATCTCTAGGGTTCAGCAAATGGCACGGCAGTGCTTGACACTGCTTCACCCTTTTACCGTCTCAGCCTTCGACCCTCTGCACAAGGGTGACATGGCCCAAGAGTCGCACAAGCCCTGAAGTTCTGCGTATGACAGCACTGAGGCAGAGAGGGGCTTCCTTCTAGTGTACCTGAACAACGAGCTAGAACAAAAGCATCCTCACTGAGAGCAGTGAAACCTGCGCCAGGTAAAGCAGAGGAGAGAGGTGCTCATCCTCTACAGCTCTGAGGAGCCGCCTGCCACGAGACCGAGAAAGCCCCGCTGGCCACTGGGCTTTGCCCAGGGCCACGGAGAAGACGGCTTCAGGAGGACATAACAGCTGTTTCCCTGGACACGAGGAGGTTATTGAGAAGAGAGAGCAAAGCTCTTCACCTGATGTCCGGCAGGAGCTACCCTCCGGGGGGTGCAACGTCGCCCTTTTACACCACTGAATCTACACCAAACCCCTTTACGCCGAACGCACAACCCCCTCCACACCTGCCAACTGCATCACTTATGGGACAAAAGCACTTCAGTCATATTTATGCTTCTCACCCTCGCCCTCTGCAGGCAGAACCAATGTCCCCATGTCTTCCAGAGAAAGATGCCTGCAGCAGCCTTTCACGAAGACGATCCAGCCCGCTGAAGCACGTCCAGTGCCAGCTCATGCCAACAGGCTGAATCCTTTGTCCCCATGCACGTGGGCGGAACTGCAGCCCTCCTGTGAATGCAGCGTTGTAGCTGTCCTCAGCGTGACGACGATTCCATAGAGAGGAACAGTCACACCAAAAATTGGGTGTTTCTAGTAGAGTAAGGGCTCCAGAGTCAAAAGGATATGACCGTGGCCAGGCCTGCACTGAAGTTCTGGCTATGAGCTGGATCTTAACCAAAGCCTGTAGTGCCCTTCCTGGAGTTCGCAGAATACGTGGATGCAGACACAGCTGAAGTTATCTGAGGGTGGCAAACCTTATAAATGAAATGTGTCTGGTCATCTGGCAAGACGGAAAAAATAGGAATGCCTCTGCAGTAGGCTCTTTCGCCCACAGCATCTAATTTTCTTGGGTCCTGACCTAAAGGCTTAGCTTAACTAGACCTTCAAGTAGCAGCCAGGACCCTCAGAGTCAAAGTAAGGTACATAACGGGAATTCAAGTTCGTTCGTAGACTCTGGTACCATGTCTATTTTTAGAGGTGCTGGCTTTAGCGAGGGTAGGGAAATGCCAGATGGCCGTAGCAGGGCCCACTGATGGACAGGGTCACTTTATCAGAAGCTATATGGTGACAGACATCCAAGAGCACATATGTTCACACTGCTCAGAGCGTGCAGAGATGCAAGAGATCTGACATCCTGCTGAAGAGGCCCTGAAATGATATTCCGTAGTCCCCACAGAGAGTGGAGAGCAGTCTTCCCATCAGGGAATCGCGCCTCTACGACGAGCTGCTCTTTGAAAAGTGCTGTCCCAACACCCAGCCAGGAGAGGGGGTCACAAAGAGTAAACTTGGGAAGCGGGCGAGTGAGATTTGTCCCCCTCCAAAAGCTCGTTGCCAAGCTAGGAAACCCACTGACAGCACAACCAACCTGGAACTTGGTGCCAGCTACGGAGAACGGAGATTCTGGAGGTACGGGCACCCCCGGGCCACCGAGGATGGTGACACTGCAAGTAGTGCAGGAGTTACGACCACAGCACGTCTGGGGAGCATCGCTTCTGTCTGCCGATCCTCAAACGTTACACTCCTGCTGCAGAAGAACTGGGATTGGCACCAGAGATCGGGGCGCTCCCGTTCTCCACAGTGACTTAAAAGACTTCCATAAGGGAAGGGTCTGGAGGAAGACCTGTCAGGAGGATGCTTCTGGGGAGGCTTTGCATGCCGGCAAACAGCAGCGTGCTCTGAACAAAGAATGTGCTAGAAAAGGCTTCATTTTCCCTCCCAGCAGTGGGAGTGTCAGAATCATTACTCTGCTAAACCTAAGGAACGCAACCTCCATGGATTTGCCTCATCTCCTTTTGGAGCCTTTCATCCGCGCTAACTGCAGCAATGAGATCCACAGCTGCGCTGTGGAAATAGTTCATTGGGTGGCGCTAACCCTGCTGCCTAATTTCTTTGACTGTCCCTTAACTCTCACGTTTAGACAAACAATAAATCACAACTTCTCCATACTTTCTCAGACTCCCATTGTATTTTCCTGACAATCTCCCCACACTTGCCTTTTTTTTCCAGTCTCTGCTCACCTGGGAAGTCTTGCGGCCCACCACCGGCAATCTCCACCTGCTGTAGAACCTCCCTGCTTATTTCTACCCTTTGCTTTTTTTTTTTTTTTTTTTTTTTTTTTTAAAGCAGAGTTCAAGAAACCCTACTTAACAGCTTTTTGGAAGCCCTGGTACACTATATTAATCTTTGTGCCAGTACTTGTTGACGGCTTCAAAGACTTGTAGGATTGTAGGACATCTAGTGGACTTCCCCCTAAAAAGGTTTTTAAATGAGCAACAGTCAATAAAATATTCCTTTATTCTAGTTTTCACTAATTTGCAAGATAAAAAAGAGATAAAAAAATCAGAATTACTTGTCTTTATATACTGGCAGTGGTGCTGGCCTATTACAACAACTAAAAATAATGCAGTTAAGGCTAAACTCTTTAAGCAAGACTTCTTTTTTTCCCTCCTCATACCTAGAAAAGATGATGCATACCGACTAGTTTTTATTCTAGTGGTAACTACAGGAGATGCTGGGCAACAACTACGAGAGGTGACTACCTTAAGATTAGCAGTTCTAGGTAAGAGTTCTTAGCCAGGATCTTTTACGGATCTCATTGACGATCTCTCTGGAATAACATTTTCAGTAAGCCCTGGAACACAGAGCAAGTAACAGAGGAGCAGAAGAAAGCTGAGTCAGTGGCAAGCGTTTAAAGGATGAGTGGGGATGACTCTAGTAGTTACGGCATGAAGGACTGACACCGATCTTGAGGTAGACGTTAAACCCAATAAGAACTTGATTATTTAATACTTTGATTCAGTTGCTAATATTGATATTACTCCACGGGGTCACCTGGAACTTAACAGCAATGCTGTATCGTGTTCCACCCTCGCAGCACGTATCTCAAACCAATTACAAACTGACAGAGCAGATCAAGGTTGCCTAAGGGAAATCCACCCTTAGCCAAGGCTCCACGCTGCGCAGGGAGATTCCCGGCCCCGCAGGACCACGCGCGCTGCCCGCGTTCCCTGTGCCCGTAACGGCAAGGCGAGCGCTACTGACGGCCCGCGCACTTGGACCCTCCGATTTGAGCTTCAGCTGCTGAACCAAAAAGCTTCCTGGAGCAAACTTCAAGGGCGTTTTCACACAGGCACGCACACGTCGGGATTCAGACCGTCCAGCAGCTCTGAGGATGGGCACCTCATTAGAAGGCCTCAGCCGTTCACCAGCCGCCCAGCAGCCTGAAGCTGGACAAACACTTGTTGCAAGCTCCAGAAAACAAGAAATGAAAAAGGTAACCGAGAAAAGCAGGGAACTAGACATAGGAAGGATTTGTATCCATTTCTTTTAAGACTGTTGAGCTACCGCAGCAATGGTAATTGCATAGTACAAAAGAGCGCCGGAAGATATTAGCAACTAAATGATACAGGTGCTTAAAAACCAGACAGAAATTCTAACTCACCGTCTGAGCTAATAGCAAATAGTGCCAGAAATGAACAAAACATAAATCGGCCTGAAACAAAATTGAGCAGAAGACACTAACTACGGCAACATCAACAGACCAGCAGAAAATGTACAGAAACCAGCCGGCGGTCAAGCATTCAGATGGCAATAAAAAGGACTGACTTCTGTCACGAATTCTGGAATAAGGCACAGATAAGCCTGAGTCCACCATGTGCAGACTAACGCTTTGCTGAGACGAGAGAGATGCAGAATTCAGGGCTGTTCCATTTAGAGCCCAGAGCCAGCATCTCCTCTCCTGGCAGGCTACACCAGCAGCAGCAGAGCAAATCTTTGTTCTAGGGAGCCTCTTGTCCTTTATGCTCTCTAATGTCAGTAGGACTGCTCTGCTGAGTCAAATTCTTTCTGCAGGAGGCCAAATAGCCATGATATGGTGGTGGGGTTTTTTTGTTTGGTTGGTTTTTTTTGTGTGGGGTTTTTTTTTTTTTAATTAACTAATGCTACAGACTTTTTTTTTTTTTTTCCTTTTGCAGACCTGAACAAATCAGCCCAGGAGAAACCACTCTAAGCAACTGCTTTTTCTGTATTTCAAATTCCCTTGTATTCTGAACAGTTCAAATGTCAGCCTAAGAGTGCTTTAAGACAAGCACATCCTCACTCCTTGGAGACATAGTGCAAGTGAGATAAACGGGCTAAGAGCGCCAAGGCATTGGTACGAGGTTCACATGTAACTGGCGCAGGAAACTTGGTACTTTGTACTGTTCCTTGATACACCCTGCTTGAGCTCAGTGCTCTTATGCCCATCATTTTAAGGAACATGGATGTTCATTTCAGGCCCAGAACATCTGTAGTACCTAAACCTGACCACTAAACTACTTATGATACATTTACCATGATACATGGTTTTGTTGCTAAGTGGTCAAAACAGTCCGAAGTGTTCTGTCATTGGAAATGTTAAGGAAAAGTAAATCTGGAAAGAATCCAGTGTCAAAACTTTTAAATTCCCACTTTGGGGAGGGGAAAAATCAGCAGATCTAATAGATATTAGCTTTAAAACCTAAGCAGCACCTTGGGATGTTCCTAACACTGACCTTTATTCTTGACTGCAAGAGGAAGCTGCCTGCAGAGCCGCAGATTTAATTAAGGCAGGAGGAAAGTTCACAGAAACAAGGGGGGGTCAAGTTTAAAGGCAGCACAGCCAGAGAGGAAGTCTGACATAAGCAGCAATATAATGGAGACAGGATCAGGCTTGGAAGGAAGTCAGAAAAGTGAAAGAGAAATCAAGAGGATTTTTAAAACGCTGGTATAGGACCAGCCAGAGGACTCGTTCCCACCTCGTGCATGACAAGCCAAGCACGCGGCAGGGGAAGGCAGCTCTGCTTGGAAGGCGGGACGGTGCGCCAGGCCCAGGGGAGAGGAGAGGTTATCAGAGCTCTCGGGAGATGGATTTAATCTGCATGCTTTTCCACCAGCAGCTGGCCGGCCGTGTCGATCAGTGCTCCACAATCTACAGCTCTACCGTTATCAGGTCTTCAGCCGCCTCTGCACATGCTCCCGCGTGTTCACGTGCTGCACGCGTAACTCCGGCTGGGACAGCGCTCGGCTGCAGAAACCTCAACACGCGCTTTCTAGCTGCAGATGCGGAAATTCTGATTTCCCGTTCTGTCAGGGAACTGTCACCTTAGGAGGGGCCAAACGGGAAGAGTCACCTCTCTCTCCACCAAGAGACCCTGGTAAAAGCAGCCACATTGCTTTGACTCTTAACAAAGAAGCCATTTCAGGCTGCAGATCTACTCCTACCACCGCTCCTCATGTGGAAGTAAACGGCTATTAGGATAGCACAGGAGATTGTGTCACAGGCTTTGATAAAAGCCAAGGCGCACAGCAGCCACCGGCCTCTCCTTGTGCACAGACGCAGCCACCCCAGCGCAGAAGGCTTCCGGCACGCCAGGCGCGATTCGTCCACGGTACATCCATGCTGGCCGTGCCATGCGTGTGCTCCCCCGCTACCCTTGCTCCTCCTGTCCCAAGCTCGGAGCTTTCTTCGTGTTGCCCTCCTACCTGGGCGAAGTCTGAGCACCGTGCACGCTGGCTGGGTCACGCATGATGGCTTGGTGCCAGCAGGCCAAGAAGGGCTCCAGCTCAGCTCATGCTGAAGTCCTTCCCCAGGACCGTCAAGCACACAGACTAAAGGAGCGGACTGGACCCAAAGCACAAGGTGAAACGCAGAGAGTCACAGCAGGGCACTTCACAGCACTTGTGCTGCTCCCCAGCTGCGCCAGCGTGCGAGCTGTCACTTGGCATCCTCCGAGAAGAGCCACCTGCGAGCTTGTCACCAAGAGCAGGCGTTTGTCAAGCCGAGGTGCAGATCCGCTCCCCAGCACCGCCGCAGCGAAGCGTTTGCGTCTCCATCTTGTCGCTGATCGTTCTGCAATGCCACACTGAAGAGCTGGAGAAGTAAGAGGGACCTTCCTTCCTGCAGGGCGCTCGGGATGGTGCTCCAGCTTCTGAGGCTGCGTTTGTGCCGCTTTGACTCCCAACCTGCTGCTCCAAGACAGATCCTTCCTCCCTTCGGAGCTCCTTCCTCCCTTCGGAGCTCCTTCCTCCCTTCGGAGCTCCTTCCTCCCTTCGGAGCTCCTTCCTCACGCAGGGACTCTCAAAAAACCCGCTCAGAAAAGCCGCAGTGTGCGGACTCGGTGCTCGCTGCTCAGCCAGGGCTTCTTCCCAGCCCTGGGAAGTTTAGCTGACCGAATTTTTTCATTTCCTGCTGACCGCACTTCCTCTTCTAGTGTAGTCTTTCTTCAAAAAGCAAGGTATTTGTCAAAGCAACGATTACTACGTTACAACAAGGTACGTGCTACATGCGAAGCCCTACAACCAAGGAGACCCAACCCATGCAAATGGCCACAGGGGACACCAACGGCATCTCAGCTACAGGGCTACAACTCCGTGCCATCGCTCTACTGGCCATCCAGTCTCCCTGTGGACGAGGCTATATCCCCTGTTTGCTCAGTACCACCCCAGCCCTGCTTTAGGATAAAGTTCTCCAGAGGAGGATCGCTGTCAGTCAAGGCAGACTCCATAATGTACCAAGAAAACAAGAGAGAATGTAGAAGAGAGAACTTGTCCCTTCACATGCAGGACGCAGAGATAAAGATACGAAATGGGTACCATAACAAAACAAGCTGACATCTCCAAAGGCTGGTGCAGACCTCCAGGAGGGAGACGATCAGTTCACTGCAGGAAATCAGGGAGCTGCATTTCACTGAAGTACCAAAACCCTCCACAATCCTCCTCCTCCTCTGCAACCTACGCATTTGCATCACCTGAGGTTGGCATCAGAGACCAGTGAAGAACAACAGTGCCCTCTACCAAAAGAAAGAGCCAATGACTTCTGCAGCCTCCTGTCCTGAGCCCGGACAGAAACAGCCCTGCTCTCCAAGGGAAAGTAGGCTCGGGCTGGGCTCTGGACGCCGCCGTCTGGGTCCAGACCGCTGGGGCCAAGCATGAGCACCAGCACTTCGTCTTACTCAGTGGTGATGAGCTCCGGTGCCTCTGATGTACCAGGCTGGAAAATACTTCTGTCTCTCTTACGCAACACAGGAATGGATGACTCGGAAACAGCTATACTAATCACTTTTTTAAAATGCAGTTGTTACACCATCTGCTCTTCCAATATCTACGCTGGCCACTAGGAGAGACAGTGAGGGGACAGGCCCAGCCAGCAAGATGCTCTCACTATTAGACTTCTAAATAATTTGAAGTACCCAGTAATTGTTATTTCACTTTCAAAATATTTCTTACGTAAGAAACTTGTTTCTTGATCAAAAGGTGGTTCCAGCTCCAAATTCTTTCTTCGAAAAGCCTTTCCACAATGGGAAGAAGCGGTAACACTTCCACCACCTTCAGTGCTACCCGCAGGTACTGAGGAAGTACGAAATGCATCCCTGTCCTACGAGGAGGGTATATTCCACCCTTAAAATTATTTTTCTTTTTTCAGAAAAAGAAGAAATGTCAAAGATTAAGTCCACTAGGGACTCGGTTAACATGGTTTCATGTATTAGTAATTTAGATGCTGTGACGATGGAAACCAACTGGAAATCCCGCCACAAACAAATGGGCAGACAAGGAGCAGTAAGGAGAGAGGTCTCTGCCATGCAAGACAGACAGTTCCCTGGACACCACCGACTCCCACATCCTTCCGCAGGAAATCAAAGCAAAAAGGAAAAGATATGATAAAAATACTCGCGCCACAGTTATTGCATGGCCGGGATCAGCCGTGGCTCTTAGTCAGTCCCAGCCTCCCACAACACGCTCTCAAGAGCCCCAACCATAGCTGGTGTCGGCACCTTCCCCGTCTGCGCAGCTGCACCCGTGGGTCTCCCAGTGCCACAGACCTGCCCATCCTTTGAGAACTCCTACCGCAGAGAGCAGCTGTATCTCCTGGTCCTGGACCCGTCTGAACCGGGGCCCTGCCGGATCATCCCAGGTCTCAGGAGACAGCCGTACGTCTCAACGGTGGGGGAGCAGCCGCAGGAGAACCCAGACCCCGTATGTCTGCAAGTGCTCTTCAGTCCACCAGTTCAGACGCAGCCTAGTTAAGTCTGCAAAGAGCTTCCCTACATTCCTCTCCACGAAGGCAGATTTGTACGTGGAAGCAGATCAACAGCACAGAATGTTTCCTAGAGGCGACGGTACAGCATCTCTCCAAACAAACACGACTCGAGAGAAGCAAATAGTAGCAAGGTGATACCCAACAGTCTTGGATTTCTACCAAGGCCAGGTTCCAGGCTTGCAGAGCATGGGGGAGCTTATGCTCCATTCTCACACCTTCTCTCAGTCCACGGACGAGTTACTGTGACAACAGGCTGCTCGCACATACGCATCGAAGCATCTGGCACATTCTGCTTCACACACCCAAACTTGTCCTTTAATTTCTGGGTGTTGCTTCCCGAGAGATCAGCCCGCTCTGCACGGCAGGTGAACTGAAATCAGGTGGGAGAGACAGTCAGGATCTGCCGCAAAAGGTGATTTTGAAAAACGCAAGGGAGTGAGGGTCAGGGGAGAGAGAGACGATAGCTCAGGGTGAAATGAGCCCAAATTGGACGCGGGCACTACCACAGGACCGCCACATTTCAAGGTATAAGAAGTAAATGCACATTTTTACAGTGCCTGCAACCCATCCCAAACAGCTATTTTGTCTTAGCGACAGCTACCAAATGTTCCTCTGCAATTTTAACCAAAGCTGCAGGTCCTTCGCCCGCTATTTTCCTGGACCACAGGCTCAGGACTACTCTGTAATTGACCCAAAGCGAGAATGAATTGTGTTCAAGGCAGAGGCGCAGCCATTCCAGTGCTAACTTCAGCAGAAAGTTGTCCAACAATTGACAAACTAGGTCCTGAAAAATTAATACTGATATTTAATTTCACATATTGCAAATACTCCCTAATGGTAGTACTGAGATTTGTGTGTGCAAGCTTAGCACGTGCAGAGTCCCAGCCCTCTGAGCCAGCACTCAATTCCCGTCCAAGAAGGGAGCCCACCGTTGAGGCTCTGGTTCCTCGCTGAGCACACCGAGGCTGCCCACGTTTTGAACTTATCTTATGAGAGCAGCTCAGCTCCCAGCCCCAAGTGTGTGCACGTGAGGAGAACAAGACCGATGTGAATCCAGCTTCCTGTGGACAGTGACCAGAATGACAGACAATTCCAGATCAGATGTGGACAGCTCCCCGTGCCGTCGCACTAACGCCTCCCACATACTGGAAATGCCTTGTACGAGACATCCCAGGCTCACGTCTGCCTCGTTCGCAGACACGTGATGCTACAGTCATCTCCTGAACCACTAACGTGCCTCCTCTTGTTGTTAAGATGTAAAATGTTAGCTCGTAACTACTGAGAAGATTTTCTGTTAAGTGCGAGATCCTGCATTTTATCCTACTGAATTTCATCCTATTTCTGTTACGCCACTTCATCCAGCTCTGAAAGCAAAATGTTCTCACCTTGTAGGACATCACAAGGAAACGTTCGCAGCACATTTCAGTTTTCTTTTGGCCACAGCTATTAGTGAAAGCATTTAATAGGCGAAATCGCTATTCAGCTAGAGACAGATGACAAATTTCCAGTGCTCCCCCACATTTCCTCCAACTTTACTAATAATTTCCTACACGAGACTGTCCTGAAATCAAAGCAAGCTGGAAGGACGGCATTTCCTTAGCCAACACAGTCAATCTCCTTTAGCATAAAAACGTTCCTGGATAAACACTGTTCTGTCCTACTCCTTCTCCTATCTTCCACCACCTCTCTCTTCCTTCAAATTCTGTTTTAAACACTTTTGTATGAGTGAACTCGGACCACCTCAACTGGAGTTGCCCAGAGCACTCCCACACACAAGGTTCACCGTTACCTCACTGAAATCTTTGCTAATGTGCCAGTAATTTTCCCTATTAGTTTTTCAGAATTCTGGTGTCATTTGTTTGTTGGGGGCTGCAAGGGCAGGGCTGCCCCCAAGGGGAGGTGGGCCAGGGACCCAGGAGACCCCACAGCCGGCACGGCAGGGTCCTCACTGGCCACGACTCAAGGAAAGCCAGCAGGACGGACCCAGGACGGACCTTGTGGCCAGGTCCAACAAGGAGTCCAGCTCATAAGGCAGTAGCACAGCGACGGGGCAAGTCTCAAGACAAGCTAGGAAGCTAATCTGCAGGTCAGGGTTAAGACCAGGTCTAATGATCTTTGGGCAGGTCCACAAGGACGTGGTCCACAAGACCATGAGGCAGGTCTGAGGTCAGGCTGGGAAATAGGTCCATGGGTTGGGGTCTGGACCAAGAAGGTCCATGGCCAGCCACGGGCACGACTATGAGCTGGAGAGACCAGGACTCCTCCAGCATAGTTCAGGCAGGGACCGAAAGCCACAGTGGTGTGGGAGGAAACCCCAGGTGAAGCTGGTCAGGGACATTAAGACAGATTAGTGCCCTCAGGGCCCTGACACTGTTCTCCCCAGCTGACAGTATCAGTCCCACCACAGCCCGTCCATCCCACATGGTGCCCGTTTTGACAGGGAACTGTTCTGGTAGATTTGGACTTTACCTAATTGGCTTTGATCTTATCTTATTCTTGTTGCTTAATAGCTCCGCATCCTCCTTCCTTACTCTTTTATTTGTACAGCTGAAGAATCCACTAATTCTCCTCTTAAGATTCTCAAGGTCTAGCTCAGCTGAGTTTTTGGCAAGTTGCACCTTACATTTATGATTTCAGATCCCCCGATACAGGGTTTTTTTTGGTTTTTTTTTTTTTTTGGTAGATGAATCTTAGTCTTTGTTCTTTGAGAGCTTTGCTTATTTCTAGAGGCCTAGGGACAATCGAATTTGGATTCCCTACCTGCAAGATTTCTCTTTTGCCAGGGATACATGTTAGGGCAGGTTTTTGTAGCTTTGACTTAAAATATTCACTCAAAATTCCACCTCTATTTTAACTCACTGAAGACAGTCAATTCCAGTTACTTCACTGCATTTTTCTTCTTTATCAAATACGAAACTCTAGACTCTATCCTTATTACCAGGACATCTTCCACCATCGTTTTCCAAAGCAATGCAAAGGTGTATGCTTTTGCCCTATCTTTGTTTCTGCACAGTCCATGTGTCACACACACTTCCTACCCCTACCTT
This sequence comes from Sula dactylatra, assembly GCA_013389905.1. Taxonomy (NCBI): domain Eukaryota; kingdom Metazoa; phylum Chordata; class Aves; order Suliformes; family Sulidae; genus Sula; species Sula dactylatra. The sequence continues at coordinate 65,822 of WEKW01019684.1, forward strand.
CATCATTCCCTCTACCTTTCCTTAAAGCAACGCATGTGCTGCCCTGGCCTGTTCGCACCCGTAACAGCTGTTGTACTGGCAAAATCACTTGGTTCAGCTTCTTCCCCTCTGCACTTACGAGCTGGCATTTGTATTCCAAATACCTCAGCCTTATCTTACCGGCCACCATCAATTCCACTGGCAGAGAAAACAGCGTCTTAGAGCAGTCCGCCTGCTTTGCTGCTGCTTTCCCCTGTCCACTCGCCTCCTCTCTTGTGTTCCTTTAGGCAAACATACGTCAACATCTATCGATTTTCCTCCTCCTGTACCAAAACCAGCAATGCAGATAGCAGCCTATCCCAATCACACACACACGCTCCATTTCTTGGTTTAAAGCCACTTTGATTTCTGAGGGATCAGACATTTTGGTAGAGCCCCTTCTCCTCTCAACGCTTTCAGTGGCTGAACAGCAAGTGACTTAACAGCACTGGGAACCACCACCTGCGTGCGCCTGGGGCATCACCGCTCCAGGCAAAGGGCTTTAGCTCTAGCACAAGCCTCAGAGCACGGGCCTGCTTCCCTCCTTGATGAGGCACATCAGGCAGCTCATGCTCAGTGACCTGGTGCTCTCTAAACCCTGAGCTACGCGGTCCTTGGGGTCATACTGAGGAGGAGAGGAAGGAGAATGGGAGGTAGACATACGTATGGGCTGGACATGCCGAAAACCAGTCACGGACAAACCACCTCTTCTTCTGTTTCATTTTAGTCAGAGCCCTACACGCATTCACACCACGAAAGATCACCTTCCTGCGTCACCTGGAGATAGATCTGCAGTCTCTCAGGTGCTTGTGCAAGTGCTGCCCACCCGTGGTACCTGTCACGTCCCCTGGTGACTCTCCGCAGCACCTCTGCAAGTGTGAACGAAGCTCCAAGAGGCTGCTCGACAAGCAGGAGTGGGAGCGTAGTCCCTGCAGCCCCAAGCTCCCCCAGTGCCTCCGTTCAGGGAGACAAGGACATTCCTGTGCAGAATCACACAATGCAGCTCGAGGTCTGAGGGGAGGCGCCCCCACTGCTCAAAGGCGGGTCTGGACACCGTAATCTGTAAGGGATTCAGAGGCAGGGCGATTTGACTCGCCGGTGTTTGCATGCGGGTCCTTACACCCACAGATCTCAGACTACCAACAGCTTTGAGGACCACCTGATGAGCTTGATCCTATATTGGCAGAAATACAAGGCCTGTTTCAGCCCCACGGAAGGCACAAAAAGATTAATTCCCTGAATCCAACAGAAATGCCACACCACTTTAAGTAGAATACAGGGTATGGTGTTAGAGGAGCTGTAGACAGGAATAAAAGTGTGTAACGAGTGATGGGATTGATAACCAGAACTTGGATCTCCTCTCGGGATGTCGGGATGATACAAGAAGCATCATGTCTATGGGAAGACAGGCAAAAGCAGAGATCTCCAACTCAGCAGGGCCAGAAGAAATACATTAAGAACATACAGAAACTTACGTCCCAAAGGATTTCAGCTCCACAGACAGGAGATGTCTAAGGAGACCCTCACCGGGAAGTGAGAAGCTTAAGTTTCTGCCTTGGGCCCTGTAACAGCGGTGGGCAACGGGACATCTTCCTTCAGAGACAACAAGCACTGCAGCATCTACAAACTGGGCTCTGGGAGGGAAGGGCTGCCCCAGAGGCACCCTCAGAGGAGAACTTGGCTCATTTAGGTAGTTCAATATGCAGCTCATGGCCTTTTTCCTCAAAGCATGAAAATACATGCAGGTTAAAGGGGCATCCTAATACTATCTCCAAAATGTCAGCCCTGAAAGTTGCTCTCTCTGAATGTCAAGGAAGTTCACAATGAATTTCCTGAGCTGCTCTCATCCTTGTCGCAGTCGTCTTCAATCTGTTCCAACGAGAGCCTGGTCAGGTATCTGCCAAGCACCACTGCTGCTTTCCTCAGTCAATAACCACAGCTGGAGGTGTCCGCGAGACTGATGTGGTTTTGTTCCCCAGCAAAGTATGGTCAGGCCAAAAGCTTCCCACCAGCGCACGGCCCAATGAGCTGTTAGGCTGCACTTAAACTCATAAGACAGACACTCCTCTTTCTTTGATCTTTATGAGAAGTGGCAGAGCAACATCATGTCCACGCAGCTAAACTTTCTTCTGTCCACAAACATCATGGCCTTATCCCAACTACCTTCTGCAAACTATCTGTACCTGCTCAAAACTGCGCCCAAGGTTTGTCTGGAAAAACAGAAGTTGTCAAAAGCCAAAACCACGCTAGGGGACATGCCAACAACTACACAGCACGGACAACTGGAGGAAAATGCTCATACCTCTGCGCCAGCTTTAATGTCTAAACACCATCTGGTTTTCACATTTCACTACACAATTACAATTTAACTCAAACACTTAACGTTCTCCAAGAAAGCACCCAGAAAACATCAACTCCTAGATACAGGAAGGGCTTAAAAATCATATTGATTAGTCTGCTCTGTTTTTGATTTAGCATCTCAAAGGACAGGGCAAGCAGCACACTGAAATGGCTCCAGAGTAGAGCTCCAAAGCAGCATGAGAGGGTGGAAGACGGAACCTCCTCAGTGCAAGTTTCAACTCATCAGCCCTCATTACCCTTGGAAAAAGGAGGAATATCCCATTCAAGTCTTCACTGTCATCAAGCATTTCCCGTAAGCACAACAGAAACATCTGCTTCATTCCTACTAGGCGCAGAGCACAGCCGAGTTCACAACACCATGCTCAGTCAGGAGCCTTCTCTGGCCAGGAGGGCGCAAGGCAGGGGTGACCAGAGCAGTAAGATGAAGCACCTACAAAGACAATTTTAAGAAAGAATACGAACGAGCATTGGGAACACAAGCTGGAACTGCAGACTGGACAGCTAACAGCTGAACCAAATCACAGGCAGGGGTAGAAAAGCTTTGCTGGTTAGACCCTGCAGTGTGCTGGTCCATGGCACCACTGGTGGAGTTCCACTCCCACTACACCCTCCGTGGCCACGAGACCAGGTCCCAGAGGCACCTAATGCTTTATCCACAGGGACTGACGCGCAAGTGTCCCAGAGGACACACGATCTGCCACCTGCTCGTCACAGCACACACGGAGTTCGTGCCTCACTTATGGAATCCAAGCATCCTGGTAAGGAGATGCCTGAGGGTGCAAACATACACCTTTAAAACTCTCAGGAAGGACTGGGATTAGACCAAAGAAAAGACTTTATAAGTGGGTTCAAGCTTCCAGAAACTAATTAATACTAGTTGTTGTGCAAAACAGAGGACTGTATTTTATTGATTTTCTTTTCTCTTCTACAACTTTGTTTCCAACTTCGCTATCAAGGTTTAACTCTCACCAGAATTCAGCTACGTGAATTTTAAAGCTCATTTAATATGCAAAGTGAACTTCACCGAGTCTGTGAGATCAGGACCACTTCTCCCCTCTCTTAAGTAATACGCTGAAAAAAAAAAAAATCCAAATGTTCTCTTCAGTAGCTTTACACTGGAACAAGCTCAGGCTTGCCAGAAGTGTTTCCACCCGGTCCTCGGGCCGGGAGAGGAACGCCGCCTGGGCAGCTATCATGCCAAGGGGTAAGCTGTGGTGATACACCCCACAGCAGCAGGAAACCCATGAAGTCACAGGGACCTCCAAGAACACCGTGCTGTTTGGCACATGCAATCTGCAGCTCCCCCGACACCGCTGTCCTCCAGGAACAGCAAATACCTGTTAGCTGGTGGCTGGCACTGGAGATGGAGGGTCAGGAGTGCCAGGGCTGAGTCACAGCCAGTTTTAATATTTTCTGTTGGACTAGAACAAACAGATGTAAATGACTCAGGATCCGTCTACTGCTTTCTTTTGAAGTCTCCTACAACGTAACGCGGTTTTGGAGGCTCAGACCAACAGTCACTCTCTTGCTCCATCACCCGCTGTCGCCTGCAGAAGACCCTGCCACTACAGCAGTCCCCACAAAAAGGACTGATGATTGCTCTCCTCATGCCTGTACCACACACTTACCATGGATCAGCGTGTCTACAGCTGGATGCTAATGCACTCGGTAACATAAACCAACACCTTGACCAACACAGTTCTTTGGACGCATCCATCGCCCATTGCAAAGAATGGGCAAACTCAGAGACTGCTAGAAATGTAAAATGAACACATCTGGATTTCCGGGGCTGCTCAGCGCGTCTGCTAAGAGACTCTCACATCTAAGAAAACAGCTTACCTTGCCGTGGATCATACTGTCGCATCTGCACCTCCTCAACACATTCTGCCGGGAACCAGCCAGTCCTTCCTTTCACGGTTCCTTCCCAAAAGCCACCTTCGCCAATACTCAGCACTGTGGGAAGAAACAAACCGGTACGTGAGAACGAGCAGGGCTCCCAGGAAAGGGGAGGGCCAGAATGACCATCAGGTAGTGTTAGCGCAGCGGAGACACGAAAGGGCAGAGCACAGAAAAACCTGTCTGGGGTCAGGAGCGGTCTGGAGCAAGCAAGCACCTGAAGAAGCCTTCAAAAGCTCCTTTCACCTGTGAGCAGAGGAGAGAAGGTATAGACAATGGCTTTCACGCAGCCATGTGCTGCAAAAATTTAACAGCCAACGGGTAGCATCGTCTTCGTAACGAGGATTGCTGATGGGAGACCCAGACATCACGTGGGCTTTGATAAAACCATTTCCCAGAAACTTTCTACCCACCGTAACTTCTGACATCCTCAGAGCAACAGAGAAATCACAGCCCCATAAGGAAAATGAGATGGGGAGAGGGAAAGAAATTGGCCAGGGCGACAGTACGAGTCACTCTGAGAACCGGGGTGTCCCGACTGGCCCGTGCTCAAAACCCAAGAGCTGTTTCACTCTAAATGACACAGCAAACAGGAAGGTACTCCACTGTCACCGCAGAATTCTCCCAACCCATTAAGCCTTGTTTTTACTTGCTCAAAGCTTAGAGAAACAGAAAGGAAGTCTTGAAATGTGCTCTGAAAATTAAACGAATTCAGAGTCAAGGAGATTTTAACAGAGAATCACATCAGGAGCATCCCCATTAAACCAGGGAACTACCAGCTTGAACTCCTCACCAACTGCCGGCTGAAAAGGGTGGCTTTCAGGTACCCAGGATGCAGACTGCTGAAGAGCTAGACAAAACCAGCACTGCTTACTACACCTGAAGAATGAACCGGGCTCCAAAACAGACTAGCCGGCACAGTCTGAGGTTACAAAACAGTCTGAGGTTTCTGCTATGAAAACCATTGCCAGCAAATGCATGTTTGATGTCAGCTGTCACCCCCCAGCTCCCTGCAACTGGCCCCCCACACCTTATGCTAGCAGGCTCTGCAAGGAAGATCTGGATTGTTCTGGGACATTTAAAAAGGCATCAGACGTGACCATCACATTTCCTACGGCCACAGAGAAAACGACTGTCATTCCCAGAGCACCTGAGAGAACAAAAATGTGCACAATACAAGAGAGAAAAAAGGGAGTCCAAAATCGTTACCAATCTCTCTGGATGCTCCCCATTTATGTACTATATCCAGAGTGCCCAGGTATTACCTCTATTTTATCCAGCAAATGGCTGATGTGCACCTCTCACTCGAGTTCAAGCACTTACAAGGCCAATTAATTGCGCCATCCTGATCCAAGAAAGGGGAGAAGGAGAACAGTTACGTATGTTTTCAGGTTATCGTGGCTCACAATGCTTTCCTAACTCCTTGTAACAAGGTGGTCTCTGGAACAGATTGTGAATTAATGTGTTAGATATAGTCTATAAAATGCTATAGATCAAGAGAAACTGCTGCACATCACCCGAAAGTGATAAGCTTTTGATACGTCCTTTGGAAAACATTTGTAACGGCAATTCATCTGACATCCAGACAAAAAATAAACAGAATATTCAGCATCCTAGGGTCCCTGCTGCCAGCGTGAAATCTCCAGTGAGCTCAAAAGTATTCCCTCAGCATTATCTGCATAACAAGTTCTTAAAAAGAAGCCCACCGCATCAAGAGATCCTCTTGACTAGCACAAAGATGTGGGGTTCTTGGGTCTTGCTTTGAAACTTCAGGAGCTGTTACAAAACCCCCTCTTACAACGAGGGGACACTAAGCTGGATTCTTAAGCTCCTCAACAAATCCCTGGACAACAGGTGAAGTAAAAAGCTGACGCTGGGTCTATTTTAAAGTTGCATCACCTTGTGGTTTTTTCCTATGGCTGCTTCTCCAACTTTGCGATCATAACTTAACCTTGTGGCTTGGGCAGCAGAAACTTCATCTTCCTTTTGAGCTTGCCTACCATCTGAAACATCCTCAAGTGAATCTGGCAGTGAAAGAGAGCTGCTTCTCCCAGATGTAGCGACCACAGGTTTGCAGACAAGTCTCGGGACCTGACCCAGCACAAAGGCAGTGACCTTGGAGGCTGCTGGATGCTCCCTCCAACCATCAAGCAGGCCCCCAAAAAAGACGAGGAACCTCCTGTGGCTGATTACCGAAAAGGCCCTTTGGCAACGGGATGACAGTGATGAGGCAACCAGCAAGCACGGGGACACCTTCCTGTCTCTCCTCCTAGGGCTGCACTGCAACCAGGCAGAGTGAACAGAGCTGATCGGCAGTTTTTCAGCTCTAGATGCAAGAAACCACCAAGCCAATGAGCCCACTGGTATGACACGATCCCCAGTAACTGGATCTTCGATCCTCAGGAGGAATAGCTCACGAGATAAACTCTTTGATAATAATAAAACTAGTACCACAACGCTATGCAAATATCCTATGGCTGTGCGTGGTGTCAGAGCCACACAAACAGCAGTTACCGCTCGCCTCCTCCATAGCATGAGGATTCTGCACAAGTCCCAGTATCCCATCGCTCCTCACTTTTTTACTTATCACCTCAGAATGGGCCGGGCACTCTGCAGAACACTCAAAAATACCTGGTTTGAAACAGTGAGCCGCCACTCCCAAAAAGCCATCCTCTGAGACTGCCGCCCTGAGAAGACGCTTCCATCCACAGCCGAAACACAGTGAGGCATCTGTCCTGGAGGCCGTGGAGGGCTATGGAGGCTAGCACACTTGACTCCTCTCTCCGGGATGGTCTCTGCTTCACCGTAGCACAGGCAGGCACAGCACTGTGCTCGAACGACCACGCTGCTGCCTGTCACCTCTGTCATCCTGCTGTCCTCCGCCACCCCCAGGGTCCTGGTCTGCACCTTCTTCGGCATTCACGTGGGTCAGCTGCACTGCTTGCTGCCCCAGCTGGTAATCTCTACACAAATCACTGTGTAATCAGCTCTCTTCATTAGTGCAGCAGTGCCTTCCAAGTCAGAGACCTCCGAGGAAAATGTTTTCTTTCCTCTTTTCCTACCTTGATCCAAAGTATCAGCAGCCCCAGCCGTGCAGGAGTCCTTGTGCTCTTGGTACGTCCTTCGGGGCCGACACCTCTGGGGAACGCGCTCCTGCTGCTCCCGGGCGTTCACCACCCACCCAGCCGACGTGCAGGGCTAGAAGGGAAAGCCGTCCTTCCCAGGTAAGGCAGACAAGTGCCAGTGGTGGGAATACAACATAAGGCTCAACTCCCAGCTGGAGGACTTATGAGACTTTCAGCTCAGGAAAAAAGAGCATGCGATTACACACACAGCAGCACACCTTACCCCGACATGGACCACGGTCCTACTGCCAGGCTGGGATTTCTCTTGCTAGTAACCGAATGGACAACTTTTTTTTTAATTAGTTAACAAAGAAATATTTGAATTACTATGGTATTTGATATCCTGACTCTCAGAAGGCACAGACGCATCCACACTCTACCATGTGCTGCTACCTTTCCAATTCAGCTCCCTCCTAACGCTTCACAAGCAGCACTATCAGATTTATCCCTGCACCCATCACCACAGTGCCCATGTGTCATTCATAGCTAAATCCAAACACCAGAGTTATTAATAAATTAAGCACTGCTCCATGCCAGCCAAAGCAAATTCCTCCAAGAGAGGAACTTCACGATTGCCTGTATCTAGGCATTAGTCCTATAGGAAGCAAGGGAAAACCAACCAGACAAGCAAGCCTGATTTACAAGCCAAGCAGGAGACTCATTTCAGTCCCTTCTTCAGATCTTTTCTAGAGATGCAAATGCTCCTGCTCTCCAGGGGTTGTGGTGTTGTCACAATTTGGAATAGACTCAAATACCGTACCTTATTTCCCACTGCTCTCATCCATGCTTTAGAAGCTCTGCTAACACTTCCCAATGGAAAATTTCCCTTTTCTAGTAGTTTGTATTTTCAGCTTCCAAACCAGCCCTTCATGGAGGAGAGCTCATCCAGCTCTCCAGAGCCTTCTGTTCTTGTATTGTCATGCTTGGCTCTTCAATCATACAGTACTCCTTTTTAAGATTTGCTACTTGAAGATTCAAAGGACTGAAGTTGCAGTCTGTCTGGCATCAAGCTGAAGACAGATTTTAAGGTAACAGCAAACTGAGTCTATTCTAATGAAAGGACAAAATTCAAAGTTGTCCATATTTCACCAGTTTGTCTCTAAGGATGTTACATGAGACAACATAAAAACCTTGCTCAAGCCAAGACAAACACCACCCACTGCTCTCCCCTCATCCAACAAGACCGTCACCTCCCTCCAGAAGGCCGTCGGCTTGGTTAAGCAGGACTTCCCCTTCACAAGTCCAGGCTGGCTACTCCCAACCACCATCTTGCCCTTCATGTGTCTGGAAATGGTTTCCAGGGTTAGTTGCTCCATCACCTTCCCAGGGCTCAAGGTGAGACTGAACAGCCTGGACTTCCCCACACTCTCCTCCTTGCCCTTCCTGAAGGCAGGAGTGGCGCTGGCTCTCTTCCAGTCATCAGGAACCTCTCCTGACCACCATGACCTTTCAAAGATGATCAAGAGTGGCCCGGCAAAGCCATCAGCCGGCTCCCTCGGCGCTCATGGGTGCACCTCCACAGCCCCAGGGACTTGCGGATGTCCCGTTCGTTTAAGTGTTCCCTAATCTGATCCTCCCCCCCAGCGAGGGTTATGCCTGCCTTGCCATGGACTATCCCACTGGTCTCAGGGACTGGGATTGCTGAAGCCTAGTCTTACTAGCGAAGGCTGAGCTGAAGAAGGTAGGTACCTCAGCCTCAGTCAGCTCATTCAAACTTTTCTTGCTGTATAAATATGCAGATTCTTCCGAAACAAGGTACAGACAGCATGAGCTTTGGGCTGACAGGGAGAGGAGCAGATGGGTGCCAAGAAGCTCTGAAGCTGCAGCAATTCTTGCCTGGCACCCCGAAAGGACAGCACTCAGAACTGCCGCTTGGATTCAGCTGGACGTCAGCAGGGCCTGGCTTGACATGTGGATGCCATCTCTCAGCAGCCTCTCCTGACAAGTCATTCCAAAAGCCTGTTTCATTTTTTTATGCAAAGTCAGGCTCTTTCCTTCAGAGCCAGGCTCAGAACTCCCTGGGAGCCCGACTCACCTGCGACAGCCCTCCTTCTCCCACGTGGGCCCTGGACCGGGTGCACAATACCACAGCGGTCAAGAAAAAGCTGGCGCTGACAGGAGAAGAGAAATAAATGGTCTACTGAGGCTTACAAATCACTGGTGCAAGCCGGGCGACTCGTACACACAACCATCAGCTCTGAAGGTCACTGGTAATTTGAACAGCTATAAAGATGGTAATGAGGCACATACCGAGTCATGTTGGGATGTGCACATGAAATGCTTAAACGTGCTTTGAAGAAATTAACAAAAAGACATACCGGGAAAAAAATCCCTTAGCGAAGGAGGTCATGGCTAGGCAGCTGTGGATCCCAAGAGCCCAGCCCGTCAGGTCCCACTGCCACTTCCCAGTGTCGTGCTATACCGCTGTTTGCTCCATGGCCCGAACGGAGCACAGGCGACTGGTACATTTTCCAGCCGGGTTTGCCTGCAAGGATCCTTTAACCTGCTGCTGCAAGACCCTGGAGGAAAAGCCCAGAGCTGCTGCTGAAACCATCTTGGCATTCTCTCGGCCGCTCCCAAGGGTTCTCTTGCCGGCTCCCTCTCCGCTCTCATACCAAATGCAGGCATTCCTACCTTCCCCTTTGAGGCACAAATCCACATTCCACTGCTGTTCTACCAGGGACCGGACCCTACTTTCCCCCCACCCCCTTTGCAGCCCTTACTCAGCTCCAAACATGTCTTTCAGACCATTTTATGCTGCCTCCTACACACTCCACTGCACCTGCAAACTTCTCCCTAGATCCACGGCAGCATCCTTCCTGTCTTCTGGAAAATTCCCTGCTGAAGTGATGCTTATGGACCCCAGCCAGGGGTAGTTGTCTTGACCAAAGACTACATTTTTCCCCTGTGTTCCTTCCATTCATTTCACTCCCATTTAACCCTTAAAGCCTACATACAGAACCAGCTCGGCAGCTGGTCTGATACCACCTCTTTGCACGCCGTATTTGCGTTGTCAGCTGTTCTACTGTTTGACTCTACAACCTGCAGGTCCAGGATCTGGTCCCTGCCTCCTCTCTGTTGCACAGCACAATGCGGATCTCCAACCTGACAGGACTCCAGATGCTACCAAAACATGTCTTTCACATGGGCTAGCAACATCACAGCTGGCTGGGACTGCAAAACTCTTTCATTTGGTCCTAGCACCTCTGTTCCTCCTGAAGCTCCCGTTTTCCTTTGCTTCAAAGGTTCCAAGACGAAAAGGAAAAAAGGAAAAAAAAAAACAAAACAAAAAAAAGAAAAAAGCCGTGGTGGCCATGGGTTTGCTATTTCTTGAGTCCCCTACACACCAATACGCGATCGCTTCTTTCCAGAGTAATCCCAGAAGTTGCCGTCTTACACAGCCTCTCAGATACGGACTTGCCCTGCTTCGCTTTGTTATTGTTTCCTCCCTAGTAGAAATGTCACTCCTAGCACCCAAGCTGCTCATTTATTCACGAGGCTGGGCTCAGGCCAACCCTCATCTCATCCACTGGTCAAACAGAATCTTCTTCCTCTGTTCTGGCTTGTCAGACAACTTCCCTCTCCTGCTCCGTCGGCGCAGGGATCCCTCTGGCACGTGCTGGGGACGCAGCAGCCACCGGCCCAGCTCCCACAGCGTTCGCTCGTGAGGCACGGTCCCCATCTGGCTCCGAGGAATGCAGGATCTCTCTTCAGCATCAGAGGTTTTCCCGTAAAAGGGACGCACCGCGATACTCCTCCTCCCAGGCTCTCCGTGGTGAGTCCTGAGGATGGCACCGTGCCTGGCGCGCAGCACAGCGCACAGAGCGCTCCGACTCCACGTCTTGCTTGAGAAGCCGCACAACGCGGCCACCTGCATCTGCAAGGTCTCAGCTTAAGCCTGGGCTGCCTACAGAACCCTTTGGCCTCTGCAGCCAGTGGTATCTTTTAAGAAAGGTCGCTCTTCCTGCCGAGAGCCATTGCTACAAGGAGAGGCGAGAGCTGCAAGACCAGCACCCACCTGCGCTGCAGGGAACGCCCTAGAAGGGCTTCCCCAAGGGCTGCCTGTGGAGTCGCCACGAGCCATGCGAAGCTCTGCTGCAGGCAGCGTAAAGCGGCAGCTCGTGGAGACGCAAGCGCCTCTACGCTTGTAACGCCAGTGCCACAGTAGTCTTCTCCAACACACCCATCGATTTATCACCTCTGTTCCCAGACGAAGAGGCGAGGCAGGTGCGTAACAGAGCTGCTGACCAATTCCACGTACCGGCCAGCTCTTGCGCCAGGAGGTCCATTTGCGCCCTTTCCATTTGTCACCCCCGAGCTAATGACACAGACTCAGAAGTTCGTAATATACTGCACCCGTCATCTCTTCCAGGACACTAAAACCAAACAAGTGATTTCACAGCCAAACACACGATCACTGTCCTCGCTCACAGCGCTGCCAAGTCCCTGGCGAGGGCAGAAGCCGAAAGGACCCCAGCTATTCCAACGCAGCTACTGCAGTACGCAAACGTGGCTTCCAGTTCATAGTCTGCTGTGCTGGAGACAAGTTAATGCCTGAACACAGAGGGCAGCTTAAAGGGAAACAAGGAAAACACCGCAGGCCCTGCTTCCCGGTGTTAACCCCCTTCATTTCATTTTTCACAGGCTTCCTCATATCAGTCTTTACCCACGGCTCTGCTCGACTTCCCTTGGGACGCCCTCACTGAGCTCTGCTGAGGTCCCTCACGCTTAACTCACCGCCAAGGCTTCCCACTTGCTCCGACAACGTCAGATCCTGACTCCTCAGCAGTGCCGAGGGCCTTGCTCTTTCCAGCACTCCTCTGCAGAGCGGCGCGGGCAGCATTTGAGGACGGTGCCGGTACTCCCGTGACCTTCCCTCACGCTCCAACACAAACCTGCTTATCAGAGCCCTCTCTAGGCCACTCCGGCACCGTCCAGACTCGCCCCTTCCTTCGCTGACCCGGGGACTGCGAGCCACGGGACCCCGGTGCGCTCCCTCCGATTCCGACCCCCCGCAGCTCCCCGTCAGCCTCGCTCAGGCACCTGGATCTCACCTACTGCCGCGTTTGTGGGTTTTCTGTGTCCCTGGGAGCTGTCACGGCCGAACTGCTAGATAACAAGTTAATTTAGGTTCAGCCCCGAGGGGGCAGAAAAACATCGTAATTCGCATCTTATGTATTGAGCTACAAACAAGGGACAAAGCCATTCTGCTTGTTTATCTATTAAATGACTATCAGGAAGAATCTGAATCCAGAGACTTTCAAACCTTGTGATAAGGCACACCTCAGAAACCCAGAGGCATCACGCCACACTTCTGCAACAGGCAGCACAAGGACCGGTGCTGATGGCCAGAGAGGGGCATCAGTGACCTTCCCCAACCACTCCGATGGAAAGCACATCCTGAAGCCACCGCGACCACGTAAGATGCCCTCGATGGCGAAGGAGAAGAGCTGACGCAGCGTTCGTGTTTCTCTCCGACACAGGACTCCAAGTGGCATGTCTGCAGTGCTCAGTAATCCAGGGAGATCATCAGCTGGGACCCTCGTGCTAATAGCACTGTTGCTGTCCATATGCCACAGGGCTTCAGGGCTTCCTAAATTCCCAGGCATGCAGGATTACTTGCAGTTCCAGATTAGCTAGAATATGCAGCTGCCAAGCGTGACTGAAGCCGTAAACTCGCCTACATTGCTAAAATCTTGTTCCAGTCCGTATCCAACCCTACCCCAGCAGAGCTGGTCCCTGGAAGATGTGTTACAAGCAAAGACAAACTCCAGAAGGCTGCAGAACGAAATAAAGTTAAACAGGTACCCTGACCTCGCTCCAAGGCTAGATGTACATCACATCATCGAAACAACACCACTACGTACCTGTAATCCAGAACCAAGTCAAGAGGAAATGGGTGTTCCTGTCATACACAAGTCTCTAGGCAGTTTTATTCCAAAATAACTTCCCAGCAAACAAGCAAACATTGCCTCGACTTGTGTAAGAACTCCATGTCCCGGACAATCTCTCGTGTAAGCTGGGTATTAAACAAAGCACCCAAACCTCTTTGAGCGGCTAACATGAAGATGACGTGGCCTTTCAACCCCACTTCTCGCACCTTCGTGTTTTTCACTTCTGAGCCACTGCCTCACCAGGGACCCAGAAAAAGGGAAGCTGCCAGAACCCTGCCGACAGCACGGTTTTGCTCAATGTCAGCTGTAAATTACTGTTGCTGAGCTCTGAAATATCATCAGCAACTGACCCATTTTTTGGTCAAGTCCCTCATCTGAGCAGCAGCACTGTGCTGTGACCTTCACTTAGTTCCAGAGCTTATCAGGCTCTGAGTTTCCTCCTATCGTTGTTTTCCCACACTAGGCAAGGTTTCTCCTTTTCGTTTAATTTCCCTGTGTCTATACTGAGACATAGTCAAAACTGGAAGTAAGCCAAGCACAGTACAGTTTCACATGGCTTTAAAACCTTTGCTCTGAGCCCTGTTAACTCCCAGCTCAACACCCGAGCACACTGCCCAAGGGTAGGCACAGCCTAGTAAGCCTGAACACATACTGCACGTGCACAGGCTACACGTCCTCAAGTGCACAATTACTCACACTCTTGACACCCAAATCCCAGGAGTGCTGTGAGCCAATGTCAGCAGCATCCGCTTTCCAGGAGAAGCCCACCTATTGTGCCATGCAGGTCTCGTGAACATTAGACCTGGGAAGGTGCAGTCTCTAGTACCAGCACAACGAGGGTACAGTCTTCCTAACTCCCAGAACTAGGGGACTCCCAAACCCCACTATCTGATGACGTTCACAGATCCCTGATGGGTCAAGCTGTAAAACACAAGGCATTTCCAGAGTCAGTGAGCCCCCACTATATGCCACAATAGCCCAGCTTTTCACTCTGCACAGCTCCTTTATTTGTTATGAAATTAAAATGCAGTTATAAAAGCTGATTTTAAATGCCCCATCAAATTAATAAACTGACTGCGTACAATCCATCTGGCAGATGTTGCAGGGTCCTTTCATCGCAACAACAGATTTCACTTGGGTTTATTAATAAAAAAAAAAGGAAGAGACAAGTTGGCAGTTAAAGAAGGACTCATATGGGGCCCCCAGATGAACAGAAGAAAATGGTTTGTCCACCAGCCTCATAAACTTCCAGTGAAATGCCCTGGGGAGGCTTTTGATCCCGGTTACACCGAACAAGCCCTCATTAGACACCACGTGCTCCTGTATTGACCACGGACGAGAAACCAGAGCCTGCATGCAATGTGGAAATGGAGTCCTCCTGTCAGTCAGGCATGGATATAGATGTCTTCCACTCCAGAGATGCATCCACCATCCCGCTGAATACACCTGCACTGACACGGACCTCAAAACACTACAGAACTATGCGTGGACAATGATCCATTCCCACATTGCCCATGAGCAGAAGCCCACCCCAGTGCAACAGCAGCAGCACAACCAAGTGCAGTTCTGGTTCATCAAGGAAAGCATTTTGCTCTCCAGCGGGAAGGTCTACATATATCTTCAGGCTGGACCCTCTCCCAGCCCTTCATAAATGCATAACTCTTCCTAAGAAACGCACTCCGCGCTTGCCCCTGCTGTAGACCCTAGCAAGTCTGCTGCAGAAGAGCTACCTGCCTTAGAGGCTGAACACCACTGGGGCGAGAACTTCTACCCAGGTCTTGCCTTGACCTAACCTCTTTCCACAGCCAGATTCTTCCTGAGCACCTCCCCTTGGGGTATCCTGCACTTGGTGTTCAGAGCAGTTTACCACACCGACAATTCAGCAGCTCAAGCGCAGGAGCACCGGCACCTGTTAGCGGGGCCACTGCTAGGTTACACCAGGATGTAAGTGCACATGAAGCTTCCTACAACAGCCCCGCCACGAGGGCCGAGTAGCACCCTTCGACCACAGCTATCTCCCCTACCTGTATTACTTCAGGGTAACAAAAAATAGTCTCAAAGCAAAATCAGTGGATTTCCCTCACTCAAAGGTTACATACAATCTTTATAATATTAAAACGAATTACTCCAGAAAGAAATCCAACACAGAAAGCGTTAGCTCGGAAGGGGAAAGCCTTCGGACATCCTGCCATGAAAACGTCAGCTCTCCACATAGGTAGAAAGTCAGCAGGCTCTCTCGTCACTTATTCACCTCTGCTGAGTTTGCAGGTGCTATGATCAGAGACAGATTAACCGTGGAGGCTGGTGGAGATCTTGACCAAAAATCCATCAATGAAAATGCTCAGTTAAAGGAGAGCTTCAGAGTTTACTGTGCAAGTTTACTCTTGCAGCAGAATAATGTCTCCCCTTAAATAAAGACGACAAATTAATAAAGACGGAAAAATTCCTGTCTTTTCAAACTTCTCTTTCCTTGAATTATAGTGGAGGCTAAGATAGCAAGTAAGAGTACAAATATTCAGACCATACAGAAGAGACCTAAAATCCCCTTTTGAATTTTCTAAGAATTTTAAGAGTTAAAACCTGCTCTGGCGCGATGGTCGTTTTCAAGATGCTTTTAATCCTGGGCACACAAACTCTCAGCTTAGTGTATCAAATGCCTGACAACTTACAGCCTTTACCTCGGCTTGCTCAAACCGCAGCCTCCAGTGATCCCGTGAAATTATTGGTACGATTTATAGTTATCGGTGGATGCAAAACGTGAACGCTGCAGCTGCACGTGCTGGCACGAGTCCAGGCTGCAGCCTGCCACGTTGAACTGAACAAGCAGAGACGACCACCTGGTCAAGCGCGTGGCTCCTGAGGAAGGGCTGCTCTTGAAGCATCTCCGGAATAGCAGAGCCAGCGGAACTGGCGTTAAAGCCAAGCAACTTTGGCAGCAATTCAGCATGCCAGATCACAGACTTCCAAGTTAGGCAGCAAATGGAAATCATCCCAAGAGGAAGGGACAAAAAAGACCCCCAAACTAAAGCTAACGCTGAGGACAGGGCACTTTGATCTGCCTCCTGTACAGGAAGAGGCCAAGATGATGGACGTCACTGTTTTGGTACCCTACTGTTTTCCACTTACGGTACTTTACATCTAAACAATTTTTAGAACGGAGAAGGACGAAAAGGAAGGGAAACCTTCACTGTTGTATTACAAATAACAGAAGAAGGGTGGGCTGTGTTTCCTCACTGCTCCTGACGAAATCCTGGGGAGAATTCAATGTTACAGTGGTCCACAGAATCAGCTGAGTAATGCTGCAGCAGCCACCTGCCCTGGCCGGGCTTGAAGCTGAGGACAGCAAGGTTGTGCTCAGTTCTTGCTGCAAGAGTTTCTTCTGCAAGCTTGGACCAGCTCTGTCTTTAAAAGAGAAGCACTGCCTTTGCTGGGGACTATGCTGTGTGCCTGAGGAGCAGAAATCACTACTCATCCTGTTCCTAGGAGCTCAGGCCCACCACCGTTAAGCCCAGCTCAGAAGAACACAAACCGAACGAGCCTTGATGGGTCCGGGAGACGTTTGCACAGACCGGCTCCCAACCACCTTTCACGTGGGACAGTCCAGGCACGGGTTTGTGTTGGCAGTTCTGCACC
The DNA here is from genome assembly GCA_013389905.1 of Sula dactylatra. NCBI lineage: Eukaryota > Metazoa > Chordata > Aves > Suliformes > Sulidae > Sula > Sula dactylatra. The sequence continues at coordinate 82,749 of WEKW01019684.1, forward strand.
TGCTTCTGCCTGGGAGGCCTCGGGAAAGGGGTACCCTCGAAGCAGAGCAGCTCTGCAGACTTGCAGTCTCCCCTGTGCGGCGGCGAAGCCTGGATCACTGAGCAACAGCGTCCAGACCCTCCTCGCAGCTCCTGCCCACAGGCACAACCTGTGCGTGAACACGTCCAGCCAGAGCCCCGCTGCTTCCCACCCAGGACCACTAGAACATCTTTTGCTCCAAACACATAACCTGCATTTTGATGGATGTAGCCTATTTTAGAGGGACACAGCTCTAGGCAAGAAGAAACAAAAGGGACTTCTCTCAATGTCTGTTCCTACCGTAGCTTCATCAGTGCACACTTAAATACCTTGCAACTTTTTTTAAAGCTGCCCTTGAACACTATATTAAGTGTTTGTGCTTTATGAAACTTATGCTTTATTAAACCTTCAGCTTTCCACACAGACCACCCTGACCCAGGCACAGCACAAGTAACAGTCTGGGGTGAGGGACACTTTCTAAATTGCTTCTTCTGTATCTTAAGTTTGGGGCTCCAGCTACCACAGAGGAACAGAGGCACAGCTGGGTCCAAATGAGATCTGAGGTGGCACAGAGCTCAAACATAGCAGTGGAGGAAATGAGATCATTACGGATGAATGGGGAAATGACCTAAAGAATGGGCACAAAGAGGGAACTGGCACAGCAGAGCCAAAGCTCAGACCACCCTTGCTCGCACCATCTGTCACCAACTATATTGCAACTTTCCTGGCACCTTCAGATACAGGCAGGTAAAAGCAATTAAGCTCAAGGCCTGGGGACCTGAAGAGTCTCCAGGAGCAGATGGGATCCACCTGAGTGCTGTTAGACGGGAAGGGCAGGAGCAAAAAGACTAGAACACACCGCCCTTGGCCCCGCACAGTCCTGTAGCACAGCACAAGGTCCAACAGAAGACAAGCCACGGGCTCTGCAGCGCTTTGTCACGCTCCCTCTCCCGGGTCATTTCTGCTCTATCCAAGTTTCATGTCGTGCTCATCAATGCTTTAAGGACACACAGCAAAGGCTGGCCGATGCACCCGACTGTCACGTTTCGTGCCCACCATTCCTCAGGGACGAGATCTGCATGAGCAGGGGGCGAGCTGTTGACTGGGTAGGGAAGGACCTGGTTTGGCCGCACACCGACCGCGTGCGCACGCTAGCAGAGGTGGCCCAGTGAGGAGCAGCGGCGAGGCTAGGCGGGGAGCCTGGTGAGCTCTCAGCAGCCTGGCCCTAAACTGGCCTGTCGCACCCTGGCTGGGGACGGTGACTCTGTGCCCAAGGAGCAACGCGGTCAGTCACAGCCTTGGCCCAGAGCTTCAGGCTCCTTGTGCTAGACCAGACTGCAGTGCACCCTGCAGATAGAGACCTAGACCTTGAACTTGGCTCGCCTGTCTGTGGGACTCTGAGCCCAGCAGAGATCCGAGCCTGCAGCTGGTGCCGATGCAGAAATGCATTATGTCTCGTAGCTTCCTTCAGGCCACAGCTCTGCCCCTCATCTGCAGTCAGCCCGTTAGTAGGCAGCAATGGCACATCTGCCTTTCCCCCACCTACTGCTGGTTTAGGCTGAAATTCCTTAAGGCAGAAGGTATTTCTGCAGTGAGTCTCTGTACAGTGCTCAGAACGAGGGGGCCGTGGGCTGGGGGTCCGTGAGTGCAACAGCAACAGAGATGCTGCATATAATCAGCTTGTGAGCACAGCCTCCACAGCACCACCGCACTGATTTCTGCTCTGAGCTATTCCAGCCCTGCAGCCTCCAGCTGCTAAGCTGATTTTTATAATCATCTTGCTTTTAATACAATCATTATACAGTCATTATGCCTTTAATTAAGCATTTATTGTACAAAATAGTGCCAATCAAAGTCAGCAGGTTGGAATAGGAAAGGAAGGGAATTAACGTATTCCCAAAATGTTAATGAGGACTTTTCAGCCTAAGCAGAGCTTCAGGATCTGGTACCCAGTAAGTAGATTTGAAACGTGATATGCGAAGCTTGAGCAGGGTGGCCCTGACCCAGATGGCCAGAGCTGAAAGGCAACTGCAGCAGCTCTCTTCTGCTGTCCACGCTTACCCCGCTCCTCTCCCCGCACCGGCTGACCCCTTCCCCTTTCCCTTCCCCACCTCCTGGGGACATTAATTCCGCTGGTGCTCGCAGCAGCGGTACCTCCACACTGCGAGTGGATTCCCCAGGGACCCAGGCCCACGCCCCCCCCACGGCCGCTGCAGACCAAGCGGAGCACGGAACGTGCATCCACTGCTCCGGACTTCAGACAGCCAGCGCTGCGGAGCCGTGACTCCAGCAGCTCCCCCAGCATTAGCAGCCAGCCTGACAAGCAGTCTTCAGGGAGATGTCTCGGGATGCTGGACCTGTCAAGTCCTTCCTAAAGCCAAGTCTGCGCTGGAGAACTCGGGTGAATCATGGCACAAGTTACCGTGCCCAGCATCCCAGTGCCTGCTTGCCCAGCAGCTTCTGTTACAACAGTCTTCTGTCTCCGGGGGCTGAGATGTCTCTGCCCCTGTGAGGTACCCCATCTTACCAGGGGCAGCCCCAGCAGGGCAGGGGCCGTGGGACTGGCAGCCAGAGACCTGTCCTGAGGGCACATTTCTGCTGGCCAGCACGTGTGGGCCACTGGAAGGGCTCAGGCTGCTCTGCTGCACCAGACACACTGGCACGGCTCACCGTCAATCTGCCATTCACACTCACCAGGAGAAAGGGGAGGTTCCCCCAATTCCAGCTCCTGCTACAGCCCTGGCGTAGGGAAACCTGAGACAACGTGGCTGACCATGCCCTTCCTTCTCAGGCCTTCCAAAACCACCCATAGGAACAACAGAGCAGCATGACGATAGCGTGCATCCCGTCTTCAGCGATGAGGGGAGCCACAGCGGGCATTCTCCCAGACATCCCTTCCACACAGACACTCATCCTGTGAACGCTCACACAGCCCTGCAGCCACTCAGGGGTACCAACGCTGCAGGCTGGCGCTCGGGGAGACGTGCGGAGCCCCTCGCACCTTCGATACCCCCCTCAGGCTGAGCGCTTCCCTACGGGAGTCTGGTGCTGTGTGGGAACACTCCGTGGGCCGGGGAAAAGCGAGAGCTTTCACAAAAATCTGTCACGAAGAGCCGTCTGGGTCCACGACCCCTCCACGATGCGGGCGGTCCCTTCCAGGATGCCAGCTGCTGCCAACACCTGGGAACATGGAGAGGATTCCATCCGCTCCTGCAGCGGGAGCTGGTCCCTCGTGAATGCGTGGCTCGTAGCTGCAGCACATCACACACGAGTTCAAGCGGGTGCTGCCCCGGTGCCGGAGGCGCTGACCCGGAGCGCCAGGGAGTGGACGGAGAACTGCAGGCAGCTGCGTCCCTGCTGCTGGACACCAAACCGACCGTCGGCTGGCTGGCTCCCCAAAAGCCACAAACAGCAACCCCCCGGAGGAAGCACTTTTAGGAAGCATTCCAAGGTTCCAGCAAAGGAGAATACAGCCTCATGAGGCAGTCCTCCTCGCCGCCTGCCCGGGAGGAAGAGCCCCGGGCACGCGGCGCCTTACAGGCACAGGCAGGCAACACGCACTCCCGACCCGCGCTTCTCCAAGGCTCCCAGATACGCATGTTCACAGAGCCTCCAGTCGAAAGGGCAAACTTTGGATGGAAGCAGGTTGGAGAGAACCACTCTGAGGAAGCACCACCAGCAACAGCAACCCCCACTGCAATCTCCCCTCCAGCTAGTGCCAACTCGCTCCTTCCCTCCCTCCGCAGAGCGCCAACACATCCAGCCTTTCCAGCTTGCTCACATCCATCCATCCCTTTCCTAGGCCTCCAGAGAAACTTCTTCACCCCCAAAGAGATCCCACCAGGACTCACCTAAGAATTCCAGAGAGACACTCCTCCCTGTTACTTGGGGCCGCTGGCGCCTTACCACAAGCCCAGTGTCCTGCCCTGGCTCTAAAGCTTCTTGTTCGTATGTGTTCAGCCCCCTTTCGTTTCAAGGTGGCATAACAGACCTGATGGGAAAACCTTTGGGAGTTCTCCTGGTGCTGCGTACCTCAGTCAGATTCATGGCAGCTCCTCACCCGTTCCCTGCACGGCTGATCGCATCAAGAGAAAGGGAGGGAGGAGTCCGGACTCCACTTCCCTGGCATTATTAAAGTGCCCCAAAGAAAGCTGGTCTGAACTGAAAACCAGTCCCATCAATGCTCTTCACTTCACATACCAGAAATAGGCATAGTTCAGCCTGGATCACTTCCACTCTGCCTCCTCCTCCCCTGGGCTCATCAGCATCTGCCTCACAACGTGGAAGGACCTTTGGGAAGGCGTGGGTGGGCACCTCAGCTACATCTAAATCCAGCCGCAGGTCACAGGCACCATTGGGCTATTCTGTGCCAGCAAGCACAGGCGTGAGCAGCGAGCACACCTAGGCGGATCTGGCACAGCAGAGCTGTTCAACACGTGCCAGGAGGAGCGTGGGTGGAAGATTCACATGGGTGTGCAAAGGTACAGACAACACGGATATCGAGCACTTCTGTACCCAAGATGTCAATACACGCGCAAAGCACAAACTAGGTCGATCTTAAGGAGCCCTGATAGAACACAAAGTTGGAATTAGACAGCAACAGATCCACTCCCATAATAACTCGCTGTTGATGCGCTGGACCGAAGGTGAGATATGGTGGTACCTGCGAGCAGGTGGGCTCAGAGATCACCCGCGGCAGAAAGCAGCATCTGGGGATTGCCCGAGCCTCAGAGGTACAGAGAGAACAGCGCTGGGAGTGACGCAGCAGTGCAGCCAGCTGTTTGCAATGCTTCTCCTCCTTGCTTTTTCTTTCTTTCATTACAGAGGAATGACTACGGAGGCATTCCAGGTAAAGAAAAAGGAGGAAAAAAAAGGGTGAAGTGCTGTGCATCTCGTATAATATACAATACACCCCCCCACACACTCATTCCCTCTTCCTCCAATCTGCCAGCAACAGACGACAACACAACAGCATTCATATCCGACAGTCTTTGGATCTGGACAAACCAATCAAAAAGATGATGCCTGAGGATGAGCAGGAGGCTGCAGAAGCATCTACCTCAGAAGGATAAAGTGGAAACTAGTCAACAATCCCCGGTCAGAAACAGCACTACAAGCAGCAAACAGAAAATCCAGAAAATAGCCTATTTGCACGTTCACTGGTGATTAGGTACCCAATATGGTAATCTGCAATTCTTAAATCTCAGAAATGCCTGCTGCTGTGAGCACACCCCACCCGGACCACAGGGCAGTCTCGATCCTACGCTGTGTGCTCCGATTCACGCTGGCCCGAACTCTCACCTGCCCACCAACCACATCGGTCACCAAAAGGCCAGCTTAGCCTCTCTACAGCCCACGCTTATCTTGGCTGACATGGTTACCCAACCAAAGCACCCACTGGAACAAGCGTTAGGTGACGAGCCTCAGCTAAGAGCTGCAGTGCCAGCGCGGTGCATGGAGAGAGACAAAGAGCAGCCGAGCCCGCACACCACCGAATGCTCCAGCACCTCCTCTCTCCCCCTAACCCGGGCGGCACAGTCAGAGACAGGCGATCCAGCTCAGTGCCTAAAGTAACGTGAGGTGCAGCTGCGCCCCAGCCACTGAACATCAGCCACGTCTACGGACAGTCTGCACAGCGCCTGTGCACACCCCGACTGCCTGCCGAGCAAGCACAGGCACCAACGGCAGCAGTGCCGGCAGGCTGGGAACAGGCAGGAGGAGCGGCTGAAACATCCCAGGCACGAGCCAGAGCTTCCATGGGCCGTCGGAAGCAGAGATCGTCGCTCACAGCTGACAGCACCACGACACGCTGCACAGGATGCTGGCAAGCGAGGAGGAACACGGGCATCGTGCAGCTGCCTGAGCAGGACTTCATCTAACCTACCGTGAAAGGAGAAAGAGGCAGACTTTTGGGGGAAGGAGCAAGGTTCTTTCTAACAGGCTGGAACAGAATCACTTGCCTTGGGAAGGGGGATGCGGAGGGGGTGGCATCTTCTCAAGTCTGTCAAAAGAGCTGGTTTGTACCTGAAGCAGAAGTTTTTATACGCTCCTGACTTGTGGCTCGTGCAGGCAGCTGCAGGAACGTCCTCGCTGCCACACGAGCCCCGGAGCTGGCTCAAGGTCTCGGGGCAGCACGCGTGCCAGCCCTGCCAGGGACCAGGCAGATGTCCCAGCCACGGCATTTGGTAGCAGGGACAGTCAGCCTCCAGGAGGGCAGGCATCTCCCCACTGCCACTGACCGCTCATTCAGAGAGAAACACGGCCAGAAAAGCTGGGACGACAAGGGCTGTGGGACCCTCTCTGTTTTGAAACCATCCTGTCTGCGCAAACCGGGAGCGAAGCCTCGACAGCCGACGCTGTTCACAGTGAGATGAACAGATGACAAACAACATTGAGTCTGTGGGCTTCGCTAAATATAAAGTTTCTGACAGCTTCTCAACAGGGACTAGCAGCACAACTCCAGCGATGCCATCCCGGTCACCTGCTGCACAATCTCTCACCGACCCATAGGTGAGGCAGAAACACAGGTAAAGGATTTCAACAACGCTATTAAGCTCAATCCAAATAAGATGAGCCACTGGAAGTTAACCACCAGTCAGCAGGAAATCGGAGCCAAGGCTGGACAGGATTTTGTGCTGACCACAGCCTCCACCGCTCAGAGAGGGCTGGAGAGAAGCTCCCGGTGACGGCTCTCAGCTGGTGGGTACACCAGCGTCACTGTCCGACTTCACCACTGGGGTCTAAAAAAGTTTCAGCTGCAAAATCAAACGCTCGTCTCCTCCTCCATCGCCCTCCACTGCCCACCGATGGTTTCAGGACACGTGTGGGCCTGGGTCATGCTGCGGGTCCCAGTAGGGACTTTACAAAGAGTTACTGCCTGGAAGAGTCCCGCGTTTCATCCAGCCAATTCCCCTCATCCCCAGGAAGCTCCCACAGCCACCGGCACTCTGCTCAGGCACGTACGTAGCAAGCCAAACCCAACATGCTCAAGGATACGGGGCTTTGTGAGTTCATGTTTTTTGAGGATGGAGAAAACTGCTGTATTAATCTTGCTTTGACGACTACCAGAATCTCTGCATCCTGCCATTACTCTGTCTGTATTACAACAATTGCTTTAGAAAGAACCACCAAATCTTTCTTTAACTTCAGGGGATGGTAAATCCACCACATACCGTCTTCAGTGTCCCAACAATTCACTGACTCTAGGGCCAGAGCGGATGCCCAAGGCAGGGAACCCACTTCAGCCCCTGCTAAGTTACTCCAGTGATTAAATAGCCCCAAGATTAAAAAACAAAACAACCCCATAACATAACACTCAGCTCTTGTAGTCTGAAGTTGTCATTTCAGCTTCTACCATCCTGTTTCCTGCCGCATTACATTGGAGCCCCTTCCATGAGCTGCCTCCTTCTGTAAGCTGTCGTATAAGCCTTCCAGAGTCAGATCCCTTTCCTAAGATCCCCTCTACACTTCTTCTAATTTGCTAACATCTCCCCCAAAGTACAGACATTGGAAAGACTCAGGACACAGCAGCGGACGTAACACTGGGCAGACGGAGAATTACAAAGGGGTTACCCAGATGAGAAGGACTAAAGGGCACTGAAATCTCTTGCCAGCACATGGAAGTTTCAACAGCCAACACAGTCGTCTCTGGATGACCACGTAATTCTAGTCCATCTGCACCCTGCAGATCTCCTGGCCCTCAGGCATCTCCTGCCAAGGGAAGGGCACGCAGAGGGCACAGACTGCGAAGGACCAGAACCCTCCCATCTGTGCAGAGACAGCGCTCATGAAACGCTCCTGCGTTGCCTGGAGGAGACAGGAGACAAACAAACTCTTCAGAAGGCGTACCCAAGAAGAGTTGCAGGCAATCGTAGTCCTGCTGCTGGATCCCTCACATGTCCAGATTTTGGAAGGATCACATCTCTCTAGTACAACTGACACCTGCAGGCACGCGGAAGATGGAACGGCTGGATGACAGAAATGGAAGTATGTGCACCTGACACAGCTCTACCCACCTTCTACCCTGTCCATCCACCTGACCAGCAGCAAGAGGACCCGCTATTTGGCAAAACACTCACAGAGAGCAGCTAGGAGGAGCTAACTATGAGAAAGACATGACTTTGCAGGTGTCGTGGGACTTTTTTTTAATATATAATTACACAGATAAAATTTAGGAGGCTCCTGGATTCCTCACAACCTCGAGCACTGCAGAGCAGTACGTACGAAAACCACTAGCATGACTCTGGTCACCTGCAGGCTCCATATCATCCTGAAGGACAATAGTCCGGTCTTGTTCTCACACACCACGTGCTACTAAATACAAGAAACGACAACCCCGTGAAACGTCGGGGACTCCGGTCACGCAGGGCACACGTGCCTCTCCAGCCCCACAGGAGCCAGGCTCCTGCACGCCGACTTCTGCGCTGGTTTCTCTCAGAGCACCTGAAAGGACCAAAAGGCCTGGGAGGAAGACTCCAAGCAAAAGTCTTGTCTGCTCCTTAGATGTCAGGGCATTTCTTGCTGCAGGAGAGGCAACACTGACGCCCTTTCTTTCCTCTCTCCGAGGGTGCTGGTGGTTTTTACTTTTCTATTGCTAACATACAGACAGAGCGCAGAACGTCTGTAATACATTCATTACAAATGATACATAATCCCTGCTTGATTTCCCAGCACAGGGAAGGAAGGAAGGAAGGAAGAAGTGACACTTCTAGTGCTGCACAGAGCACGCAAGGAGAGCGGGCGTGCTGGTGCCAACGGTCTGAAGAGCAAGGCAAAACAGCAGCCAGCCTCTTCCGACTCCGGTGGGGACAGCCGAGGGAAGAGAAGCAGCTGCCCAGCACAGAGCACCCACAGCTGTCCATTTACTGCCTTCCTGGCCAGGTTACACCGGTTAAGGCATCTCCTAGGACCAGAGCACACCCCTGGGGAGGGTATTCTGCACTGCCCCCAGCTCCCGTGTGGCAGGTTCAGCCCTGGCAGCCCCACTGCAGGAGGACTTTCTGGATTCAGAGCCCACAGCTCAGCAGTCCTTGAGCGGGGGGGCCCTTTACACCACCCATCCTCTGCGCAAAGGGGTGACACAGGCTCTGCACCCTCCACACACACGCCAGCTGTTGCCTGCCTCGGTTTTCTCCGCAGCACAAGACATTTTGCTTCTTTTCCCCCCTCACCGTCTCGCGTGCCCTTGCCCATCTCATTGCCAACCCTCTGGTGGGCAATCAGAGAGAAGAGTGGGACCGTTACAGCACTTAACTGCAGAGCCCGGCACTGCCACTGTCCTGCTGTGCATTCCGATGCCTTGCCACGCTGGGCATGTTCATTAGCGCTGCAGAGCGGGACGCGCGCCGTTGGTTTGCAGCGGGCCACAGGCTTGCAGCGGCATCAGCGGCATTGCTGGTGTGCAGGAGGCAGCAGCACTTGCTTCCCTAGCTCTTGAACATGGAAAAGGAGCCAGAGAGCTCTCTCAGCGGGCTCGCACCCAGAGCTCAGCGTGCTGCCCACAGAACAAACTCGCAGCCATGTACTAGTGCCGGGTTGGCAGGAAGAAGAGATCCAGGAGAAACGCAGCCACCTTGCCAAGCTGCATCACGCTGCTTGCTCGTCTCCCCCCTGCTCCTCACTGACAAGCTGTTTTCCTGGAGGAGGAGTCCCGTCAGAGTCCCGGAGTTCAGGAAATCCCTTTGTCTGCTGCCTGAATCCTCTTTCCGTTGAAGTGCTGTGACATGCTTTGCTGTATTATCACCACTCAAGCAGCTAAAATGCCTTGTCAAAGGCAAGAAAGCGTCTTGGAGGTTATTACAGGCTGATGGGATTTTTCTAAACCGTTGCTGAATGAGTCTCACTCTGAGGAACATTTCAGGATCAGATACTTACGCAGGGACTGGCAATTGCAATTCTAATTTACTGCTGCAGCTGAGAAAGCTTGTCCTTGAAGACAGAAGGATTAGGAATCCCCCAGATCCACTCAACAGCCATACAGAGAGGAAAGCCTGAACTGTAAAGCACTCGGTGGCCTCTTGGGAAGGAATCCCCACCCTGACACATCAGTCTCAAGCAGCAGGCAGGAAAGCAGAGTGACTAGCACAGGCTTGCCGCGGAGGCGTCAACAGCCATCCATCAGCTGGGAGAGCTCGGAGGGAAGGCTGCTGTCCAAAACGCTCTCTGCGAGACCAGAGCTAAGCCAAACTCAGCGGTTAGAGCCCCAAGCAACCCAGAGAGGGCTCAGCACACGCTGCCTCGCCTTGCCCTGCACGACACTTACTTTCTCCCTCCTCCCTTCGCACGTCGAGTGCGGCACAAAGGACAAAATCGTTCACGTTTCTCATATTCCCATCTTGGACTGAAAACAATAGCCATAGAAATCAGGCAAATTCTTTCAGGGGCTTGCCGACTGCCTGAAACAGAGAACCCAGTTCCACGTCCAAAGCGGAGCCTTGGGGAATGCTAGCTTAGTCTTCGTGAACCCAGCCAAAAGCTTAACGCACCCACCACCCCGTCCCCAGCACCCGTATGTGATGGCAGCTGTCTGAGAAGGGCTGAGAGGCACGGCACGCTCAGGTTGCAGCCGCTGACAGTCCAGGGGCTTTTCCAGAGCTGGAGACTGCAGCGGTTCTACTGCCTAACAGATGCTGACAAACCTGTCTTCCGTAAATGAACCTACTCCTTTCCTAAAATCCGTTCACATTCTTGGCCTCCACAGTATCATGCAGCAACAAATTCTGCAGTTTAACACCACGCTGCACAAAAAAGCGCTCTCCTCTGTCTGAAGGCTGGAGCCAATATTTCTTTGAGCACCTCCAGGTTCCCATATTAGAGGATTAGAAAGCAGCCTTTCTCCAAACTATTCGCGAAATTACAGACTGCTGTCACACCATTTATCTTCCAAACGGAAAAGTCTTAAACTGCACAAGGGCATCTCCTCAAGCAGATGCCACTGAAGGCTTCTGGTCACCTCGATACCCTCTCCGCACTCTGCCAACACAGCCGTGCACAGCAGGGAGAGGGGGGCTTAAGCTGTCAGATGAGCTATGTCAGGGATTTACACTACGCATGTTGGGTTTTGTTTTGGCCTTAAGAGCTTCCCTAATAATTCCCTACTTTCCATCAGCTGGGGTGGGGTTGACCAGTTCTGCAGCACTGCCCTGATTTTACAGAGCGTTGCTGGTTATCTCTTTATTTGTAACGATTACCGACAGCGCTACAGAGGAACTGCTACTCCGAATCTGAGCGCCAATAGCTAGCTGACTCCCATTGCTGCGTATGTATCATTTGGGCTATTCTTCCCTATGTGCATAATTTGCATTTGTTAGCTCTGAACTTCAACAGACATTTTATTGCTCGCTCACTCTGCATCACGCTATCCCTCCACAGCTCTTGGCAGTCAGCTTTCAAGCTGTCTGCCCTGGGTAAATGGATGCTGCGTCGCCCGAGACTGCTCGGAGAGAGAACGAGGGGGCTGGGCTCTGCCCGACTCCGCAGCCAGCTCGCAGCACCGCCAGGAGCAGTATGGCACCCTTTCCTTTAACACTTGTAGCAATTTCACTACTGGGCTTTTTTTAAAACAAAAATTACCAGATCATACACTCCTGAGCAGCCCGCTGACACCTTTGCAATTTCAAATGCCAGGAGCTCACTGCTCTGTAATTAGCAGCACAGACCTCTCCTCCTGTCCAAGGCGCTTTGCAGCATGACACTGCACTTCTTCGAAACAGAAGTGAAGCACTTTGAAAGTTAAACATCTTCTCTGATATTAAATACACTGAATTTGAGACAAACGCACAAAGCACAGGACCAGAGCACTGTCAGGGCCGCTCAGCTCATCACTTCAGCTTCCAGAGGGATACGGCCCCAGCTCTTGCCTCCCTTCATGGCACAGTGCAAAGTGACCAAGAGGGCAACTTGCCCTGGCACGTTACTGGGTTTGGTGGTGCGGGGCCCCACGGAGCCCCACCACCAGCGAGGCAAGGCGAAGTGCCAGCGAGAGCTACCGCGTTCCCCACGCGCACGCCTCGCGCCGCTGTTCCTGCGGTCCAACCGAAGGGGACAGCTGGGGTCACCACCCGTGGAAGCACAACCTAAAGACTTCACAGTCAACATGGAAGCCTTACAGCCACGCAGGAAATAACTACAGCCGCGGGGCAGAAGAAAAGCCGGGAGGTTCTCTACTCGGAGCCAGCAAAGGGGGGAAGGGACCACGTGCTCGTGGGCTGAGGTCCAAATCCCAGCGGACACCAGTGTCATTACAGAGTCAGCATTAAAACTCCTTGCGAAATAAACCAGCAGGCACTAAACTGCTCAGCCCTTGTGGAAACTCCTGAATTCGTTACTACTGTATTTAATTTTCTCTTCCAAACTCCGTTATGGACAGGCGAGTGAACAACTTTGCCAGGGCTGCTCCAGGGGCTGGATTTGATCAAGCGGCAGGACACAAGATGCTGGAAGATCCCCCGAGGCCAGCCCCCGCGCTGCGCTGCCCCCCGCTCGCCGGCTCGGGGCCANACTCCTCGCTGAACACGGCCGCCGCCTCCAGCCGCCGGCCTGAGCGCTGGAGCTGCGCTCGCCGCTTCTCCCATAGGCGCTGCTTCATCAACCCGCAATCCAATTTGCCTGAGACAGAAACACCCACGCGGACGTGAAGGGAGCAGATGAAAGGAAGGATTCATTTCTTATTAGCAGCTGCCCCCGCAGCCCGTTCCTGCGGAGACCACGGACGTGCAGACCCCAGCCTGGGCAGGGAGGAAGGCACTCCCGTGCAGCAGCCATCCTCCCGGCACCGCCGGGTGAAGCCAGGCACGGCGTTAGCCAGTCCTGCAGACAGCACAGCAAAAGCAGCTTGTGACTCACCTCGGTGTGCCGGCATTTCCAGCCCGCCCTACAACGCCGAGGGCTTGCCCGCCGCTCTCGGAGACGGCGGCCAGACATCGGCGGCTTCCCACCTCTTCCATCTGGAGCGAGCTACACTTGGTGTTTGCTTATCCCCACACCTTTCCTCCCCTGCCTTCTGCTCCGTGCATTCCCACTTCATCCCTCTACTACTGCTTTGTTTCTTATCCTTTCCATTTTTTGTGAAAAGCCTGGGTTAGCTTATGAGGAATATGATGTCGCTTTGAACATGCGACCAAAAGCAGGCGAAAGCAACAGAGCCTTGAAGAGCCTTGAGGTGAGATGAGTTTACCAGGTCTCTGAAGGGCTGACCATACTTTGCGCTCTTGCCATGCTTTCCAAGCAGCAGGTCTGAAAATAAGGATGTGTTTATGCCACACGAGGTAGTTCAGTGCACAGATACCCAAAGCTGCATCGGGAGCAGAAACTGTTTGTTTTATCCGGTTTTAAAAAGGACTAGAGTCCACCTGCTGCTCTAGAGCATCACAGCTAACTTTCGCTTTACCTCCCCAGAATGGCAGGTACCACCACCAAAAAGAAAAAGATCAAGCATGGGAGTTTCAAATACTGCTCCCTCCTGGGACATGGAGAGGAAATGTTGAACTGAACGTCTCATTAACTGCTTTGTATTTTTAAAAATTATTTTTTCTCTAATTTCCACAGTTAATGCAAAGTTAAAAGGGCTTTTAAAGCCAGTTTCTGTAAAAAGAATAAGCTGGTAATAGCCGTCCTTTAGCACACTATTATACAACGAAGACCAGCTTCATCAGTATCTCCCTTCTTGCTGGGCCCGAGATCATTCCCTAGCACTACTTCTCTTCAGGTTAGGAGGGGACCTAAACATTTTATTCTCTTGCTGCTGCAGGTTCAGTAAGATCGAGCATGAGCAAAGCTGCCGCTGAGCCACCGCATAATCCCGAGCGTGCGCACCTATTTAAGGGCAAGCACGGCTCCAGTCTCCCCATTTCAAAAGCAACAAAGACAACTGGGTGAAGTCCCAGAGAAGGTCAACAAGAACAAAGGTCTGGAATAGCATCTGCTCACGAAATAATACGTAGACCAGGACCCTTCAGCTTGTAAGAGACCAGTGGAGTGGGCGGTCAGTGGAGTCACACGTAGCCAGGAAAGGACAGACACACATCTGCCGTTCACTGCTTCTAACTCTAGAGTCAACCAAAACGCCGGGCAGCAGGACTAAAACGAAACAGGGAGGTAACTCTTCATACAATGCTTACTAAGCTGAGGAACACTTTGCCACAGGACATTGCTGACAGTCGAAATTATCATAGGTTCAATATGCCACTGGAGAAATTAATGAATGAAAAAAAAATGTTACCAAGAGCTATAAATTAAGCCTTGAGTCATTACTAGGGTAACGTCCAGGCACCAGCCAAGCACCACTATGCACCTTCCTCCCTTCATAGTCTTCTGCAGACCGCTGCCTTGGGTCTCACCAAACGAGAAGCGGAACTGGGTGGTCCTTTGTCCTGATCAAACACGACCGTTTTCACATTCTTCTGTTAAAGGACAACACCATGGAGAAGAGAAGATGCCCTTCCACTGAGCTGACACCACACAAAGCTGCTGTCGCTAACTGGGGCAAGGTGATTGTGCAAGACGTATGAAGAATCATCGCCTCAGAGGGCAACGGTGTCATCTGATCACGGACAGCAGTTTGTGTGACGTGCACCATGCAGTGAGCTTTGAGAAAGAGCTGAGAAGCTCATACTTTATTGCATTCACACCAAATATATCCCCAGAGCAAGGAGACCCCAGAAGCATGACAAGTAAGTCCTGAGACTTCTGCATAGCTGCCGTAACTACAAAAAGAATTTTTTAAAAACTCAGGAGAACAAAACACGTGACAATAAATGGGCCACCTCATCCGTGCATCAAGTGCAACACTGGCCACTTCATTTCAAGAGTACTTCACAGCTCCAGAAAAGTTGGAGACCAACAAGTGACATGACCAGAGCCATGAAAGGGCTTTTTACAGTAAAAGACTGAAAATCCTGGGAACTTTTAAAGACGAGAAAATAAGGGTGGAATGATGAAGAAATATAATAATGAAACCTACGTACTGTCCTGCACATGCTTTTCAGTTTTGATATTAAGACGTGTTCAGCATCATTAGCGATCCCGATGTCACACGGGTTCCCAGCAGAGACTAGAAGTTCGCAACCCAGTGAGACGTGTGAGCAGTAAACACCTCCTATGGCGTATGGCTGACAACATATGCTATCCGTGTTGCAAGTGTTGCCAAGTGAAGGAAAACCTTTCGGGGGAAAAGAAATGTGCTAATTAATGAAGCTGCCTAGGAAAGTGAGAGAAACGCTGGTCTAGAAACAAAGAGATAGGAAGGAGTTATGAGTCCTTCGCAGCCATGCTCCATGTAAGACCTAGAGTAGCATCCCTGACACAAAACAACGGGGAGGGAAGAAAAATTCAAAGAAAATCACGAGGGAGGAAGAGAAAAATATTCCATTTTTATAAAAGTTCTTAAAGGAGTGCTTCTGAAGTAGCCCAAGGAAGCCAAGGATGAAGAGCAAGTAGCCAGTATAAAGGCAGACTCTTAATTTCTTAATTAAGAGTCAAAGGCTACTGAAAGGTACCGGATCCAAACATTAATACTGACAGCATGGAGCATTGTTGGGAATTCCCAGTAGAACTGCCAGGAGAGAGGCCCCAGCAGCAGCAGAAATACTGCTACATTTGAAGCAGATCTTGACAAGGCCTTTTCCCCCTCTCCTCTCCGAAGCAGCGCTTCCGCGCTCCGCTGGAGCGCCTCACTCTGCCCCTCGTGCTCAGCAACGAGAGCACTTCACGGCACACCGGCAAGCACTGCTCTTCTTTCGAGAGGAGCAAATCCCTTCACAGCAATGCTCAAATTCACGATTGCACTTCACATACAAGAGAAGGTCTGGGATACTTGTGGGTCAGCAGAGCCCCAGGAAACACTCCCAAGCAGAAGCAGCATTTACAAATCTAACAGCGTTTCGGGGAAACGCTGGCAATGGTTTACAACAGGACAAATCATCGTGGTGGAGCTGCCAGTGCATTATGACGTCTCACAGTTTTTCACCAAAACATTCTGTTTTCAGCAACCTTTAACGTGCCTGAAGTTAACCGTTTAGTATGACTTTTCCTATACCAAGTATTTACCTCAATGACCTTTTAAACAAGTTCCAGCTGAGCCTGGAACTGAACTGGAGCCCAGTTGTGGTTCAGAACCAGAGCTGAAAGAAAACATTTTCACAGGGTTTAAAACAAACAAAAAAACCTCTTACAAATATTCTGAACAGGCAGCCGTGACACTTGGAGACTCCAGACAACAGACTTAAATTTGGCAGAAAAGGTCGCTGCAAAGTGCTTACTGCCACCAACGCACAAAACCCAACCCCATTTGGGAACAGCTTAAGCTTCAAAAAAAAAAATTACAGCTGAAAACATGCTTGGTGTCACTTTTCCAAGTCTGCAGATAAACTTCTGAAGCCTATTCATGTTGCAAACACATAGTGCCCGTTGCCCTGACAGGCTAAGAGGTTCCGTTTCATCCTAGGGAGGAAAACCACTTCCAAAGCTGGTCCTGGTCTTCCTTTTCTGTGCTGTCTCTGCTGCATCCCACCCTGAAGCTAGTCCCTAGCTGTCCACAGCGTTCCCGTGAAGCTGTGCCTCCTCCTCCCGCTTTCTGGTTCGGATGGCTGCCCTCCTGTGCCGAGGCCACAACAGGTACCACGGATGGGAGAGGCAAGCCTGGGAAATCCCAGAGGGTGCATGGCAACCTCAACTGCCAGCTCTGCCTGTGACTGTAAACCTCACCAATACCCACAGGCAGAAGCCAACTATTATTCAGTGTGTATTAGGAAGACAGCTTCGTTTCCATGCAGTTTCCTCCACGCTTCCTGCATCAACCGGCAGCTAGCCTTATCATTGCGAACAGCGGCCTGGAGGAGGCGGACCCCGGGTTTAAAGCCACCTGCCCCCCAGTGTGCTGGAACAAGAGGCGAGACCTGTTTAGGGTTAAGCGGGCATCTATCTGGAGCGAGCGGGGCTTCCTCTGCACACACAGGAAAGGGATGGCGTTTTCAGTGGGACTCAGCTCAAGGCTCCCCCCGCAGACGAGGGCAACAGGAGCAGATGGGGACGTTGGTGGTGCACAGCGCTTCCTGCGGTCCGTTCTGCTCGGTCCGACGCTCCCCAGCCACATCCTCACGGATCAGGGGACGGGAACTCTGGCCTGGAGGAGAGAATGGCATCTCTCCCTCTTGACTAAGCTCAAATACTTATATCCTGGCACTGAAAAATCCAAACAGCCTACACCAAGACCACATGATCTGGGTGTGAACCTCACCACCTCGTTCATAAGCAACAGGGGAAGAAGCAGGGTCTGGCACTGCCTCCTCCCCGCTGTCCTGCACCACCTTGGCAGCCAGCAGCAGGCAGATAGCTACGGCTTCTGCAGAGCCTCTCCTGAGATCAGCTCATTCCTTTCCACAGCTCTCACCAGACACCGTAGGAACATCTTCTTAGGAGGCGTGTGCATCTCCTCAGCTGGTCTTCCTGCGTACGTCACAAGAGACATACAAGAACAGAGGAACTTCAGGGACTGTGGGAAAACCAGCAGGATGGGAAAGGAGGGTCCCTTCTTGTACTCTGCCCCCCAACCCCATCAGGCTAGACAGCAGGAATCGAGGAAAGAAGAGGAAAGACTGGTCTCCAAAAGCCCTTGTAAACTCCCACACACGGAGGACACAGCAAGGAGGAAAGTAGAAAAGCAGTAGAGGAGTGGAGGAAAAAAAAAAAGAAGAAAATTCATAGTTACCTAGTTCACGAAGCTGCTCGTCTACTGTGAAGCATGAATGAAAATGAAAGAGAAAAAAACATGGGACACATGCACCAGCCAAGAGCAAAGCAGAAAAACACAGAAATGAAGCACAAGAGCTGTCTCCAGCCCAGTCACCAGGACACATCTGGGCCACAGGTAGCAACAGGGCACTGACAGCCTGGCATCCCCCAGCATCTGGTTTACCAAAACCCAGAGGTCCACCCACTTTCTAACCATACAGCCTTTAGAGCACGACGCTTCTTGACTTCTCTACCCCATGGCCTCACGTCCAAGAGACAAACCCACTCTGCAAGGCCCTGTTGGTCCAAAGCAGAAAAGGAAATTCAATTTATAAAATAGTCTATACAGTAAAGATAAAAATTTAAAAAAAGTCTCTTCTGTCCCTTCTGCCCAGGAGGGAAATAGAAAGCATTTTCATTTTCCTCCCTGCACCACCTCCTGCTCAGATCTGGACTGCCCACTACATTCCTCCCCTAGACAGCCTGCTCACCTACCAGTCCCCCTTCTCATAGCCAATGCATGGTGTACAGCATCAGTTCTGCATAAACCAGCATGCTGCTGACACGGCCAGAAGCCCTAAGTCACACAACACACAGCCTGTTTGAGCTGACCTGGACGTCCACAAGGTTCTGGTATTCCTGAAAACTTAACCCAGACAAACGTCTATCTGGTTTGCCCACTAAAGTCCTCAGGAAGCTCCAAGTCAGTCCAATCTGAACAACTAATCTCATCAAGAAACATATCAATACCTGTTCTTCCAACCACTGCTTTCTAAATTATCTTTCTTTGCTGGCTTTCTCCACTGAATTCTTGTCCTTCCACTGGCTTACGTTCAGATAGAATAGAAGAGAATGTTCTCAGTTGGAAGAGACCTACAGCAACCACCTAGTCCAACCACCTGACCACTTCAGGGCTGACCAAAAGTTAAACCATGTTATTAAGGGCATTGTCCAAATGCCTCTTAAACACTGGCAGGCTTGGGGCATCGACCATCTCTCTAGGAAGCCCGTTCCAGTGTTTGACCACCCTCTTGGCAAAGAAATGCTTCCTAACGTCAAGTCTAAACGTCCCCTGGTGCAGCTTTGAACCATTCCCAGGTGTCCTGTCCCCGGACCCCAGGGAGATCAGCACCTCCCTTGCCACCTCCCCTCCTCGGGAAGCTGTAGAGAGCAATCAGGTCACCCCTCAGCCTCCTTTTCTCCCAACTAGACAAACCCAGGGCCCTCAGCCGCTCCTCACAGGACAAGCCTTCCAGCCCCATCACCAGCTTTATTGTCCTCCTCTGGACCCATTCGAGGACCTTCACATCCTTCTCAAATGGTGAGGCCCAGAACTGCACACAGTATTCAAGGTGAGGCCACACTAACGCTAAATACAGCGGGATAATCCCCCCTCGACCATCTGGTTATACTGTGTTTGATGCAGCCCAGGACGAGGTTTGCCCTCCTGGCTGCCAGGGCACACGGCTGGCTCCTGTCGAGCCTGCTGCCGACCAGCACCCCCAGGTCCCTTTTTGCAGGGCTGCTCTCCGGCCGCTCCTCTCCCAGTTTACACTTGTGCCCGGCATTAGCCCATCCTAGGTGCAGAATCCAGCAAAATTCATGCCATTGCTGATTGCCCAATGCTCCAATCTCTAGATCCCTCTGCAAGTCATCTTGTCCCTCAAGAGAGTTGACGGCACCTCCCAGAAGATGCTGAAGCCTCAGGCACTGCTAAATCAAGACCAACCTTACTCCTCTTCAACAGGCATGAACCTCTCCCACTTCGTGCTCGAGTGCCAGTGCCTGCATTGCCCAAGCCAGGACGTGGTGAGGAGCTGGTGAGGACGTGGTGAGGGCACAGTCCCTCCCAGCTCAGCAGTAGGACGCCTGTGCCACACTGTACAAAGCAGAACGTGGCTGGTGCTGCGGGTCAGAGCATCCTAATATAGAGCTGGCTGCACACTTCAACGTCCGTCTCTCCCTGCCCAGATTCTTTGCTGGATCTTGGGCTTATGGCACTGTCAGAGATGGTTCCCACTGCACCTGCAGGGAAACATGCTACTGTAATGCTGCAAAACACGCTCAGGGAACATCACTCTAGAAGCACGGAAGTAAGCAAGAGGAAAGGAGCTGGTGTGTTTTCTAGCAGCTTCTTGAACCAAAAGGACCAGAAGAAACCATCAGTGCACATAAATGCCCTGCAATGGCAGAAGGTGGCCATGCATGCCTTGCTACTTCTTGGTGCTGTGCAAAGGAGACGTGAACAGTCCTATACATTCAACTAAAACGATCCTCAGCACAGTGCTTGTGTAAACCACGAGGATGCTCAACATGCATTCATATTCATCTCGAACACAGATTTGGAAGCACCAGACCGAAGTCCACCAAGACTGCACACACCTGACTGTCCCAGCAGCCCCGGCTCTCAGGCCTGCCTGCTCCCAGGTTCAGCTCTGAGCTCTTGGACTCGGCTGAATGCAGGACATTGAAATCTGCTCAGACAAACACCGTGCTGCAAAAGAACGGTCAGCAGCCTCAACGCAGCTCTGTAGATCAGGTTGAATACCCAAGTCACACACACACAGCCCTTTCAAACCTGGTGCTACCATTAAATCGACAGGTGCAAAGAATGTACTCCAGTAAGGAGAGAAGCCAGGTGTTCACAATGCAGTTATATGGGCATCTAAGAACTTGACTACATAAGCAGGCTCTTCAAGAACATAAAAGCATCCAAACATACAGTCAGTGCTTTACTGCTCTGCACAGTTGTCCATATGCACAGCCTTACCTTGCTGTGAACACAGTCATAGAATCATTAAGGCTGGAAAAGACCTCCAGGATCATCAAGTCCAACTGCCAACCCAACACCCCCCCAGGCCTCCCAAACCATGTCCCCAGGGGCCACGTCT
>WEKW01019684.1:103733-119161 GCA_013389905.1 Sula dactylatra
CACCTGGGCACACGCTGGCTCGTGTCCAGCCGCTGTCAGCCAGCACCCCCAGGGCCTTCTCCGAGGGCAGCTTTCCAGCTGCTCTGCCCCACGCCTGGAGCGTTGCGTGGGGTTGTCCATGCACTCTTTCAGCGAGCAGAAAGCTAAGTTATCCTAATGCACATCAATTCTACAGCAACTAAAGGCTGGCAAGTCCACACCGGAGATTTTCCCTCTAATAATAGGTCTATGTGCCCCCATAGCTGAAAACTGGAACACTGCAAAGGTCAGCCTGAGGCACACAGAAGATGCTGACTTGAATTAATGAAGCATTTTCTAATTCTGGAAGGTAAATAGGGACAGCTGCCAGCCCAGTGCACACCTAAACGCATTTGACTTGAATGTCTTACTAGTTTAAGTAGTTTCTGAGGAAGGACAGACTATGTATTGCTAAAATGGCATCCCCAAATCCCAACAGGTCATGTCTAGAGGTCATCTGCAAAACACGTTTTAGCCCCAAATTTGTTTGCCGATAAGTCTGGTAGGAAGACACATCTCTGCCATGTTACCAGGTTTGTCTGCAGCCAAGGCAAGCCTATCTCGTACTCCGAGGATGGTCTAGCCAACGATTACCAAAACCACCCCCAAAGCCCACAGAGCATTCCATTACCAAGGAGAATACAGGCACTATCTTGTTCACATGCATTTGAAGGAACGCCCCGTAAGTCTGACTAGTAACCGATTTATAGCCTACAGAAGTCCCAGTGAGGAAAGGGGAGTACAAGGAAACTCTTTTTCCCAGAGGGCAGAGAAAAGCAATGCTCAAGGACCAAATCATGGAATTATACATGCAGTAAGAAGTAAGCACGAGGAAATGTAGAAATATCCTAATTAAACCTTAAAAGAAAGAGGGGGAGGTTTGTTTATTTTTTAAAACTACAGTAAGTTTGCTGCTACACTTAACTATTTCTATGTCCAAAATTCTGTAAATAGCAACTTCGCTGAAAGATTGTGTGCGTCCTGACCACTTTGTGCAGATCAGCAAGGTTATGCCACCAGGTGCATCCTCTTTATCCGCCACCATTAAAGAATCTATTACAATGTCAAGGCTCTGATTGCAAAAAGATTATTTAATTTATATCAGTGATCTGAACTGAAACGTATTAGTCACAGCAAATCGTGTTTATAAGTGGATGCTCTTATGCAGAATTAAAGTGAATATAATTTCTTTTGTCGTAATTATAGCTTTGAGAGTGAATTGAACTAAACCAAATGAACTCTTTTAGTTCCAAGTCAGAAGCCAAAACCACTTTAAGTGGGTAAACTGGTCTATTACAAAGGGCAGCATGGATCAGCTCTTCTGGTTGCCCTATCTGGCCACGCCATAAAGGAAAAAAAATGAATTGTGGGATCTAACAAATAGAAGTCTCAAAGGACCATGCTGTTGATAAGCAGACATGCAACACTCAGTACTGCCTGTGCTCATGCTCCCTACACAGAGCCAATTAACAAGAAACCCTTGGGTTAAAAAAATGACGATGATCAAAAGTTTTAGCTAAACACGCCACCAAAATCCCCGCAGCAGATCTAGGTGTCAGGGCCACAGAACACAGCCGAGCAGAAGGGCAAAGAACACTCTTGTCAAGCCAAAGGCCAGCAGCGCTCTGGCTGAGACCAGAAGGCAAATTACACCTGGTCTGATTTCTGCCAGCACACAGCCTCACCCGGCAACTTCTGCACCGAAGAAGAAAGCCCGGGCACATCAGAGCAGGGAGGGACACTGGGCTGACAACCACAAGCCGTAAAGCAAAATCTTCGTCTGACTAGATGCGTGTGTTGCGGACCCATGCCAACCTAAAGCCTCTCCCCACAGATCTGCGGCACGCTGGCCAAAGGCTGCTCCAAGGATACCTCTTCCTGGCCCATGCTCGGCCCCCAGATGAACCCCTGCATTCAGTGGAGGGGGTCCCCCTTGTCCTTCAGGTGTATGATCTCGTAGGGAGCACCGGGCACCTCTCGAGTCACCCGCTACAGCAGCCTGAAACAACCGCCTTGAACCGTAACGCCGGTGCTCCTGGGAAACTGCAATTATTCTTACAATTAAAAATTAACCAAACAGTATTTAGAGGTAACATACAGAAATTACAGAAAATCATTCTTACCACTACTTGTATTTCAGAAATAGATAACATAGCTTCTCCTCGTCAACCTTCTAAAAATCTGCAGGGTCATCCCTCCGTGCCTCCCATGGATGGGATTCGAGATCTGCGTCCTGGGTTTAGCTTTTACGTTACGTCAGAGCTGAGCCCTTCCCAAGACCCAGTTCAGACTCAAGCCTTCTTTCCCAAAGGCTCCCTCTGAGTTAACAACCAACATGCTGGCACTCGGGCACACGGAGGCAGCAGCATCTCTTGCCCAGTCTGTAGGCAGACTGACTGAACAACCGTCCCAACATTTTACTCAACGGTATCAATCATGTGCCCATTGAGAAGAAAATGCTGCTTCCGACAGGCAGCAGGGGATCAAAGGAAAATGGTAACACACAGACATGATGTGACAGCAAGCCTTATACGGGGAGCAGAGTATGTGGATCATTACTGATTCTTAATCAAGACAAGAAACAAACACACCAAGGATGACCCCTCATGCCCACCTGCTACTCCTAGCTGGCGTGACAGCAATGCCTCTAGGAGGCTGGGAGAGCCCCAGAGAGGCAGCCCCTGGTGCGTCTTACAGGTGTTAGACCCAAGGTCCATATTTAATCCACTAACATGTGGCTGGATTCGAAGCAAGCTGTTGCTGTCAGGCACAGAGATTTCTGCTGGCACGCTTCTTCCCAAAGCTGAAGATTCAGATTATCTAGCAAGCCTCTGTGCCAGGAGAGTCCCAGACAGTCAAACAACAGAGTTCCACCTTGGGAGCAAACTGCTAAAGTGCCAGTCTCACCTCTCCCGAGCTGGAAAGCCTTGAATAGAAACACATCTGATCTTTATGCAAAAGACACCCACCGGTAGATTTGCTCAGTTGTTAATTAACTTCACCCTTAAAAGATTAAAGATGTGAATACACTATTTAAATGAAGCAGTGTACACTGTGGCAGTCATGTACATCCCTCTCTCGCTCCCTTTGCAAAGCAATGCTTTGGCCACACGGAAAGCAGCCTTTACGCTGGGAAAGCGCGATGACTCGTTAGGGAACGTTTTGCTGGTTCCGAGAGAAGACCCGTAACTTTGGTTAAGACCCACCTGGGATAGGTGAGGAGTGTCAGATTGATGACTGCCCTTTTCATTGACTTCCATAGCAGGATGTTAAAGACAACAGCAGAGCACACTTTCTGGACAGAAAGTAGATGCTGAAGTCAAACAAACCCTTGCTATGGCTTGCAAGAGCCACTGCTAATGGCCAAGACAGATGAAAGCAACAGCTAAAAGGCTATCTATATCTGAGCTAGTCAACAGAGAAATAGGCTATTTCAGAGTGTGATTCATCACACTTATTTTAAATGTCTAACTTGAGATGAGATAAATTGCACTTCGGAAGAGCTATTTCTTACCCCGACTACGGGCAGTCTAGACAACTACCTGAGGTGTAGCTGCGTACACCAGCCGGGCACACACGATGAATCACCCCTCATCTCCGACAGCCTTTAAACTTCCCTCTGGACCGGAGAGGAGACTCACACCGGCGCTTCGAACACGATGGCAGCTCTGCCAGTAACGGGGTGACCCTAAGCCCAACGTCAGCCTGCACGAGGGCCGCTGCAGCCAAGGACCTCGGCAGAGGCGCTCCAGCAACAGCCACCAACTGCTTGTGGTGGATGCTCGCTGCCTCCTGCCCCTAAGGGCACGCTCGGCCAGAGGCGCCTTTGCCCTGCGGGAGCCACGACCACCTCAGGAGGAGCTTTTAAAGACCCCAGGCTTTAGAAGAACGCATTTTCCACCTAAGCCCCTCCCTTCTAAGGCTGCGAGATCAGCCAGAGAAATGCCACAGAAAGCTGGTGAGGGGGAAAAGATATCAGACTTTCTGCCTTTTACGGAAACAACTCAAGTGCAACAGACAAGAAACTTCAGAATAAAAACTTCCAGAGCTGGGAAAACAGCTTGGGAGGAAGCAACCAGTCACTTAATAGTGGAAAACTGCTGTGCCAGAGAGATCCTGGAGACTACCCATCCGTCTGGGACAGCCAGCTTTTGCTGCCAGGGTGCGTGGAACAGGAAAGCGCCCGATCCAGTACGGCATCTGGTTAAGGACTGCTCAAGTGTAACAGAAATTGCAAATACCAGAGGAAGCCACACATTAAACACGGACACACAAGCACTCGTAGTGCCGAGACAGCAGCGGGGGCCAAAACGCCGTGGGTCTGCACCGGCGGGCGCCGAGGGAACCGGGCGGGCGCAGCGCTGGAGGGGGCGACCCGGACTTTGTCACCACCAGGAACGGGGAAACGTGACAAGCAGGAACGGTCTGGGGCATGCGGGGCGTTGGAGCACTGTGTGAAACTTGTTAGGGGTATCAGAAAGGGCCTGTGGGATTACGCTAAATTAGAGACAAAGACACACATACACAGATAAACGAAATTCTGAGACTATAAACAGGCAGATTTTCTCTTATAACCTAACGCAAATTTCAAGCTACTCCACGTTTAACAACAACAAAAACACCCAAAGCACCAACAGAACCGAAACAAACAAACAAAAAACCCAGAGCAGCCACAAGCAAGTTATAGCAAGAAGAGCAGGCCTGTTCCTGCGGGCTGACGGCGGGTCGGGCATTGCCGCGGCACGCAGCGTGGGTACGGCAGCTGGAGCTGCCCTCAGGTCACAGCTGGCCCAGGCTGAAGGCGGGACTGAACTAAAAGCAAGAACTGTTTAATTGATCAGTCGTGGTCCCGGAATGGGATGAGTTGTGCTCACAAGAGGATGGCTTGGTAGCACCGAACAGCATCTGCCAGGAATCTGACTGAAGACGTTCGGCAGGTAAAGCAAACCGCACTGTAATTTGATTTAAGACGGAGAGGCGACGCTAGCTGTCAGTACCCGATTGTCCTGAAAGCACATCTGACAGATGCGGGAAGTAGAGGAGCATGTGGTAGATGAGATGAGACATTTGTATTTGTCCTGCTCTTCCTGTGTCAACAAGCAGAAAATGTCAGCATGTTAAGGAGAACTCTACCTGGCTAGAAGAAACCTGAGGAGGGAACGACCTTGGCTATTATTTCGGCAAGTACTTGGTTCAGCAGCCGCTCATGAGGATGCTTTTTACATTCTTTATGCTTTCAAACGTACTGTTGAGTAGCGCACAATTTAGAGACAAATTTTCCTCTGCTGTAGAATTTAGATGTAGGCAAAGCAAAGGCAATGGAGAAAGACCTTCAGAAAGAGTTTAGGAGCATAAATTCCCCCCTCCCCAACATCTGAAAAACACTCTCAATATTACATTAAGATGATTGATTTTACATTTTTTCCCCAAGAACTTGCACCTGTAAGTACTGCGGTGCTAGAAGAACATCCAGTGGATGAAGAACAAATTGGATCATAGGTTTGGTTAAAAAAAAAAATATATGTATTTAAAAGGGGGGGTATCTTCCAGAGAAAAACCAACATTTCTTCAAAGGAAGGAAGTCCACCCAAAAGCGAGATGCAAGAAAGAAACAGAGGCATTCTGAACAACCTGTTGGAAATAAGACTAAAACCAAAGGACAACTTCTGTGCCAGTCAGTCTCAAGCACGTATGCTTTCTCCGTAGCTGGGTCCAGCTACTGAAGCGATGCACGCAAGCCAAGTACAACCACCCCAATAAAGTCTGCTGGGAGCCTTCTATTTCCCCGCTGTGTAGCCAGGTTCAGGATGCAGCTGTAGACACCAGGTGCCCGAGGAGATGAAAGCAGGAGACAGAGGAGTTCTGCTATGGAAGTAAGAGTTTTGATGGTATCTTGCTCTTTTGACTCATCAACAAGGTTTCCTCTCCTACAATGACAAGCTGATAAGAATTCTCAACGTATCATCGCAGATGCCAGGTACAAATGCTATCATTTTTATGGCAACGTGCAATAATCCAGCCTCACACTGGGTACTTATGACTTTCAAATGGTCTTTGATCCACCCGCTAAAGAATCTCATTTTGGTGTGTTTCAGAGAGACACTGGGGCAACGTCACTCATTGCTCCACATGCAAACACAAAGTTGTTGACACAGAAACACTTATTACTCTTCTCTTAATAAAAGTAGAGAAGAAATTCCATTAAAAACATGCAGGTGAAGAAAGAATGAAAAATCCAGAACGTCGCAGAAAACAGTCGCCTTGACCTAAAGGCCTTCAAACAATTTAAAGCTTCAGTGTGAATACGCAAAGGCAGCAGAGCCGAGTCCTGTGTGGGAAACGGGCACAATAGGACAGACTGCGTACCTGCGCAATATCCATTCATACAAACTCTGTATCTTATGTGGTTGTTCTTCCAGCACCTAATTATCTCACCAGTATGGTGTTACA
This sequence comes from Sula dactylatra, assembly GCA_013389905.1. NCBI lineage: Eukaryota > Metazoa > Chordata > Aves > Suliformes > Sulidae > Sula > Sula dactylatra. The sequence goes on from WEKW01019684.1 coordinate 110,202, forward strand.
CATAAAATGAGCATCTTTATGGAAAGTTGGGACTGAAAAAAGCTGACAAATGAAGAAAGTTCCCATAAGTTGTGAAGACTAATATTCTCTGGCAGAGGAATTTACGGTAAAGAAAAAAAAAGTACAAAGAAGTTTGAGATTTGTTTTATCGTAAACAAAATCTCTTCCCCACTGTACCTGAATGGAAAGCAAAGTCGAAGGCAAGTGGACGACAACAGTTCAGGCCAGTTTTGTCCTTCCTACATGCAGCAGAGAAACCGAGATCCTGATTCTGTTCTGCCTGACATTGTCTCTAAATGCTCCCTTCGTTTTGTGATTTTTTTTTTTTTTTCCTCCAAATTCTTAAGCAGGGAATTTCTTGTTAACAACACCTTGATTTCCAGAAGGGTTATTTGGCCTTACCAAGACATTTTCAGTTAGTAGCTCCACCAATCCAGAACCAATGTTGTTGACCTGCAACACAAGATATCAGTGGAAAAATCCTGTCCTAACCTCAAGTAAAGAAATTTAGCACAGCAGAAAGCAGGACTTATGACAGACAGCAATCCCAAGAGGTTGTATAATTCCCATACCAGGCTACAGCAACTAGCCGCATCTTGGCTTTTTCCCATCTCTTTCAAAATGACCTTCCCCGTAGATAAAACAAGAAGGAACAGAAGGAGAATTTCCTGACCCCAGTAGGAAGGAAAAGCTTCACCAGTAATTCTGAGTCCCTCCCAGCCCTGAAGTAGACACAGCGACACCCTGTAATAAACTCATTCACAGAAATAAAGCTAAAAAGGAACACGCAGGATCGAGGGGGTTTTGTTAACTTTTGTTGCTACTGATCATAAAAACCACTCAGTGCCAAGAGACTGCCTTCTACCGCAACATACAGCCAGCGGAGCCTGACCCAACCAAGCCCCCAGAGAGCCTTCGGCAGCGATGTAGGTGCTGGTGGCCGACCCTGCCTTCAAATACAACACCTCTGGAGATTACCTCCTGACGCCAGGACGCAGTTCATCTATATTTTGTGTGCACATTACCTGCTTTGTTCAGGGAAGGGGCTGGAATTGCCTGTCCCAGGTCAGTTGGGTGCTCTGAGCCCCGGGGCACGAACACAAGGCACAGAAGTGCTCCCCTCAGCCAGCAAGCATGCTTATCCCTTCAGATGACACTAAGAAGCCTGAACATGTGCAGCCTGATCTGTGGCAGAAATTAAACTTTAAACAGAGTGAGAAAATTTTAGGCCAGACCAATTTTTCTGGCCATAGTTTAGGAGTACTAAAAATAGAGTTTATAATGCCAACTGGTGGCAGCTCTAATAATCATAGAGGGATTACTTGTTCTGTGTGTCCTCAGGGAATCTGCATCTCTTCTTTGCACTGAAGTAGATTTTGACACTTCTTCCCATTGCACTGTCCTCATCAGATCCCACCCGACCTTCCTAGTCCTCGATTGATATTAGACCATAAAGAGCATTCCAGAAGGCCTGTAAGACTAACACTCTACTTTCCTCTTCTACCCAGTGTCCTAACATACCTCCCGGACTCATGGGATTTAATGGCCATTTCTTGCAAATGCTCAGAGCCCCAACATCCAGACACGTCCCTGGTGCTAGGGGCTATCCAGGTGGATGCACATATCTAGCAGGCTTCTGATCACCTGCATTCATCGGGAAGGCAGGATCCTCAGAGCTGAAACCCTTACAGTCCTACCCAGGCTTCTGGTCTCTTTCTTTCCAGGTTGTGCTGCTGCAGTGAGTATAATTCAAAATCAACACAAACCTGCAGCCAGCTCTGGATGGAAGAGCCTGCCTGCTGAATAGCACTTCCCTCCAAAAGCAGATTCCTCCCTGTGGTCCAGGTCTGTTCCAACCCCCAAACGACCAGCAAGTGTTAGGGCCCACCTCAACGCCAGCTACCAAGAACTGGCCTCCTGCGCAGTCCTGGAGGAACCCAACACAGTCCCTGGAGCTGCTGGAGCTACACGGCTCCATGACTGCGAGCACTGGGGAGTGCGGTGTGCGACTTCCCAGTGCAGCCCAGCTCATCAGCCCCCTCCTCAATAAGCAGGAGGGTACAGTCATAGGATAGTCTTGGAACAACTGCGTAAACTGCACAGTCACCTTTATTTGTGACTTACGTGGGCTGCTAGCAACGTTTAGCAGGTGAATAAACATGCAAACGGAGAGGAAAGGGAGGTATGGATCACAGATCAAGCTAAATATGTATTTAATATTCCTAAACTTTGTAAAGTTTGTTTGCTTTAAAAAAGTAAAAAAGGGTATATAAATCCTATGTTCTCTTTATCTTAAATCACTTATCCAAAGCGATGCAAGATCCACCTGGACACTACCCAAGACTGCAATCACAAAGACCTATTTATTTGTAATACAAACCAAACCGGGTTAGAGAAGAGCAGAAGGGTTGATCAGAGGTATAAGAAAATTAATTGCAGAAAAAGATTTAAAGAATGGGGCACGTTAATGGCAAAGCAATGTGCATTTAAGCAGATGGAAAACAGGCATATAAAATAGCGAGTGGGATTTCAGAAAACCCAAACTTCCACAGAGTAAGTGAACAAGAGAACACTTAAACTGAAGAGTAACATATTTATAAACCATTAAGATTAGATACTTTCCTACGTCAGACATAATTAGCTGTCTTATGACACAACTGCCATAAGAGGTCAGCTATTTATACAGAACACAAGAACCACCAGATATTCTAGGCAAGATACAACAAAGTCCAGCGACTGAGCCCACCGCTGAGCCGCAGCTGGGAAGCCCATGTCCCACAGACCCCATCACCCCCACGTCCGCGGCTCCCTGTGCACCCACAGCAGCCCTCCCTCCCTAGCACACCACCACCTGCTCCCCACACAGCCCCACCACAATATTCCCAGCCACCCCCTTACTCCTGCTTGGCCAGAACATGGCAGATCACATCACGGCTGTCGTTGAGGCACAGGCTCTGCGGCCGGGACCACCGGGCTCGATGAGCCATCAATGGGCTGCCTTCCCCACCCTCAGCTGCCATGTCTCGAGCAACTTGGCCTTGAAACCTCCACACGAGACAAAATGGGATGAAAACATGGCTTGAAAGTGAGTATGAAACTATGAGAAGAGAAGAGAAACAATTGCTTATGTCCAACTGCCTCAGGAGAACAGTCTAAAAGTAGGGACCGTGGATCTTCCTGCACGTGGGCAGGAGCCAGACAAGGACCATTGGGCTCCCTCAAGGGCCAGTTGGTCTGTGGGTCAGTGCACTGCCGTACCCTTCCCCGGAACCCCTGGCATTAGCTAATCAGAAACTAATTACCACGCAGGGACAGGACCTTGCTTAAATCTAGGAGAGAAATTACACAAGCCTATGGTGGAAAAGCATTACTTGTACATCCCGCTGACTTAAAACCATGAAACCATTAAGGCTGGAAAAGACCTCCAGGATCATCAAGTCCAACCACCAACCCAACACCCCCCCAGGCCTCCCAAACCATGTCCCCAAGGGCCACGTCTACACGGTGTTTGAACCCCCCAGGGATGGTGACTCCATCACCGCTCTGGGCAGCCTGTTCCAGGGCCTGACCACTCCTGCAGGAAAGACATTTTCCCTAATCTCCAATCTAAACCTCCCCTGGCGCACCTTGAGGCCGTTTCCTCTCGTCCCATCACTGTGACTTGGCAGAAGAGACCGACCCCCCCTCACCACAACCTCCTCTCAGGCAGTTGCAGACAGCGATAAGGTCTCCCCTCAGCCTCCTCTTCTCCAGACCAAACCCCCCCAGCTCCCTCAGCCGCTCCCCATCACACTTGTGCTCCAGACCCTTCCCCAGCTCCGTTGCCCTTCTCTGGACACGCTCCAGCACCTCCATGTCCTTCTTGTCCCGAGGGGCCCAAAGCTGAGCCCAGCATTCGAGGGGCGGCTCCCCAGTGCCGAGCACAGGCACAACAGGGACAGGATTGCACCTGGTCACCACAGGCTTGGCCATGCAGTTGCACATATCATAAGCCATAAAACCACTTCCTCCAAACAAATTTTCTCACGTCCCTGAGATATTTTAGTTTTATTCAGTTCATTTTCTTCTGTCTTTCATGAGCAATTCTTCTTCCTCTTCCATGACTCATTTTTCAAAGTTTCCAACAACAACAAGAGGAAATAATTTATCCATGTCTCAAAAAGCTCTCATTATTCCTGAAAAATCTTGTAACTTCCAAACACTGACCGCTAGACAAACAGCACAGACGCATAGCCCCCAGGCTCCCACAACACCTGACAACCTCAGCCACCCAGTCCGGATGCCTCGTGCTTGGTTCCCGAACAAGGTATCATTCAAGTCACTCCAGGGCACACGTCCAAGACTGCGGTGCTCATGGCAGAGCGCCTTTGGTAAAGCCACGGCACAGGAGTTGCACGGGAACGTACAACAGCAGATGAGGACAGCTCTGCATTGCTCCCTGCCGTCACTCCCCTCCAGGACATGACGAGAAATAAGGACTCCTGTTCTCCAAAGGCTGGTAGGATCCACACCGGTGCCTAATTACTTCTGAGGAGCTTAGGGCTGCAGAGAACCGGAACAACATTCATCCACTCTCACAGTCCAGTTCTCAACAAACTCACCATGTGGGGGTCAAAGACAGTTCTTGAACGCATTTCAGCCCCCAGGAGAGTTAAAAAGTTCCTCAGATGGAAAGCAAGAATGGTCGGCATCCAAGGGCTACAAGAGAACTGAGAGGGTGAAGGACCACAAGCTCAGAGGGCAACAGGCTCTCGATGACTCCCAGCTCTGGCTGGTGCTGCAGAGAATGCTCTGGAGTCAGTGCCCGCGGGACAGAGTGGCTTGAGCTGAAGAGACTGTGGAGACAACGAGCACCAGAAGATGCTCTGCAGCATTAGGTGGGATACTGCTCTCACACAGCCAACCCTCAGCAGAGCCAGCAAGCCCCGGGATCCCTCCTTGGTGAATCACTGAAATAAGACTAGCAGGTAGTACTCACGACCTGGTCATTTCATTTGTTAGGAAAGGAAAAATCAGTCTCCTTTTTCCAAACGAGGACTTGGTCACAGTGCCTTTGATGTCTCACAGGCAGATCCCAGCAGTCTGTTCTGCCCAGAGGCACACCAAAAATGATTAAACCAGCCACGAACACTTATTTCAGAAGTTAGAAGAGACGAAGACTGAAGTCTGGACGGTTCTAGAGCAGCCTCCCCACCAGAAGAGCAGGAGGAAAGCGTCAGTGGTTTTAAAGGTGGAGTGTGATCAGTTTGCAGGTGACAGCAAAGGGCCAAGGGCTCGACTCACTGACCACGAGACTCCTTCTCCATCTCTGTTCTTCCAACGAGGCCGGAGCAGCAGTCTGGCGAGGAGGCAGCTGTTTGTCACCCCTTTGCTCTAGATCACCGTGGGCACAGGTAGTGTGAGAGGGAAGGTTAGAGCTTTGGCTTAACCTTCCAGGTTATTAATGGCTCTGTCTCTAACCACCTGCATCTGACCGCCAGAGCAGCTGCCTTCCTGTGGGGTAGCGGGGATCCTGCAGCCCAGAGTGAACTGCGCACAAGCAGCCTCTCCTAAATATTTCCGGATGGATAAAGAAAGTCCAGAGGAAACTAGCTGGCTGAGCATCAAACAGAAACTTCAAAACCTTCCACTAACAAAACCTATCTTTACTGTGCAATAACAACTTTATTCACAAGTAAAATAATCCCCTCTATCTAAACAACCTCCAGCACAACCAAGAACTGCTACAATAATAATTCAACAAAACCACAACCACAGCCAACAGAAATTCAGTTTGCCATTTATTTCACAGAGGGTTAGCTTAAATACTGCAGTAGGGAATGTCAATAAGGAACCACACTAGAGAGGAAAACCTACTGTCAGATGCACATGGTGACAGTTGCTGGAGAATAACTCCTCCTAATCACAAAGTGCAAAGAAATGAGACTCCAAAACCAGCACGTTCACAGCGTTCCTAATTTCTCCCTAGTTTCCAGGCTGGAGATTCAATCCTCCTTGTGCCTTCTCTCTGAACCATTTCTCCCTGTGACCTTGCGATTTCAGTGCTGGTGACTACTGGTTCTCCCTTTGCTTGGGGCACTCGCATCTCATTTCATTTCTCATTACCAGTAAGAAGCAGACCAAGGACAGGCTCTCCTTTGCTTGAATTCTTTAGCTACCTTACAAATGAAATAACTGTATTGATGATTGCCTTTTGTCATCCAACAGCTACCAGGACAGCTACAGTATACAGCCGAGACAGACATCCTAATTTTCACTGTGCTCTTGAAGCCAAACCAACTCCTACTGAAAAGCCCCAAGGAAATCCATCACACAACACAAGGTTCAGCGCATCTCTCGCTCCACCAGACCCAGGATGTAGGACCCTTGCTTAACATCAGTGTTCAGCAGAACCTTCGCAGGAGTCCATTTGCTTTCAACAAGGAATGCAACCTCTGAACGTAACGCTGGGCGAATGTTCCAAGGATCCTCAACTTTAGAGAAAGACAGCGCACCAACAAGCAGCATTTGCTTCACAACACAGTCACGCTTCAAAGAGGGCCACACACAAACCCTTGCATGGTTTGCCATTCTCCTCTCTGACAGTAACTGCTGCAGCCCCAGCCTTCCGAAATCACCGAGTTTCACTGCATCGAAGGGGCGGCTGTCAAGTCCCCTCACTAACGCACTTTCAGACGAGACACCTGCCCTATCACAGCTTGCACACCAGCGATCTGCGGGCCCCAGCCTCCGCCTGCTCAGAGCTGCCCTCCCCGTGGAGGTCCCTTCCCACAGCACACTCGTGCCTGCAGACGGCTCTTCACTCAGACTCGCATCTTCGGACAGGTTCCTCCCTCAGCACACGCTCAGAGAGCTCCCTCCGTGCCGGGCTCTCGCCCTTGCACGTCTCCCCAAAGGCAGCTCGCCTCATTAGGCAACTGCCTCCAGCAATTCTTTGACAACACTCCCCAAATCTGCTCCCACCCTTCCCCAAACAGCTCTTCTGCTCATACCAACCACGCTTCAACACTTCATCCAGCTGCCACCTTCTCCCTCCAGGACCCTCCACCGCCACCACTTTGATTCCTGAGCAGCTCAGTCCCCACTCAGCTGGTACATCCTTTTCAGGATCCTGATCCGAAATCCCCCCCAGCTGCCCATGGCAAGGCACCCTCCCAAACCACACTCTCCCAATGCCTCTCACCGCTGCTGCCCACTTGCGGACGCCCTGGCACCCTGTTAGCTCAAAGCAGAAGTCCAGCACCACCTCAGTCAGGGACCTTCGTTTATACGGACTTCTATTTCCCACAAGCTGTGTGTAAGAGAGTTCTTCCCACCAGCTGAAGATCAGCCCGCTTCCAAAAGGAGTCACGAGTCCACCAAACATGACAAAGCACCAGCCGCAGCAGTTCTGCTCAGGCGGCTGGGTTCCATTTATCCCCATCACTCTACCTGTCTGCAACGCCAGGGCACCCTATCCAATAACTGTCAATATTCCTACCCTCACAAAAATTAACCAGCATCTGAAAAGCAGTAAATAACTGAGCGCTGCCCATCTACGCTGCCCGGAGATCTTTCATAAGCGAGTCACTGAAGTGATTCTCTTTTAACTCTTATTAAGCCTTTTCAGCCACACGTTAAGAAAGCCAGCTGAGAGTGCCTCCAGCTCCAAGGAGCCATTGCCCATCGTAGTCTGCTCTTCCTCCCCACGGTACTTCCCACAACTTGCTTTCTTTCTGGAGATCACAGAAGACATGCAAACAATTACAGGTGAAGACGTGAATTAAGGATTCTGTTGCAATTACTGAGGAATGGCACCACCTACTTAATGCAAATGCATGAGGAGATACAGAAGGGTGTGACAGAAAACACTGGGTAAGTGGGTGAAGACGAGACTTGGGAAAAGCGCTTCTGACCCAAAAGCCTTGTCCATCTGTTGATTGCTTCCAGCCTCCTGGAAACAAACACCTTTACCCCACAACCACACAGCGCGTGGCTCCACACATCAAATGACCGCTAACTCCAACTACCCCGCTGCAGAAAGCCTCACCAACCGGCACATCGGCCAAGCCACAAGCGTCTGTCTCCTCCTCCACGCAGGGGACGAAAACACACGTCGGGGGCAAGAGCAAGTCTGCTTGGACCGCCACCTCCCACGGGAGGTTTTCGGCATCCACCGCACAGGACTTGGAGGTCTCACATGCTTTTGAAGCAGCGGTTCAGAGCGTGGAACAGCAAGCCCCATCTCCCACTCCCAAGCTCAGATCCGCGTCAGAGCTAATGCAACTAGTCAGATTAGCGACTGCTCCAGCCCGCACTGTAAGAGGCATCAGCAAAAAAAGTGGAGGCAGGAAGATGAAAAGAAGATCCTTAAACTTTCTGTGAAAAACTATGGAATCAGCCCACTTGCAGAGGAAGCCTTTTCTTATCCCTGTCTGCTGGAAGCTGACTTATGACCGGCCGCAGGCTTTACATGTCTTTCAAGACGTCTGCCCAACATAATGGGCAACGCGATTATCCCTCTAAGCCTCTCATCTCCCCGCGAGCTCTGCATCGCCGTGGCTCCTCGGCGGTGTGGTTGGGAGTTTTGTTTAGGAAGCGCTTCCTTGCCCACCTCCCCCTCGCCGCTCCCAGCCCGTGCCGCCGGCGCCCAGCAAGAGGCGAGCTGGCAACTGGGAGCCTTGCAGATGGCCCACGGCACGGCACGGGGCAGGAGCGGCTCGGAGGGCGCCGAGTCAACCCTGGGCTGGGGAAAAGAGGGCTCAGCGCAGAGCCTGCTGCTCCTGGGGGTCCGAGCAGAGCATGGCACCCACCGCCCTGTCTCGCAGGGTGGGACTAATGACCCAGGGCCTGACAGCAGGATCAGAGCCCCCCCAGGCCAAGCCGAGGGGCCCTGACCGGGCAGCCCCGGGGCCCGACCAGCACCCCAGGGCCCAGCGCCCCCAGGGCCTGCCCGAGGGATGCGGAGCCGGAGCCAGCTG
>WEKW01019684.1:120785-164861 GCA_013389905.1 Sula dactylatra
GCTGGCCCCCCAGCGCCCTGCTTGCGTTCCCCCCTTGCCCCGCAGCTGCAGCCTCCCTGCTCTGCGCCGGCAGCCCCTGTCGGGCGCATCCATCCTCAGCCCGCAGCCCCCCCAAATCACCCTCCCGCCGCCCCCCGGGCCCTCGGGAGGGGCAGGGGCACGGCGGTGCAGCGGGGGCTCCTCCCGCAGACCCTCGGCGCTGCCGGTGCAGGTAGAGGGGAACGGCCGCTGCGGCAGGAAACGCTGTCCCGTAGGCGCCCCCCCAGAACTGGCTGCAACCCACACGGGTACTCCGCTCCTCGGAGAGCGGGGTGCAGCCAGGGGAGAGGACGGTGTCCCCCCGCCTGGGCCAGCCTGGGCTTCCCCCCGGAGCACCGCCGCAGCCACGGAGCAGTTCTGCCAGCGGACGCCAGCTCCACCGAGACCAGCAGAGAGCCAGGAACCACGACCCAGCGCTGAGCCAAAGAGCCCGGCACAAGAAGCACAGCTTCCCGGCTTGGCATCAGCAGGCTGCCCAAACCCTCTCATCAAACTTCCCATCCGCAGGCACAAGACTTCAGCAGAAGGCACTGTCACACCGGGGATGTGCGCCGGGTGACCTGCCAGCCTCAGCCCAGAAGCCTGCTGCTTCAGTGCCGCGCTAAGTTACAGTCCCTCAAGGGGAAAAACACTTAGTAAGAAATAAATAGCTACCCTTTCCTTATAATACTTCTAAATGTCACTCCAGTATCATTTTTAGTCAATGCACAGATATTAAAGACCAGCTCAGATCTCTAAAAGGCCCCTTTATGTTTTTAGAAACAGTCACGAGAAGCATGCAAAAGCCGTAGGTATTGCAGACAGCTCACAGAAATATCTGCTCAGCGCAGCGCGCCTCGCCGACACTGCAGCTCTGCACCCTGCTGCGTGCGCGCGCCGGCCTGGGGGACGCTCAGCCCACAGGGCCGGGCACTCGCGCGCTGGGCGTTGGCATGGGTGCAGGTACACAAGCAGGGTGGCCAGGCTGCCCGTGCACGGTGCGATGGTGCAGCGCTGGGGCCGTGAACCCGCCCCAGCGCTGCTGACTGCAATGGGTGCCCGCACAGACCCTCCTGTCGGCAACCAGGATCCCACTCCAGCCGTTTCGCTTCGCCGCGTTACCGACCACAAGTCTACCGTCCCCTCGCTGTGGCACCAATGGTGTTCTCACACAACCGTGCAGCCACCGAGGACCCCGCAGCCCCACCGCTGGTCCTGCACCGTGGCACCCTCCAGCAGGACTGCAGCAGTTTTATTGCACCATCGCCCGTGCATTTTCTCAGCAACAACCTTGCATCGTCTTTCACGTGGTTTTTGAAAATACAGCTGCTGGGCCCAGAGCCACTCCTTGCACAAGTGACGTGAAGGTCAAAACAACAGCCCAAATGCCCTTTCTTGCCCCATCCCTGGAAGTGCTCAAGGCCAGGCTGGACGGGGCTTTGAGCCACCTGGTCTGGTGGAAGGTGTCCCTGCCCGTGGCAGGGGGTTGGACTGGATGATCTTTTCAGGTCCCTTCCAACCCAACCCATTCTCTGATTCTATGAAGTCTCCGCAGCTCCTCTTTAGCAGTTGCACTGGGGAAACATTAATTCCGTGGCTTGCAATCCAGTTCTCAGCTGCCATATTGATTTTGTAGCTCACTCATTTTTTTTAATCATTAAGGAATTATTAAGTCAAAATGTCTCAGAAGCCTACACCTATTACATATCAGAGGTACATTTCTAACAGGTTTTTTAATAATCTCAAATACCACCATTTTTTTTTGGGCTCCTTTGGCAGGCTCAAGTTCAATTAAAGGACATTAATTAGTTTAATCATATTTCGTGTTAATGCCTGCTTGATAGAGACCTCTGTCAGTTGTGCAGCTGCTCTAGGTTCAGGCTCTGCTCTGGGAACATTCCTATCTGTATTCCCAACTGGAAAAATGTGAGAAAAACTGCCTGGAATGGGTTTTATGTTTTCCGTCAGTCAAGAGCCGAGCATCTCTTGGCACGTTTCCACGTGACCTGACAATGTGTTTCTTCACCTACTTTATCACCTTGCACCATAAGGCATCCTGCGGCCTGAAGGAGCAGGTTTCATCCTTTGTATCGCCTGGGTAAGCTGTAGCTAATCGCTGCTGGATCCATAACTTATTTCTGAACAGCAGCCAGGACGCCTTGTATATTCTGACTAAAACAAACACTACCGCGGCAGTGTTTATTAAGCAGCTAAGGAGCCTCTTAATGCCCCCAGCGTACAACCGTGATTTCGCCGTGCGTGATGCCCACATCCTCCTCTCTGAGACACGCAGGACACCATGGCCACGATGCCTGGGCGCCAGAGGAGACGGCTCCCCACGGGGGTGCGAAGTGGGGGCATCCCAAATAAAACGTAGTCGCTGCAAAAGAGCAGCAGCCCCTTCTTTTTGTGCACAGAGATCCTGCCCTTGGTGATCCCAGGGCTTTTCTCTGTTTGGCGGCCGTTTACCTGAGACTCGTCCATCCAAACCGCGCATCAGATTTCACCGCAACAACCGGAGAGCAACGCTGGGTAAATCAGCCCAGCAGTAGGTTTTGTTCAACTACAGCACGCCGGCAAGAGGGACACGTCTGGTTTGAACGCGCTTCGGTAGCAGAGGGAGGACTCGTCCTCCTGATGTCACCCGCTGCCTCTGCAACCAGCAACCTGCTCTGGAAGCTGGCGAGCTGAAATTGGATTTCTCTGGACGCCTCGCCCAGAGCCAGGCAGGAGCGTGAGCAGCCTGATACGGCATTCGTCTTGGTCAGGTCCTGCAGTCCAGGTGCTCGGGTTTGGTTCTCCCGCAGATAAATGAGCACTCAAGAAACACTGTTGTAAGCCTATGCATCAGTATGAAAACCTGATAGCACGCCTTTGTATCAAATTTCTGAGGTCTCACACTTGCTCTGCCTGTTGAAAGTAACTATTTGAGATAGATTTGATGTGTGACTCCGTGTCTCATGCTTCTTACAGATATTTTCGCCCCAGACTCGATAGCGCCTGGAGATGGTGATGGAGACCTGACCCTCTGACGGGGTGCCTCCACCAAAACGTTGTTGGGTCCCAGTATGGGAGAGCTTCCTCATGAGAGTGCCCACTCGCAATAAACCCCTCAACAGTCATTTCTGAGGGAAGACAGATTCCCTTCCACGGATTGGTGGTAGGTTCAAATCACTGCAAGTGAATTAACAGACCATAATAGTCCCCACAATTACTTCAAACACATCAAGCAGTCTCAAATACCCAGGACGGTTGCTGTAATTTTTATGTGCTCTCACGGGGCTGATCAGAAGAGAGTCACTTTTTGTCAGGCGAGTTCTGGCTGAAGGATTCTCATTTTAGGTTTAAGCAACCCTCCTCCTCCTCCCTTCTTTGGGGAATTCCTGCCCACCACCGTCCCGGCAGAGCACCTGCAGTGCAAGATGAAGGCGCGCTGGTTTTTGGAGAGTGCAGCTCGTGATCCGTGGGAGCTGCAGTGTTTGCTGCCACAGCACAGGCCATGAAGGTAGGACACGGGGATGTGGCAAATCCAAGCCACCGAGGCTGTGCTGGAGCTGTGGGAATAGCTCGAGCTTTGTCTTGCCACACTTCTGCACATCTCTGGGAGGCAGTGAACGTACTAAGGTGTGTCTTGCACATTATCATGCAAGTATCCATTACGGATCCTGATTTTTTTCCCCCCTTGAGAGCTGAATACCAGATTTTGTCGTTGCTTTAGGATACAGAGAAGTTTTTGCACGGGGGAAGTTCCTACCGTTTCAAAACGTGGTATAAACTGAACCCCTCCGGGACAAAACGTATTTCGCAGCTTTGCAGTTAACCTGTTAGCCTTTCCTAGTACCTGTATGACTATTAAATTGTTATTGTCCACAGGGCACCAATCCCAAAAGCATGCTTTCTCTTTTTTGCTTTTTAAACGAGTTGTGTCTGGTGCTGGAGTTGCCCTTCAGCCACGGAAGGAAGGATTTGTAAACTACTCCTCTTGCTCTGAGAACATTTACATGTTCTCACACGTACAGCACTGCGCCCCCGGAGTACCTGGAGACAACTTCTCTGCAGGAACCCTTCTGGAGACATCTGTACCCAAAGCCTAGTGGGAAGAAGCACACAGTGCATGCCCTGCCCCAGGTCTTTCAGCTTGGTCCAGCAGTGAGAGCTGCAGTGATCTCTCCGTTGGGAGTTGCACTCTTCAGCGTTTAGGTACGAGAGATTTTGCCATCGCACAAGCAGTATTATAAAGTCCGCCAGGTCCTTATAACCTGGTACCGTTAGACAGAATTTGCCTGACAACCAAACACTGCTTCTCAGTTATGGCACTTACTACGTGTCCTTTGGAAGAAATGCATCTGCTGTTCTGGAGTTTCAAATCGTTACTACAAGCGTGGCTGACAGATACAGAAATAGACTGGGTTTGGTGGAAATGATTTCAGCTCCAGCAAGAAAATAGCAGCTTTGTCACTTCTAAAACTTTCCCAGATTCACAGGATCAAACAGACTGGTTGAGGACGGCAGGGACGCCCAGAGGTCATCCCATCCAATCCCCTGCTCAAGCAGGGACACCTACAGCTGGTTGCCCAGGACCATGTTCACATGACTTTTGAACATCTCCAAGGATGGAGACAGCACAACCTCTCTGGGCAACCTGTGCCCGTGCTCAGTCTCACAGTGGAAAAAGTGTTTCCTGATGTTCAGAGGGACCCTCCTGTGTTTCAGTTTGTGCCGTTGCCTCTGGTCCTGTCACTGGGCACCACTGGGAAGAGCCGGGCTCTGTCCTCTCTTGGCACCCTCCCTGCAGGTATTTACACACATCGATGAGATCCCCCTTGAGTCTTCTCTTCTCCAGGCTGAACGGTCCCAGCTCTCTCAGCCTTTCCTCAGAGGAGAGAAACTCCAGTGCCTTCATCGTGGCCCTTCACTGGACTCTCTCCAGTACGTCCGTCTCTCTCGCACTGGGGAGCCCAGCGCTGGACCCAGCACTTCAGGTGTGGCCTCATCAGTGCTGGGCAGAGGGGAGAGATCTCCCCCCTCAGCCTGCTGGAGATGCTTTGCCTAACGCAGCCCAAGGTAGCATTCGCCTTCTTTGTGGCAAGGGCACGTTGCTGGCTTGTGTTCAACGGGGTGTCAGCCGGGACCCCCAGGGCCTTTTCTGCAAAGCTGTTTTCCAGCTGGGTGCCCCCCCCCCAGCATATATTTGGCATCAGTGGGAACTTCCCTTGGCTGTCAATTAGCAACCTTGGGAGCGATCTTGAATTCAGAAAAGGGCAAAAGCTTCAGAGACGCTCTGCCTAGGGTATCACCTGGGTAAGGCCTGACACAGTGACCAAAAGACACAGGTTCTGTCCAAAATTCAGGAGGCAGTTTCTGACATTGAGAGCTTTATGCCTCACCACTGGGGCTCCCTCCAGCCACAGAAGCAGAGCAGGACGCCCACGCTCTCCCCCCACGCGCCCCCCGAGCTGGGTAACGAGGCAGACCTGGGCTGATATTCTGGGGCTGACTGCTGGTGCTCTTGCACGAAATGATTTTATTCCTTTCTGTTCCTAGAGCATGGCTCTTTACCTTGCTGTTCAGTCTGCCAAGAAACTTCTGGTCTCAGATCATCTCTGCACAACTAAATGAGAACAGCACAGTCACCTGCTAACGAGAGCCAATTAGTGGCAGATTCACACTGTTCGGGAAAAGGGAGGCAACAGGAGAATGGGAGTCACTTGCCTTCCCTGCTCCTCCTCAGACAGCTGCCAGACCAGCACTCCAGCTAATTAGCACAGGGGGCCTGAGCAAGGATGTAAGGCAGAAGCTGCGGAGCCCTGGCTCAGATCACGGCATTCGCCAGGAGCAGCAGGAGCTCGGCGAGGCTGCTCCTGCCGTCGCGGCGCAGCGCTGCACCGCGAGAGGGAAACGCAGCGCGGGACAAAGTCAGCCACACGGCCGGAGACCAAACGTGCAAATCCTCAGAAGAGGAGCATTTGGCTAAGCAGCGCCGGCAGTCGTGACCTACAAGATGCTTCAGAAACCTGGCGTGGGAGTCTGCCGCCAGGACGCACCGGCAGCGGCTGCGGGAGCTGGCCAAAGCGACAGCTGGGAGAGGTCCCGCAGGCACCCTCCTCTCCGGGCAGTGACCTAGGCTTTACTGCCATGATTAGTCTGGATGTCGAACTGCCTCCCCTGAAGTATAAATGCTTCCGCCTGGCTATGGCTACAGCCTTACAAACGCGTCTGGAGAAGATGGAGCAGAACTGGAAACCTGAGAGAGACAATTAATTAAAAGGTTTTGTCTCCCTTTACATAATCACAGATATTGATTCACTCTTTAAAGCTCTCTGTGCATCCCAGCCAGTGAAAACATTCCCAGTGGTAGCTGGGTTTGTGCCCCTCCACCCTGACAGCTCAAAGTGTTTTATATCACTGGGTAGCTCCACCAGATCTTAGAGAGTCCTACCAAAAAGACAAAATATAGTTTTATCAGTTGACAAAGAGGATAACAGGATTTCTGAAAATTATGCCTCTAATCCTGCCTATGCTGCAAGATCACAGTCCTTAGGAATTTGGACAAGCTGTCTGATAAGCCTAGCAAATGCAGGAACAGGCAACTACTGTGAATTAACATGCACCTCACTCTCTGGCAGATGCTCTTCACAAAGGTGAGAGAAAACCTAGCTCCGCTAAAGGCGCGTGACAAGTTCACGGTAGATGGTAACTGAAGGGAGCTGCAAGGGGACTACCAAACCCCACACCCCACTGGAGGATGGAGGCAAAGGTCCAGGTGGATCCTCACAAGCTGCTGCTGATCAAGACAACCTATTGCAAAAATTGTGCTCTATAAAAACAAAAAGAAAAAGAAGGACCATTCCAGCAGTATGTCCTGGCCAGTGTTACCCAGGAGAGACAGGAGATGATTCATCAGTCCCTCCCGACTTTAGGCACCATGAACCTTCCAACCCCAGGTCTGTGGCTTTGCGGCTCCTAGAGGTGGAGGAACCCATGCTGCGCAGAAGGCAGGAGCTACTTTGTAAAGAAGGAAATCATTTGCAAAGCCTATGACTACGAAACCTTTAACATTCTGGTTGCTAAGTCCTCACGTGTGCCTCAGTCGACACCCAGTGCCCTGCACATGGCATTCAGCATCTCCTGTGCGCAACTGGTCTTGGGGTACACATTCCGTTCCTCATAAACAAATGTTCACATCACCACCTCCCCATACACGGCTAGACACTGCGCAGACCTAGAGGGCTAGAAGGACCTTTTCCAGAAGGTCCTTCCCAGGTGCCCAGGCAGCTCCACAGAGCACCATGACAAAGGCTGAGATAGATCCGGTTACTCCAGCACACCTGGTAAAACCTTCTGACCGCAACCCACAGCTTGACACCACCTGCCAGCTCTACAATTACCTTGGGAAAACCATTTAGATGGTACAGGTGTCTGGAGCAAGAACTATGAGGAGAATGAGTTGAGGCTTTGACACCGTAGTCCGAAACGTTGGTCCTCAAAATTATTCAGCTATTGTCACATCTTCAGAGTCTGACACCTGCAGCGTTTCTCCAGCATCACCGGTAACGTCCCCAGACTCCGGACGTGCTGCTCAGCGTAGCTCAGCCTTGACTGCGTGCACAGCACCTGAGCTGCTCCCGTGGCATCAGCTACTGCTCCTTCCCCTGGCTGGCTAGCACATCCAAACCCTCAGCGGGCCCCGACAGCTCCCATCAGACACAACAGATGCAACAGCAGTTGCACACTGCTTTTTAACCAAGAGTTTTCTAAACCATCCAAATTCTCCATCCAAGCCACTGAGCTACTGGGTAAAAGTAGGGGACACTGCACCCCCATCCTCCTACCCTCCTTACCAGTAAGGACCAGCACACCAGCCCAGGAAGGGGCCAGGGCCCAGACTGCCAGGCCACGGGAGGAGTGACCAGTTCACAGCAAGGCAGCTGCAGGGAGGCTGAAGCAATGAGGATGTTCCCTCCACAGCGTAGCCCTCTGCTCCCACCCGCCCAGACTCCCAGCCACCTCACGCTCTACGACAGGAGCCTGGGCTGCTCAGCGGGCAACTGGATGCCATTCGTTTTGCCATGCACTTCCAATCTGGTACCACGCTGCTGGCTGTTGCAGTGCCTCCGTACTTCTGCACTGCTTCCTCTTTGAACACGCCATGCATTACGGACACAACGAACAGGCTGCACACAGAGAGCTTTTCCAAGCCCATCCCAACGCATCAAGAGCACCAGGAAAAGTGCATGCACACACCAGCAGAGCTCTAGAGATTTACAGCTTAGCAATGCAGAGGACTTCTTTTGCAGATTCTTTATTTGCTCAACTAATTACCATTTTTATTATTTTATTAATCAGAAGCCTGCAGCTAACTCCTTGAATGACATTAGCTTTTCCCCCCTTAGGAAAATGATGGCACCTCTTGGCCAACTCACCCAAGAACAGCTTTCTTGGCCCACTTTTAAGTCCTCCTTTGTGCATTTACCAGAATCTTCAACCTAAGGCGCCCTTCTTGCACACCCTTCAGCTAGACATATAGCTTACTACACCTCTGAGAAAGCAGCAAAGATGATCCTGAAACTGCCTTTGTCTAGATAAATATCCCAACTCTTGTAGGTTTGTTTCAAGAGTCAGCACAAAGATACCAGTATATCTATTCCAAACACGACCATCGTTACTCTGAGCTCTGTTAGGCTGATGCCATGGCTTGCCTGGACTAATGCCCATAGACCATTACCCTCTTTGTCCTTGCCATTGGAAACCCAGAGTTTCCTAATGGATCCCTCCCTCACACATCCCGTGGACTCTAGCAGTCATTTTCTGTCTCGGTGACGGTAGCTGGAAGTTACTTTCCAACTCTCAATGGTGAATTTAAATAATTTGACCAAATTATATTCACTCGTTCTGCCCACATAGTTCCTCAATAACTGAAACAGTGGCTGGGAGACAGCCACGGTTGAGTCCAGAAGATACTGGAACTGCTTGGAACTGTCAAAGGATTAAAATAAGGCCAAAGAACAGGGACTTGCACAGAAGCATATCCCACACTGCCCAAACGCAGGTCAGAATATCCCCAGAGGGAGGAAAGGCAGCGGTCACGGTGCAGCGTGCAAGGTCAGGCATCCAGCTCCACCATCTCCTGACCCAAACTTCAGAAGAAGCCCTTGGTGTGAGACAACGTGGGACGCGCCTCCGATCCAGAGAAGACGGCAACTTTGCACAAAATTCCCACTGCATTTGCCGAGTGTGCAGAGTGTTGTCTCTTGGCTGGTCTGCAGCACTCATTTTCCCCTGCTTGAAGAGCTGAGAGAGGAGCCACTGCCGTTACTGCAACACTGGGAGAGCAGGAGGTGCTGGAGGGAGCATCTGTGGCAGCGAGTGGGGCTGTGGCACCAGAGGAGACAGCGGAGGTACCAAGCTGAGCAGTGCCTGGCTGAGCACATCCCAGAAACGTCACAGCCCCTGACAGCAAAGGCCCTGCTCAACCACTGGCTCCGTTTAGAAAAGAGCAGCTTCGAAACTTGGACTGTAAAGCACTTTACCAAGAAAGCCGGGGCCCAAACTGTCCTGGTTTTGAGACATGAAAACCAGCTCCAGCCTGGGACACGGCCTCCAGAGGACCTCCACGGTGGCTGCAGCCATCTCCATGGGGGTTGCCTGTCACTCAGGTCCAGATCTGCTGTTACTCATTGCTCTTTCCCTAAAAAAGTCATGGCCCAAAGGCTGATCAAAGACAAACGCTGACCTGCGTGGCACAAAGGAAGAGATTTCTTCTCAGAGGACTGGCAGTTTGGGAATACTGATGTTTTCTCTTCCATAACATTGTAAGACGCTCAGTCCTGAAGAATTTTTACCGGAATTCATGGTGCCACGGATGTTTCTCCATGATATGCTGCACCTCCAGTGAGGAGGGCTGGATCCGCTGGAGACTCAGCCCAAGCCAGCAGAGGTGACGAGGAGGCACCATGAGCACGCCAGGCCCACTGAGACCACATCGGCCGCTGCTGGGATCGGCCAGTATGCGTCTCCAGAAAGATAAGAGAGATCTGGAAACTACTGTGGCCCTGCTTGATACACAGAAATGCATTTTTCTTTCCTTTCCCTTGCTTTATTTTCCATATTATTGTTTGGATAAAGCAAAATAAGGAAGAACACAGAGGAGATATACTCCTCAGCTGGACACGAATACAAGTTTTGAGCCTCAAAGCAAGAGTTCAGGCATTTTGTCCTATGCCGTGTTGCAAACATCTGTTTTCAGATGCCCTGAGGCGGCAGAGAGCCAGTCTGTCACTGATGTCCTGGAGACCGCTCATGCACCTCACCCTGTCCCCGGTCACTGCCTCTGCCTGAGAGTCAGAGCAACAGGGTGAAGGTTGTGATGAATATCCCAGCCCTTCGAGTCACGGGTCCCTGGTAGGCAGCAGTTAAACCAGCCCTTCTTCGTTCCAAGGCATGCAAACACAGATGCCTTCTTGCACGTAACATCTGGGCTGGCGTGTCCAAGCACCAGCGAAGGAGATCCGCGCTCTTGGGGCTGCCGCTCAGGTCAGCAGCTTATTTCATCGCAGTGGCTGCAAGGTGCCGGGGCGAAGAGGGTCCTTCCCCACATCGGAAAGGGGAAGCAGCGGCAGCAGCAGCTCCATGCGCGGGGACCGGCCTCCAGGCACAGCCCAGCCGCTCCGGCGCTGCCCTGGGGGGCCGGCTCGGGAAGGGGCCCTCCGGCACTGGCAGACGTTCAGTAGCTGGTGCCGCAGGGACTCTCACGTGTGACACGGCCGAGGAGAGTCACCGCTGAAGAAGAGTGTTTGTAACTGAAATTTCCCTGAAACTCAAATTAATTTTCAATTTTGTTCCCTTGGAAGGAAGGATGTATCTGTGTCAGATGCCAAAACAAGGGGATTCTTTGTGTAGGAAGTGTAATTGATTCCCATTTACTCTGCATCTGTATTTCTTAAAAAAGGGAGCATGCGTGAGTCATACGCCTGGGCAGAGCGGCTTGTTGTGACGCCTCTAGCAGACAGGCACCTGGGAAGGGGCACATTGTCTGCCCTGCTGCCAGAAATATTTTGCCACCACCAAGTCTGACTCAGGATCCAAGCAGTGACACAATTCTTGCAGATGTGGTGGCATCAGGCAGGAGGCACCCAGAGCTCACCGTGGCAGCGGGGTGACCGTCACGTGGGACCTGACTTCAGCCCCAGCCGTGGCATTTGCCCGGTGCTCCAAACGTTTTCAGGATCGGAAGCTTCATCTTCTGGCAAAATGATGCAAAGACAAGGCTTGCCAACAAAGAAGGCTGCAACAGGTGGAAATGAGAGCCAATGGCACTGGAAATGGACCCACTGGGTCGTCCTTCATCTCTCAGTGCTCAGAGCAGCAGTGACTGTGCAGAAAATAACACCACGGAGGTTTCCAGCACTAACCGTGACCAGCTGAGATCTACCAAAGGTACTGACAAGAAGCATCTGAGAAGGATCACTGTGAACAGGTCCCCTGTAGGACAGGGGATGTGGCCCATTTCTCACTGCCCCTGCTCAGCAAACACAGGGCTGAACCACAGAAGTACTTGGGGTGTCAACGCAGACTGCACGACACATTCCCCCCCCCAGGATGATGCAGCATCATGACTCGGGACTGCAAGTTTGCAAGTGTCACCCCAGGAGAAAACCAGGGGAATGACTGCTTGGGAATATGGAGCAAACACAGTAATGACCCCTTTTGTTTAAAATGATACAGATTGGGTCTAGGACAATAAACCAGCAGGTTAAACTATAAGATAGAGTCCCTGAAGGGTAGCTTTTTCACCCTGCAATGGTCCTTCTGTCTACAAAACATCGTGATCCTTTTGCTAGTAGCTTCTCATACTTGTAGAAAATCTTTTTCCGTGATATTTAATCTCTCCATATATATCAGTTTGGGGGAATAATAAAGACAGATCTGCATTATTTTATCGATGCTTTAATTCTACTCAAAGTTAGACCAACTTTGCATAAAGCATGCAGTGCACGTGACTATCTTTAACTCCTGCACAGCAAAGAGCAGGTATGGCACATTCAGAGCATTCGCTTCAGCCTGACTCTGCTGCACTTACCCATCGAAGTAATTTCACCATCCTTACAGGGGCTGCTCCTTTGAATAGAAACTATTCTTTAAGCAGGCCAGCAGGTTTGTCCCAGAACCTTAAAATATTCCACTAAAGCCTGGAAGATTAACTAAGCCAGGTATCCCCAAACAGTGGTAGGGGGATGCTGAAGCCGTGTCCACGCAGTATAACCCTGAGGATGGGGTGGGGGCAGTAGGAGCCACCGCCGCCAGCCCTGCTGCACTGCTTGGAGCTGTGCCAGGCAGCACCGGCACCAGCAGGACCATTTGGGACCCCCGGACTGGCTGAGTGCCACAAGGCTGAGACTGCATCTCACTGTCCTTCTGGCAGAGCCCACTGACAGTGCCCAGGAAATATATTACTTATAAATCGTACACTCATTAAAATAGCAGCAAGAACAGTTCCAGCAAGCTAAAATCAAGCCTTCAGCACTGCAGTTACTACGTTTTGTCAATATTCCGAAGCTCCACAGGAGCCAGCACACTTGAGACGACTCACGAGCAAGCTCAGGAGGGAAGGATGGGATGCTTTAAGAAGCCAAGACACAAGGTCCTGCTTGGAGAAGGTGCTGGAACATGAAACGCAGGTTGAGAGTTAAATGGCAGAATAAAGACAGTCTGACACACTTCTCCCCTTGGAGGACTCTGGGCTCGGAGCTTGAAGAAACAGCACACAGCACCAAGGTGGGAGACCAGGTTCTTCCCTATGAGGCAAATGTCATGGACCAGACACACTCAGGTCAGTTTTAGAGGGCATCTCAAGGGCACAAACCAAGGGAAGATAGAAGAACATATTCAGGGAAGACCAAAACTGAATTCTGAATGGGTTTGTCTTGCCAGAAGGTGTCAAAAGGTCTATCGGCCACCAATTCAGCATGTGAGGATTCACAAAACTGACCATATACTTGAGAAAGACGTGCCCATGACAGCCCTCCGTGGATGCATGATCCCTTCCTTCATCTCCGTGACCTTCTCCTGCATGGCTCCATCTGTAACTGAAAGCGAGTGCCTCGTGCCAGGTACGTGCCCCTCTTTGCCTGGCAGATGTGCCAGAGGCTGAGCTGGTGCCACGGAGATGAAGGCAGCCGAAGAGGAGCGGGGCTGTTGCTACAGTTCTGCTTGAGCAGTGCTGTACCTACAGCAAGGCACGTTCCTCCAGACAGGGGTTAGACTCACAACTCTCAGAAAACGTGTGTTTGGGCTGACGTGTTAATTCACTTCCCAGACACATTCATGATTTCTCTGAATGCCTTGCGCTGTTTTCCTCTGCTTTCGGAGCAGTGAGAGGAGGTGCTCTCTGCGGGCGTACCCTGACCCTCCTGCACCTGGACAGCCAGGGGAGTCCTGGCGAGGTGGCCGAGGGTGCGACTGGCTCCGTCCACCCTGCGGAGCGGCCCTGCCCTGGCACGCAGGGCCTCCGGCCACGCTGCCGGGCACGCCGGCGGCTGCGGGGCTCCTGCGAGGGACCCGCGGGGTTCCCAGGCACCGAGTCGCTCTCTGTAGCTTGTTTCGATGTCAGGGGCTGGGACTGTTGGGAGCCAGGTATCGTGCACAAATTGAAGACAATTGCATCTCTCAAAGTAACTATGGAAAATGTTATATGTGAACAGAGCGAGCAATTCTCATACCGTGTCTCTTAGAGTCCCAACACCTCCTCATCCTCAGGAGTCACACCATAAGCAGTGGATGGCAAATGCCTCCACAGCAGGGCAAAGCACACCAAGGACAAGGATTCCGGCAGCCAAGTGGATCTTATGGCAACTGTAGCTTCAGATGGAGAGACTGCCTTTTCAAAATAAAAATGATTGCACCTTGAGGTTTCACATTTGAGCGAGGAGAAACGGAGGTGCGGAACAACTCCAGGAGCACAAACAGCACCAGTTGGACCCACAGTACTAAAACAGGCAAGAGCTGCTCCCCGGCCCTGCAGCCACGCAGCTGACGCTGGCTCACGTCCACACGTCTCCCCGACCAGAGCGTGAGCGGTGCCCAGCCCCGCCACTCCGCACGATGCTGGCCCTGCCTGGGAACACAGCCACAGCCACACCAGCCAGACTGTGCTCTGACCCGGCTTTATCTACTAAAACAATTGTAGCTGTTTCCAACTCAGCAACGGCCAAAGAGCACTCCAAGGGTTTTATCTGCACAGAGTTACAGTCAGTGTGAATGTGAACTGCAGCGCACCGGGCTGTGAGCACTCTCTCCCCATGCAGACGGGGTGTCAGGAGCCCCGTGCCGCTCCTGAGGAGAAGCATCTGCACTGGCTGCAAGCTGGCTTCTGTGCTGCAAAGACACTCCTCAGCTTGTTTAGGACTAACTTAGTCTTGCAGACGAGCCGCTTGATTAGGGCTGTTGAAGTCACACAGGATGAGTGTGACTGGGATGAGCTGTACGACTGCTCTTAATATCTCTGAGTCCGGAAAGTCTAACCCTAAAACTTATGCCGTAAGGACAACTGACGACAAGGTGTGCACAAGTTTTGTAGCTTTGCATGGAGCTGTGAAAGGCACAGGATATGAGCATGCAAGTTTGCAAACGCAAAGACAACGTAACAGCTGAAAAAAGCGAACCTCTGCAGAGATCTAAGATGCTGAGTAAGCAGTTAAGGCCAATCACTCAATCAGTAAGCAGACCTGGCTAAGGTGGAGGCCCAGCCGTGGCTACAGAGTTAGGAGAAAAGAGCTGAGTCCCACTGCGTGGGACCATCTCCCCTCTGACTTCAGTCTTGGTGCTGCTGAAGGGAGGGGGCAAGTCTCATGGTAGAAAAGAATAAACCTTGAGGAGGGGGAAATGCCACCCAACAAGGCAAATCACAGAGCAGCTGATCTGGTTACCAAGCACAGAGACAACCAAGTTTGTGAAACAGAAGCAGACTTCATGGTGACTAACGTCCCACCTGGTACGACTGCAGAACTCATGGGATGTCTGGACACGCTGGGGAGGATCCCACGTTTGAAGTCCCTGGGCCTGCGGAATGGGGATGGGTGGGAGAGAGCAGCTGGAGGCAACTTGTAGGGAGCTGAAGATCAAGAGCTGCATGTTAATGTTTTCTGAAATACCCTCAGCACCATGCAGAAGCCAGACAGAGGAGCAGGGAGATAAAATCCCACTGTGTGACCGAGAAAATGGTGTAAAAAAGAAGGATGCGTACTGATAAGAAACTGGGGAAACTCTGAAAATAGGACACCCATGCAGGAAAGGCACGCTACTTCTAAACCACGGTGGAAGCAAGCTGCTGGGATTTAACATTAACAAGGTTATAGGAGAGCTTTTAGCTAAAGGGGTAGGAAAGCCAGCATATGCAGAAAAGCACCCGCTTTGGGATGACTTATGCTGTAGCGGTGAAGCCATAAAGAGATAGGACAGAAGCTGGCAAAAGTCAGATACAAAACCATGACGAGCAGTTGTACAAACAGAATGGAAAAAATAGAAACCCCAAACTAATGCATATGTTCCTCTGTGCAGGAGCTGGAAGTCTAAGAAATAAGACAGGAGAACCAGAATGCCTAGTTTTAATAAAAGTATTGATACAGTGGATGCAGTGGAGGCTCAGTGGAAGAAAGACACAGTAGGAAAGCGTAACACAAAGCATTCGGGAAAAGGCAGAGCGAGCACCAGCAGGGAAGGAGGTGCAGCATTGCAAGGACGGCTCAGAGCTAAATCAGATGAACAAGTTAACTATGTCAACGAGGAACACAGACTTGCCATGGGTTGGTGCTCCAGCAGGAGCCGTACGGTTAGGACTACACTCCCAGCCGCCCAGGCAGCACTGTGATGCTGAGTGTAACCTGCCAGAGACCAGTGGGGTCAGCGAACGCCAGGGGAACGAGATAGGCGAGTTAATTCTGCACAAACTGAGCAAACACCATGTCAGGGATCGACAGCAAGATTACATTTTTAGGCATGGTCGGTGGAGCAGCCAGGCAGGGAATTGACTGCAGGAAAATGCATTCCTGACCTCGCGCAGACCAGTGAGCGTACTGTAGCTCATAATCTTATTAATTAAGAGTCATTATTTAACAGTGACCCCAATAGAGCTAGGTTCATAATCTCACCGAAGCAATGGAAGCCGATAAATCAACTACCATTGTGCTCAGTTTAAAACACAGGGACTGCAAAATTCATGCAAATTAACTTTGGTAATAAGGAACTAAAAGGGACTGTTAAAAGTAAAGCTTTTGCTGGCGCCCTAGAGACTATTTCAAGACACGTTATTGGATGTTCAGACACATACTACCTGTCAAGGACTTAGACCTAAAGAATAGCAAGGTACATAAGGTTATAAGAAGCAAGGAATGCCAGCCAAAAAGACAAAGCTGTATTTAAATGAGAAAAACCAGAAGGGGTCATGGATTATTTTGTAAAATGGGAGAGGCAGGGGGTGGGGGGAAGGCAAATACGGAGTTGGAACAATAGCATGCAGAAAGCCTAAATACTAGTAAGTCATTTTTCAGAAACGTTGAGAACAGAAAATGTAGTAGTAAAAGAAAGACTGGGGAAACTGGGGGCCCGCTGCTGACCGAGGGGGGTGCCCTGGTGACGCAGGGTGCAGAGAAGGCAGAGTTACTGAATGCTGCCTTTGCTTCAGGCTTCACTGCCAAGGCTGGCCCTCGGGCATCCCAGCCCCCAGAGGGGAGAGAGGAGATCTGGAGAAAGGAAGACTTCCCCTTGGTTGAGGAGGATTGGGTTAGAGATCATTTAGGCAAACTGGATCCTCACAAATCCATGGGCCCCGATGGGATGCACCCACGAGTGCTGAGGGAGCTCGCGGATGTTCTTGCCAAGCCACTCTCCATCATCTTTGAAAGGTCATGGAGGACAGGAGAGGTGCCCGAGGACTGGAGGGCAGCCAATGTCACTCCAGTCTTCAAAAAGGGCAAGAAGGAGGATCTGGGGAACTGTAGGCCAGTCAGCCTCACCTCCATCCCCGGAAAGGTGATGGAGCAGTTCATCCCGGAGGTCTCTCCAGGCACGTAGAGGAAAAGAAGGTTATCAGAAGTAGTCACCATGGATTCACCAAGGGGAGATCATGCTTGACCAACCCGAGAGCCTTCTCTGATGGCATGACTGGCTGGGGAGATGAAGGGAGAGCAGTGGATGTTGTTTACCTCGACTTCAGCAAGGCTTCTGACACTGTCTCCCATCCCATCCTCACAGACAAGCTCGGGAAGCGTGGGTTAGATGAGAGGACAGCGAGGTGGATGGAGAACTGGCCGAAGGGCAGAGCTCAGAGGGTCGTGATCAACGGGGCAGAGTCTGGCTGGAGGCCCGTAACTGGCCGTGTTCCCCAGGGCTCTGTGCTGGGGCCAGTCCTGTTCAACACGTTCATCAGTGACCTGGACAGACGGACAGAGCGTCCCCTCGGCAGGTTCGCTGACGATACCAAGCTGGGAGGAGCGGCCGGTACACCCGAAGGCTGCGCTGCCATCCCGCGAGAGCTGGCCAGGCTGGAGAGCCGGGCCCAGGGTGTCCTGGGGTGCATTAAAGGAGTGTGGCAGCAGGTGGAGGGAGGTTATCCTGCCCCTCTGCTCCGTCCCGGTGAGGCCACATCTGGAGTGCTGCGTCCAGCTCTGGGCTCCCCAGGTCAAGGAGGACAGGGAACTGCTGGAGAGAGTCCAGCGGAGAGCTACGGAGATGGTCAGGGGCCTGGAGCATCTCCCTTAGGAGGAAAGGCTGAGAGACAAAAGTTTCTGGGGGAGAAAGAGTACACCATTAAACCTGCTACCTCTACCAGCCAAACTGAGAGGCTATTTAGAGATGAAGACTACTGTACAGATGGGCAAACAGGAATTACTGGGAAGAGTCAACCTGTCTTTGTGAATGTCTCTGCAGGTCTGGTCTCTTGCCTCCAAAAGGCTGCTGCAAATCTGGGAGAGGTCACGGAACTGTGACCAGCACGAGCAAAGGTCTGTGATGGCTTCTGCACAAGGAGCGACTCCATAACCAAAGCGTCCTCAGCCTGGGAGGAGAAAACTGGGGAGACACAGCAGAGATCTGTGAAACCAGGGGTGGGACTGAGAAGTTCACTAGGAATCTGCTGTTCACAGGCTCTCCAACTGCAGGAACTGGATGGTGTCAAATGAAGCAGGGAGAGGATTGGCCCACAACAGAGAAAAGGAGGTATTTACATACGGGTAAGGAAGCTGCAAAATTCTCCCCATCTGATGTTGTGGAAAGGAAAGTTTACATGGGCTTAAAAAGCCACAGAACAAACTCAAGGCAGAAACCTCTCCACTGAGAGCCATTAAGTACAAGAGATGCCAAATCTGACTCAAAAAATAACACCTGACTCAAGGTGCTCCTACTGGATGAACTCCCCTTGCAGCAGCAAGGGTCACTTTTTACTTTCCAGATCTACAGTGATGTATGAAAAAAATTATACCAAGTTGTACCCCTGCCAACTTTGTCTCTCACTTCTGTTAATTTTGGCCTTTCTTGATGCTTAATCCCATCTCTGTCTCCAGTTCTTCAGGATAAACAAGCCCATTTTCCGGTGCTTTTGTATTAGTTAACCTTGGGGCAGGGACATGGGGATTAACACAAGAAGGAAAAGCCGTTTTGCTGAGCTAAGGGACTAAGTGTCACGGGATGTTATGAATGGCAATAGCAGAGACGACTTCAAAAAGGGATTAGACAAGTTCATGAAGGACGATCCTCCGCTGGTTAATGAAAATGATAATCCAGAGGCAGCCGTTGTCTCAGGGAGCCTGCTGACTGCTGATCACCAGTTATGGGCAAATGTGTTGTGGGAATCCCTCCTGGGCACTTGCTCTGATTTGTGACTTTTCCCTGCATACGCACTACCCGCTGTCACTGGGGACAGGATCCAGGGCGCCAGGAGGCATGGTCCCAGGACGGTCACCCCCATGTCTCATGGACCTACCGGCAAGCCCTCCTCTGTTCTAGCTTCTGTTCATCTTTTTCTGAGCATTTGTAACGATAAACAGTGCAGAGTACTTTAAATAAGGTCTTACGGGATGTTGTACAACTATGGTAGCACTTGCCTTCACGTCACAACAGACACTGGCCGTCATCTTCTGATAAATATTCCCAAAGGTTTTCCTCTATTGTTTCTAACAGATAAGGCAACTATGAACTCATAGTAGAAATTTTTGTTGTTACCTTTTAAATACAGCTTGCTTACTGTTTTATCTTACTTCTAGTTTTCCCGTCCTTCAAATTCTTCCTAATATTCCAGTCCTCCTAAGCGCTGACTTTATATCATCAGTGAAGTTCAAGAGTGTGCTTCTCATGTGAAGGACACTAGAGGAAACACTAAAGACCATTCACAAGACCAACACTTGATTTTTTTCTCCTAACCTCCTTCCACCCTGGCACTTCCCCTTTCAGCAACCCGCTGCTCTCGCACATTTAGATCACTGCTTATTTACATTACACCTCTGCACTATGCCATGTTCTCCGTGAGAACAAACCATTTAACACAGGGTGTTATAGCAAATGTCCACTGTCACCCAGACAGATTAGATCTACTGTGTTCACCTTTGCTGGGGAACTGCACATGTAGCAAGTATAAATCTAAGAGGACTCGATTTTGTGATGATAAAAAAAGAGGCACACACTCCCTAAAACCTGAATCACGGATAATAGCGATAAAGGGCAAGCCACAAGAAATCATTTATATACATTATATACGCGTATATAAACGTGCGTGCATCTTCACAGCACCGTAAAACATGAATTCAGCCTCCACGTACGCTGGCCAGGCAGGAGGAGATTCCGTCTGTCCTTGATCCCTGCGTGACCATGGGCCAACTCCTGCCCGCATTTGCCACGACTGCCCTCTGCGGAGCGGGCGAGCGAGGCTTGCCTGCACTGCTCCGAGGCTCCAGCTGCAGAGAGCCACTGGCAATGGAAGCAGCAATGATCTGAGAAGAGGACCCTGTCCTGTCCAGTCCAGACCATGTGGGTCGCGGCTGGTGTCAGCGGGGTGGTGAAGCAGCCGACACAGCCTGGGGGAGGCTGCTGTAACCCCGAGGCTCTCCGAATTAACACCATCCTCCATGGGCACCTGTCCCAGAAACGCTTCTCCATGGGGTGTGCCGATTCCCCTCATTGCCTGAACCTTTGTGGAGCTACTTCCCAAAGGTCCAGCTCTTCCATAGTGTGTTTTCTCCTGCTGTCAGGCAGGGCAGCACCCCCCCACCTCCCACCTCCAACGCCCACGTGTCACTGCCCCACCTTTCCCTACAGCACTTTTTCCAGATCGGAATTTTTTACACCCATGCATCCCCTCTTTGTCCATGCCAGAACGGATCCCTGGGGTTCAGCAGCCTCCGTCCCTGACCAAAACGCCCGAGCAGTTCTCCCACCCTGGTGACACTCTCGCAGTGCTGCGGCAGCAGCAGAAACACGCCGGTGCTGGCACAGCCCTGATCCCTGCGGTCTGGCCCCAGGCAATGGCCCTGCTACCACAAACCCACCAGCCGGCCCCCCTCTTGGACAGGAGAGCTGCCTCCTTTGATTTACCTGCCTGGACAGTAAACTTAGTTGTCGTTAATTATTTTTACTGCTTTTCTCCAAAGACAAAGACACAGCTGGTGCTCCCCAGGTACCCCAGCTCTTGGCGAGCTGCAGGAGCCTGACCCCGTGGCAGGCGTCCCAGCCCAGCTCTGGCCTGGGGCGACGGCCGTTGTGTGCAGGAGGAGCCTTCCTCCCCACCTCCTGCTGCTCCCAGCGCCCTCCAGGTGCCTTCCCACCGAGAGCTCCTCAACAGTTTTCACACTTTCCCTCAAACCA
This sequence comes from Sula dactylatra, assembly GCA_013389905.1. Classification (NCBI taxonomy): domain Eukaryota; kingdom Metazoa; phylum Chordata; class Aves; order Suliformes; family Sulidae; genus Sula; species Sula dactylatra. Next base: position 141,651 of record WEKW01019684.1, read on the forward strand.
CCATCCTGCCGCTGCCTTTCACGTGTGTCATCGTTGCCCTCTCAAACACAAACACCGCTAATCACCATCTCCTGCACCGTCCTCAGCCACAGGCTCCGCAGCACTCTCAGGACAGGGGCCAGGTATGCTGATTTCTATACAAAATGAGGTTGTGCGAGATCGTATTTACAGCAGCTCCCACGAAAGGGTGATCTCCAGCACCACCCACCATGCACCTCACCTAGTACGGGTCTCTGCTGAGGCGCCCATGCCAGCCAGTCTCTCCCACCAACTGCAAACTGCAAAGAGGCAAAAGACGACACGGAAAACTCAAGCCTGCTCGCCACGTTTGCCATCCCTGGGTAGCAGAAGGCACCTCGTGCCCCCTCCCAGCTGCCCACCTGCCCGCCTGGCTAACCAAGGCTTTTGGGACGGTGCCGTGGGCTGGGCTGGCCTGACCACAGCGCTCAACAACGCGGCCCCACTGCCTGCGCACCGTCCAGCTGCCGGCACCCCCAGCCACGGCAGAGCTCTGCTGCAGTAGCACAGACGTGTCGCCCTGGAAGACCACAGGCACGTCAGTCAAGGAACGGGAAGCCACAGCTCCCAGAGCAATGTGGTCCTCACCAGTGCCCTGACGCAACACGGTAAACCCCATCCTGACGTTACCAGCACGACTTCGGGGAGCCCTGACATCGCTTGCAGCCGGCCCATGCCACCCTGGTGAGCCCTCCTGGGCTGGCAACCGCTGTGGTCCAGCTCCTGGCAGTAACCTGCACTTGCACCGACTCCTTCAGGCACAGCATTCACCTCCTCCGCAACAGTAACCGGGACTCAAGTTCCCTCTCAGGGCAAGGCTGAGGGACAATAATTTCACCAGACAAAGAAATTTCATCACACCTGGGGTGAACTACAAGAGCTGGTTTGCTGTGTGTGGCAATGCCAGAAATCAGCTTAATGTAGGAAGTGAAGCAGAATGCCATATTCAATTGAAAGCACACAGGGAATTTAGATAAGCAGATTATAAATACACAAACTGGAATTTAACTGAGGGGAAGACATCGCTTATCAGTAGCAGTAATTCTTCAAGTAGATTGTCGCCATAGTATCTATTCTTTGTCTTTGACTAAGCCTTCAGATTTTGACGGTGATAAAACCCTCCTGCAGCAGCGACTGCCAAGGCTCTTTCCTCGCCCGAACACCTTCGGCTGCAAGTATACAAATGACTTCAGCCCCAGCCATCCTCTGGGCCTCTCTGCTCCACAGGATCCCCCCACAAAACTGGGGAAGCTGGGGCATAGACCGGGCCTGCATCTAAATAGCAAAGCTGGAATCGCCAAAGGTACCAGCAAGTTATCTGCCAGCACAATTGATGGTGTCTGAATCACGCCTGCACCCTAGCAGACAAATTAGCCAGCAGCAAAATAACTGGATTTAAGGATGTCACAAAACGTTACTTCATTGAACTGCCTTAGCCAAAAAGCATGTCAGGCTTTACTCTCTGTGGGGACAGTGAATGAAAAAACACACTGAGCTCTGTTTGCTGCAGTCCTGTGAATTTGGTTTTGCAGAATATATTCATTTCAGTGGAAAAAAAGGGAAACTGGAACTGCAGCTTTAAGAAATGTGAACGGAACAACATAATTTAATATATTTCAATAATAAAAACTCTGCTGGAGTATATTAGGCAACTAGAAAGGGGATCTGATTGAATTTTAGAACCGGTTCTTGAATATGTGAATCAGGTTAGGAGGAAGAGCTGATGGGAAGAGTGGGATGTGCCTGGTAGTCAGCATGCAAGAGGATCTCTAGAGCATGTAAATCCCTCAAACGAAACTCTAGGAGGAAGACTAAGGGGACTTGTAGTTTCCATTTCATTTTCCTCCTTATGAAGCAGTCCAAAACAACCCCCAGATGACCATAAGCTGCTGAAGGTATGTTTCACCTAGAAGAGGGACTTAGTTGAGCCATGCCTAAGGAAATACCGGAGCAGCATGAGAGCAGACTCTGGTCATGGGGATGGAAGAAACCATAACGCACCAGAGGACACAAGGAGCTGCTTCCACAGAGCTCCAGCACAGATCCCTGCACCAGGCTAGAGTCAGTCTGGAGACAGCGCTGGTGCAGGGTCTGAGGGTGAGGACACAGCAGCGTTTATAGAGAAGATCTTTGGCTCGTCCGTTTAACACACAATTCTCAGGCCCTTGATACAATCTGAGCAACTTTGTGCAAGAACTCTGCAGGACAAACTAACTTCTAAATTGCCACTATTACCACAAGCTGCAAGCTACGACGCATGCAGGACCTGACCAGGAAAGGTAACTGCCCTTCTCCGTGAGTCTCCACGCTTGCATGGAGGAACACGCTCTCAGCGCTCTTGAGCTTCAGGGCACCTCCAGCCTGTTAGAGATGGGTTAGGAAAGGGCTCTCCGACACTGATCCAACCTCTGCCCCTGGCAGGCTTCAGCTGCTGGGTAAACGTGACTTGGTGGGAGCCAGGAGAACAGGCAGGCTGGGTGGCACGGCACTGTACTGACACTCACCAAGGCCAGCTTCGATTTCCAGCTTGCCCAAAGACACCCGAGACTGGCAGCTTCTCAGGGCCCAGATCTCAGCTAGCCTCAGATGATTCGTTCACACCTCGCACTGAGACACGTCAGTCAGAGCCAGCATAGCAGAAGTGGCCAAACGTCCCAGGAACGAGGTCTGTGTCAGGACCTGGACAGCCTCTTCAGAGCTATTCTTCCGCTTTAAGGCATCCTCCAAACTGTCACAACTGAGATGAGAGAGAAAAAACTTCAGGGATGTGGTCTGAGAAGTTCCACTCAACCAAAGTTGCAGTCTTAGCCCCAACAAAGCAAGCAGCAGGTCTGCCAGCACATCCAAAACGTCCATGGATGCACTGCCCCAGGCAGGGCTCCCACACGCAGGAACACTACAGCAACACCGGAGCAAAGCTGTGTCAGCTCTAACACCGAGGGAGATAAAGCCTGAGGACAGAAATCATACCTAACCTAAACAGATCATACGAATGACAACTCTAATGCAATCAGACGTGCGTGCTGCTTGCAGCTTCCAGCAGATACTAAAAGCCAAAAGCTTTCCATCACAATTTCAACATCTAGGGTGGGAACTGAAACACTCTGCAAAGTTCAGGTCAAAGAAATAGAACACAACAGTAACAGTCTCACTCTAAGCTAATTAACCAATAGCTAAATATTCCATTAAATACTCCACAGGACCAGATTACAGTCCATTAGCCCGGTTCCCTGTCTTTGACAGTGGCGTTACAAGACGCTATTAATTAAGGAGAGCACGTGTGCCTGGACATTTTGGGTGGTCCATTCCCTTTGTGCCTTCCCGCATCCAATGCTGTCATACTGGGGGCTTAGCGGGAACGACCCTGTTCAGGCCCGTAACAATCTGTGCAAGGACCTGCTCTCCAGGAATTCATCTAATCTCTCTCTGAATCTGCCAGTGCTGTCCACCTCCACGGCCTCCCACGGCAGCCAGCTCCAGACGACCATTGCCTGCTGCAGAAAGAAGCCTTGCTTTTGTCTGGTTTTATCTGATCTGCCACTCGTCTCCTTTAATGCTGCAGGATTTGGTGAACAGCAGCTCGGCCTTCGCCGCACTCACTGCCTTGGGGAGTTTTGTAAGCCTTGGCCATGCGTCTCCTTGAGCCTTCTCTTCTCCAAACTGGAGAGTCCCAGCCTTCTCAGTCTGTCTTCGTAGGGCAGTTGCTCCATCCCCTTGACCATTTGAGTTGCCCGTCTCTGGCTCCATCCCTTCCTCCTTGAGATGCTGAGCCAGGCCTGCACCCAGCACTGAAGGCGCGCATATGCAGGATCAGCATAGCCCCAAATGACGTCGCTCGCCTTGCTTTCCATCTCTTCCCTGATAGATTTTGCTGGCTTTTTTGCCTGCTGTTGTGCACCGAACCCATGATTTTGAGAGCGCCAGGACCCATCCGGAGCTGTACCCACCAGGTCCGTGTTCAGCAGCATGTAGCATGTTCAGATGACTCTTCCCTGGAAGAACTACTTTGCGTGTACGTACACGGTGGCCCATCTGCCACCGTTGCCCTCTCAGCTGGGAGTCCTCCTGGAGTTCCTCAGCACTGATGCATCGTGTGGCTAATCAAAAAACCTTCTATCATCCACAGACTTGGAGGTTTCACGCACACTCCCTTCTCCTGCTCACTGATGAAAACAGAGAAGGAAACAGGTCCCAGCACCAGCCCTGGGTACCCCCCACTGCTGACTGTTTCCCATCCTGAAAAGTGACATTTAAGTCCCACTCTTTGCTTTCTCCCTTTAACAAGCTTTCAAGTCATAAGGAAGTCTTTCAATTTTCAGTTTCATCAATAGCCTTGATATGAAAACTCCCCTAAAGCTTTCTGAAAATCCGTATATATTTTGCTCACCAGATCCCCTCCATCCAGAGGTTTGCTGACACCTTGTACAGCTCCTCTATTAGGCCAGCAAGGCAAGTGTCTCTTCACAAAACCCATGCTGATTCCTTCCCAATGGGCTGTCCTCCACATGCTCAGTGACCTTATCCTTTACTGGTTGCAGACACCACCATGATACAAAGGATTTCAACAGCTTCCTTGATCCCCTCTGCAGCCCTTCTGGTGGATGGGGATCAGGTTGGCACCCCCAGTCCTCTGGCACAGTGGCAGTTTGCAACGACAGGTTTCACACCTCCGCGAGAAATTCTGCAATTTCATATTTAAACTCCCTCAGGCTTTCCTGTAAATGTTAGTTTAAATACTCCCCATGGCCTGTCACTTCTCAGTACCAGCAGCCTGGCTCTGTCTCTCCTGTCCAGGTCCCTCCTGCCCCCAAAGGCTCCCCCATTCTCCTCACGCCCAAATCCCCCCTCTCTGCACCACCCTGACCCACGGACCACAGGCCAGACCTGTGCCTGCCCTCAGCCTTGTATGCACAAAGGGCAGCATGGCTGGGATGCCACCACCGATGTCCCGGGCTCTGTCAGTTCATCCAGAGTAATGCTGGTGAGAAGCTCTTGGGCAAGCCTGTCTCTCTTCAACACTCGGAAAACAGCAGAAGCCCTACAACAATGTGCCCACGCACTGTCCTGCTGGAAGACGCTTCCTTCAGCTGCCTTCAGTGCAGACACATGCCACCTTGTTAGCAAAGGATGAAGACATCTGTCAGGACACCATGGAGAATGACAAGCAAAGGTTGCAGCTGAGAGAAGCTTGATAAAACTGATAACAGAATGGAGAGCTTCAGTGGTGAGAGATGACCTAGGAGAGAAGACACGATGCCAGCATGTGGGGCGAGCGAAAACCCAGGCTCACACTGGGAAGTCTCATCTCACACGTACATGTTTCAGTAAGGAGGGCTTCTGACGCCAGAGGAAGCAGAGAGCCGAAGCTGAGATGATGGCTAAAAATGGCTCCTAAAATTTCAGGTAAGATCATTGCAGTCGCCTAATCTAACCTTCCTCTCACACAGACCACAGAAATTGCCTTCAGAATGATGCTTCCTGACTAGAGCATGGCACCCCATCATCCCTCCACCGCACAGCTGCACTAGAACAGCAGCAGTAGTTCTTGCGTCTCCCTCCCCACGTGTCTCCAAATGCCTCTTGAAAACATGGACAGCGCCATGAGGACACAAAAGTCAGCAATGCTCAACCAGTGCTCTGTGCAGAAACCATGCTGCTCATGCTTGCTGTTCCTTTACAAGGCACACTTGGCTTTTGCAGGCCTGGATCATATTCAGGAGGGCTGGTGTTGGCTTTTGCTATGAATGCTGTGAATGATGATGGTTCCTTTTTCTGAACTGTGTGGCCAGAAGAGTCTTCTCCCAAGCTTTCTTCCTCGTTAAGGAGAAGTTCAGAGCCATCCTTGTTCTCAGCACAAGACTCAGGGGATCCTTCTGTATGTAAAATAATTTCACAGCCCCATCAGTCGTTCAAAGACAGAAGCACAGGCTCCCAGTCCCCCACCAGCTTAGCAGTCCTTTGAATCCTGTAGTGACCAGGATCAGCTTCTTCCAGGAAAACAGAACAAAACATCAGGGGGATCATCCACCAGGGAAGTTTCATCTAACCTCCCATAGACAGAAGCTGGTCTGTGCCTAAAGAGGGCACTTCAAATCCCTTCCTAAATCTATGGATATACTCACCCGCAGCTTCCTTCTTCTTGCTGGATGACTCCGGTCTGAGACCCCACGTGCATAATTCACTGCTGGGAGGGGAGTTTAGGTCTCTTTCTCTCAATAGATTCAACAAGTTGGGAGCGAGAGGGTCCAGGAATAAGCAGCTAAAATTCTGGAAAGACTCCCATGTGAGATGACAGTGAAAAGACGAGGATTGTGTAACTGCAGCAGTAAGAAAACCTTGCAAAGGAAATTAAAGCAAACAGGGAAAAGCTCTTCAGGCACTCAGAAAAAAAGAACACAGACAAAAGAGGTGAGGTGCTATGTGGTGAGAGTGGTATAAAGATACTCTAAAAATTAAATTAATGCTTTGCCTTGGTTTTTGATAAGAATGTAAAGCAAAGGTTGACTGGCTGATGTAGATGAGACTATGGAAATCAACACATACGAAGTACAGGCAAACCCTAGAGCGTTTGTTGTATTCAGACAGGACACTGGATAATCTTCATCTGAGACTTCTAGAGGAGGTGGCACATGACAGCAGTGGACCAGTAGCATGTATTTTTAATGAAGTTATCAAGTCGGGGAAGGATACTCTATTGCTTTGAGAGCAGCAAGTACAACTGTGTCTATTCTACGGAGGGGAAAACAGATATGGGCAACAGCCTACTTAAATAACACACACAGCACTGAAGCAGCCAGAGCGGGACCCAACGCTGTCCACAGGCACAAACGACACAAGAAACATTTTCCCAACAAGTACAAGGGGTAATTCTACAATTATGGGAATCCCAAACAGAGTCTGAGGAGGCAATGGCTTGCAGCGAGGAGGGCAGACACCACCGTGTCTGCTGTGTTCGTTCAGGAAGGCTTTGCACAGAAAACTGGCACGGGGCCAGGGATTCCAGACTGAAGAGGAGCCATTTTGCTCCAGTGATCCTGGAATTAAAGGAGGTGTGAAAGATCATGCAGAAGAAGGTGTGGAGGAGGACATAAGAGGCGCACGTTAGGCACAAATGTCTGAGCAGACTTCTGGGCAAACCTCAGCTCAAAAGGCAACGCTGCCCATGGCCACCTGAACTCACCTGCTCAGGAAACAGCTGAAGCCCTCCTGCCCGGAGCTCTGCAGCGCCCAGCTGGGAGTGAGAAACCACCGTAACCTCAGGTTTGTGGTTACAAACCGCACTGGGTTTGTGCACAGCGCTCGCTCTCGCCATCGTGCAGAGCACTGACGTGTGAACAACAGCAACCCCCTAAGCAGGCACTCCTCAAAGGAGAACGCAAGTTAAGGGACAGCTTTTACAAAACCCTCCCTGGCACCTGTAGAAGCACCAGACGATGAGGCTGCACGCCCGCACCTCGGGCCGTGCCCCGCAGCCATCTCTCTCCTGGTCCAGCACTGGGGATCCCAAGGAGCTCCAGCACAGAGGGAAAAGCGAACTGCTCACATCAGCCGCCTGCCTGCGTCGCAGCCGCGCTGCTCCTTTGCCAGGGCTGGCCCCACGGCGCGCACCTTGACCAAGGGCCACCCCAGGTGGCCTCTCCAGTGCTCATCAAACCGTCTCTGCCCAGCTGCTCGTCTGCCATCCTCTTCACATCGACACGGACAGCTGTGCTATGAGAAACGTGAGCAAAGTGCTGCAGGAAAGGGCTCCCCGCCCGGCTCCAAGGCAGATATTTGTATGGGCTGTGAATTTTAGGGTCTGTTTCAGGATTCTGAGCAAGAAGTGTCACTGCCGGCTCAAGTGCTTAGTGCGGTCAAAGGCACGAATGTCCATCACCGTCTCATGGCACACCTGGGAGACAAGGACCTGCACTTGGCTTTCTACTCTGCACGCTCTATTAGGCGTCCATGTAGTTTTGCTGGGGCAAGGATCAGTAAGTGACTGCAGGGAAGGGGAAATGAAGCCAAAGTAAATCTCTTTGTAGAGATATGGCCGAGACTATGACAGCATTTATGGGACCCTGATTTAGTAAACTACCATTTATAAATAAATTTACAACTACAAAACCTGATTTTTTCGAATCCCTGCTACCATGCAAAAATCAGAATTTATTTCCTCTGAAGCATTAACTGTCACCTATTTGCTCCACTGCTAACACCCATGTAAAATATTAGCTTTCTACCATGCTGGGTTTTTTAAAAGCATCATGTCTACTCAAAGAATATATTGCAACCATTTTTCCTTCACCTTGCCTCATTTAAAAAATTCTGGTCCATTTTAACTGAAACCGATCCAAGAAGCAATGAAAAACCTGGGAAATTTCAGATGGGAAGATATTTGAACAGAAAGATTAAAACTGGCTAAAAAAATTCTTCACTACGAGCAGTCTAGCTCAGTAAATGCCACTGGCGAGACTTCTACCCGCTGTAAAGTAATAGCTCCATAAATGGGAAACAACACCACTTTACAACAGCTGAGATTGCTACCCTCTGTCAGCAGCGCTGAATTTCAGGCAATATTAGCAATTTCATGCCAAGCCATAAAGTGTGGTCTAATTTGGGGTGCAGATACCGTAGCTAGGGAGCCTTATAAAAATGTGTAATAAATACCACATCATTGAAATGGCAATGACGACACGGTCGTTGCTTTAGCACAGGGTCACTCCATATGGCTCGCACCAGAAAGCTCCGGGGGTCCCGAGTGCCTTTGGCGGTCTTACAGGGAGACTTCTGCACACTGGTTATGAGCCATATAAACATTAAACGAAGACATAAAACCCTTAAAATATCAGATATTTTGGGCTGAAGCCCAGCCTCATAACCGGGGCGTCTCTTTACCACTCTCAGGTGCCTGGGCCCTTCCTGTGAGCCTACCTGGCTGAATTTCCCACGGAGGCAGCAGAGATGCCCTAGAGGTGTGGGTGCACAGTCCCAGCACCTAAGCCCAGCCCAGCAAGGCGGCCGCACGTGCCCTGGGGCAGCAGGCACTCGGGGGAGCTGCAGCCTTATGTCCTGGAGGTATAGCCTAATGACACTCCCAAAATAGCATGTCAGCCAAGAGATTGCACTGTCCAAACCAGGGCCAAACTCCTGCCAAACCAGGGCCACTCTCTAGGCAGGCAGACAACAATTGTAATGCCAAAATGAGCCTACAAAGGAGGAAGTGCTTAGTCATTCTGGCCTTGCATTAGGGCGCTTGTTTGGGAGAAGGAGGTAAAAACTGGGATTATGGACTGGCCTTCCAGATTTAGTGTTGGCCATCTTTAGATAAAATTAAAACCTGTCCTGGAGCCAAAATCCCCACTGAACGAGGTGCCATGAGCACTGCTCCCTCCTCTCCTTCTGGCCTCGTGCACGGCGTGCAGGTGGCTCGCACCAGGGAATGCGGCGTCGAGGTTATTGCAGTCCCTCCTATGCTCAGGAAAACACCTGGCACCGGCGTCCGTTTTCTGCTCCGAGACTTTGGAGATGCAGGCAATTGTGCTGAAGGTGAGCACAACTTCGGCACCATCAGATGAAGCAAAGCCCCAAAAGCACGCTGGAAAATGTACAGACACTTTGTGAACTTTGGTACCTGCAGCTTAGCTGGGTTTAAGCACACTGGACCCATCCTCGCCTGCCGGAGCGTAAGTCACCTCCCTGGAGCTGGCCACGCTCTTTACTGGACCAGAGCAGCGTTTGCTGCCAGACACCAGGGCTGGATGTCTCACGCCGCTACACTGAGCTCTAGGAGGACTCGGCCCTGAGCCTGCTGAAAAGCTCTGAGGGGATGGGTGCTTCCCCAGAAAAGAGCCAGTGCCTCGGGACTGCAAGGCAGCGCTGCCGGCCCAGCCCCGCTGCTGGCACAGCCACAGAGCGAGGAACAGCCTCTGCCATGCACCGTCCTACATAACTGGGATAGTTTATGGCAAAACAATAGTATAACCCTAGAAATGGCAATCTGGATTCAGACTAAAGTCCAGCCTGCACGATCACCAGCGGGAGGCAGGGTTAAGTCATAAGGCAGAAGGTATAAAAACCCATATCAGCCAGCCAGGAACAACCTGCCCCCGCACAGGCAGTTTTCTACGCCAAGTTAGAAATTCCCACAACACCTGACAGGAGCTGTAATACTCCTGCCATAACTCCTGTGAGCAGCAGCTCTTGTGCACTGGCCAGAAGCATCACTCCTCTGTGCCTCCCCGGGTGCCGGGCACATGCTGCACCTGCACAGGGAGCTCCCCAGGTTCGTTACCTGATGGTCAGTAATGAATTCCTTTACAGTTCATCATTTCATTGCTTGGTCCCTGCTTCTTTTTGCTGTGAGTCAGCCCTGCAGCCAATATCAGTTTCACATACTCTGGACTAGCAAACCTGAAATCATCTACCAATTCACTGCACCACTGCATCCTCGTGCTTCGCCAGGGCACCCGGCTCTGCAGCATCTCCGGCGCGGAGCGCGCTCCCTGCTGAGGAGCGCAGTCAGTATTGACCAGCCGCCACTCTGCCTGCCTGCTCATCTATCATCTATAAATAAATGTGTACCTGCTCACATTTACAGAAACAGCGACGCTGTGAGAAATGCGAGTGAATCACCATGGGGAGGGCATCATTATGAACGGGTGCCTCCATCCTGCTCAGGAAAGCCTACCAGTTTTATGGCTACTGCAAACCAAGCATTACATTAAATCACATCCTCCTTGTTTGATCCCATTCTTTCCAACACCTCTGCACACAAGAGAGCATCTCCAGGCCCCACTAATTCGCAGCATTCATCTCTGTCTTCACCCCACACAGCTCTGTTCAATGCAGGTTGCCCAATAATGCCCAAAATATTCAGACTAGCCTGCGCTGCTGATGGATGCAAAGGCACGGGGATACCTTCACTGCTTCTCACTATGCTGTCTCTTATGTTACCAAACTGCCTGTTTCATTCCTGACAGCACCTGCACAGCGGGTAAAGCCTCCCCCGAGGTGGCTGCAATGCCTGCTCAGCTCCTGCCCCGCACTCAGAGGCACGTCAGGCAGCGGTTGGCGGGTGGCCACCGAGAAACAGTGCTGAAATGGCACAGAGACGGTGCGAAGGGTGGTGGGCAACAGAGCAGGTAAGTACACAGAGACAGGCAGCAGGAGCCTGAGGACGAAGGAGAGAAGTTACTGCAGAGCCAAGGGACATCGCCTACAGCTCCTCAGGAACAGAAGCAAAGCACAGAGATTCTGCTGTCTCCTATAACTCAAGGACTGAAGACGAGTATTAACTCACTCCCCAACGTGAAGCACTCGGAGATCGCAGCAGGATGATGCTGGAGAGGAGGAAAAAATTGTTTTACTAACATATTTGGGAAAAGCAGCTGGATGCACAGAAAACATGTAGATAGCCACAAGTTGAGAGACGTGACACATTGCTATCCAGAAAATATATTGCTGGAACTAGCCCAGCACACACTGGGGCACCGCATCACAGAAGACAACCATGCTATCTGACCATCTACTGCAGCGCAGTTTCCTTCCTGGCAAACCTTCACTTGGGATAGCGCTGTCCACCTGCTCGATCCGCTTTACGCTGTTGTCCGCTTTCCAGGTCCCCAGCGAGGAGGTGCAGGCTGCTCGCGCCTGCAGGGCCTCGCAAGGCTCATCCGCATGCTGGGCACTGCCTTCGCTCCCGGCCTGCTGCTCTGAGCCATGCGGCTGCTCGCATCCTGCCAGGAACGCACACCACAATGCCAAAATTCGCCCTGGGTCTTTTGAGGACATCCCCTCCACAAACCTGCACAGGGACAGAAGAACACCCAAGTGCGCCCCGTGGGCATGGGGAGAGGAGCAGGGGCTGCTCTCTTAATGGGACGTGCAAATGACAAGTGAGGGACAAGAAACTCATAGTGAGATTCTGCAGCTACAGGCAGACACCCCTTAAAAAAAAAAAAAGCAAAAAAATTAAGAGAGGGAAGAAAGAGCCTCAGGCACAAATACTGGGTGGATTGAAAAGCTCGTCAAGGAAAGCAACATCACAGTGACGGACTGGGAGCGGTGCACCGGGAAGGATGCCAGCGGTCCTCTGGCACAGCCAGGACATCCACGGGACTCACCAGCTCGTGGGCTGGCGCGGGGGGTTGTTCCTCCCCAGGGGCAGGACCCGACACTTGCTCTTGTTGAATTCCATGAGGTTCCCCTGGGCCCGGCTCTCCAGCCTGGCCAGCTCTCGCGGGATGGCAGCACAGCCTTCGGGTGTATCAGCCGCTCCTCCCAGCTTGGTATCGTCAGCGAACCTGCCGAGGGGACGCTCTGTCCGTCTGTCCAGGTCACTGATGAACGTGTTGAACAGGACTGGCCCCAGCACAGAGCCCTGGGGAACACGGCCAGTTACGGGCCTCCAGCCAGACTCTGCCCCGTTGATCACGACCCTCTGAGCTCTGCCCTTCGGCCAGTTCTCCATCCACCTCGCTGTCCTCTCATCTAACCCACGCTTCCCGAGCTTGTCTGTGAGGATGGGATGGGAGACAGTGTCAGAAGCCTTGCTGAAGTCGAGGTAAACAACATCCACTGCTCTCCCTTCATCTCCGCAGCCAGTCATGCCATCAGAGAAGGCTCTCGGGTTGGTCAAGCATGATCTCCCCTTGGTGAATCCATGGTGACTACTTCTGATAACCTTCTTTTCCTCTACGTGCCTGGAGAGACCTCCGGGATGAACTGCTCCATCACGGTTACAGGGTTCACTTACGAGAAATGAAGCCACGAGAGTTGCATGGTGCAGCTGGGTGCAAAGGAAATCATGTTTCCTTCCAATAGCTTTAAATGCCACCTCCCAATTTCACTGACACTTCCCCTCCTGCGGACAAACCGGGCCGCCCTGGCCTGTTGCTGCTCCACTGGCAGACCCGTCCTCAGCAGCGCTGCTGCCCGCCCCGAGGCACTGCTTGTGTCCTCTGCTCAGCTGGGGCAACCAGGACTGCGCTCCAGCCACGTAACAGTGTCCCTCTGAGTGACAGAACAGCATCATCACGTCACTGACATTATTTTCCATCTCACTTTATACATTCTGATGTTTTGTCTGTATTTTAATGAGTGAGTCCTCATAAAAAAGCAGAGGTTTTTCATGGCGGTGCTGACAAGGAAGCCTGTGGGACTGCAGCTAATTTAAAATCCAGGAAAATGTAGAAGTTGTCTGAATCTCCTCCTTGCAGTGTGCATGGCCTCTGTTTATCAACAAAACCCATCGGCCTTTGAAGTCTTACAGCTTCCCCTAGTACAAAATAACTAAGCCAGGGACCAGCAATGCAGAGATGCAGAGCAAGGGAGGCACAAAGACCAGCTCTGGAGGGTTTGCAGGGGCCCCAGGCTGTCCTGAATTAGGATTCTGGAAGAGAGGGAGAGCTGCTGCCTGGTCACAGGCTGCCTGCTGCCTGCCAGCCCCGGGGGCAGCAGCTCTGCCTCCCACCGAGCAGGGCAGGAGTCAGGAACCAACGCCAAGCGCAGCCTCCAGCTTGGGTAAAAGCAGGGACTGGCACACCACCCTGAAAGGCTGTGTGTCCTGAACAACAGTGTCAGTTTTTCCTTTATTGTTGTCATTGTAGTAGTCATTTTTAATGTGGATAATTTATGTTCTCTTAGATAAAGGTCATGGCGTTGCTCTGCATCATACCCATAAGTGCCTACTTTCCATATTAACCTCACACGAGAGGAAACCTAATGAAAGCTCTCAAATCCCTTGAGCATTAGCTCCAGTCAGTGGCCGTCTTTGCTTTACTCTCTCTGTTTCCTCACTCCCGTCTCCCGTTTGGCCTTTGCGCCTCATCTCCATCATTTATCCTCTTGTTCCTAGCCCTGTGCTATCAAAAAGATCAAAACGCTATCTGGGGGGAAAAAAAAAACCCCAACCACTCTAATGCATTTTTTGTACATCATTGGAAGATCTATAATGTAAAGTTTTAATGGTTTGGACTGGTGAAACTGAAATCCCCTGCTAAAAAATCTCATTACAGTTTAAGCCCTTCTCCCCTCATGTAGCCACCACCTGCTAAACTTATTTAAGTTGTGTAATCCCCTTGGCACTTGCCATCACAGCACTCTGCTCAGGGTGACACGGTTTCTCTCCCCAAACCCCGATTTGCCCTGCCAGGGGGAGAGGACAGTAAAGGAATTCTCCTTTGGGACATTCTCTATCCTGCCTGTTGCACGAGGAGCTCACCTTGGCTGAAGATGTCAGATCCCACCACAGTCCATGCAAATTCCTCCTTTGGAAGACATCTTCACTCTGCTCTTTGTGGCTCACGCTGTCTTCCCCAAACCCAGAATCCCACTCCCAGTGGTCCCTTTACTCTTGGATAGTCTCCTAGACCAGCTACGTGGCCTTATTGACGATCTCCTCTTCCAAAGGCCCTGTCTCATGCAGTTCTGCCTGGATCATGCCAGCGCTTCCCGTATTGCCCTTAGAGATGTTGTGATGGCTTTTGATTTTTCAGGCCTTTTTGATGAATTTCTGTTATCTTTCCGAAACGCCCCTTCTGAAGTCGGCATGGCAAGTGTTTCCAGCGTCTCTCCTTCCTCAAGATGCTGAGCCCAGTAAAACTGCTGTCATTCACTACTCCACGTTTCCTGAAAGGTGGCTGTTCCTGTAACTCCATGCACAGGCAGCACCAGCACGATGTGCAGATAAATGCAGTGGAGCTGCTCCTCTGATGCGCTCCGGAGGCAGCAGTCCCCAGGGGGATTGCCGACGGAGCGCGAGCCACCCCCCAGAGCTCCTGGCCTGGGACACACGACCACAGGGCGCTCACTGTTAAGCCCTTCCCCGCCAGCGAGCCACCCCACCGCTGGGCTCTGGCAGCCCTCCCGCTCCCACACCTCCAGGCTTTGGGGTCTGTCCCCACGGCAGCTCTGGATTGCGTCAGCTCTTCGAACTTCAACTCCTCAGACTCTGCCAAACCTTCCCAAATACTGCTCCAACCATCCTGGACCTAATCTCCTCTTCTGAATGTCAGATCAGATTTAATGCTGGCCCATCATGTCTCCTCACTCTACCGCCACGCCAAGACCTTCATCCACTGCTGGGCGCTCCAGTTCACCTGGAACAAAACAGCTCTCCAGGATGGTCCTGCAAACTCTGCCACACTTCAGAAATCCTGCAGTACAGTTTTCAGAGACAAAATTCAACGTTTTAACCAACAGAATACGTGAAAGCCTGTCCAAATGCTCTGCCATTCATTCAGGTGTTGAGTTATATTTATTTTGAGAGCTGTGTGCATCGCTCACTCTCTTTGAGCTGCTGCAGATTTTTGTACGTATTTGGTGAGAATGCCCCAGCCGAAAGCTGGGACTATTGTCACGAGGGGTGGACCTTCAGTCCTGGAGGCAGGGCAGGCATCTGCCCCCCAGCAGAGGAGAGCGCTCTGCTGGGCGTCTCCCCTCCTCTGGTCTAGTTCCATTTTAATTTTGCCCAACTGAAATAAATATTCCTGAAGCTTCGCTGGTATCCCAAATTGACAGCATATATTCTTATGGGAACTTTGAAGCAAACAGAAAAAGCTATTACAGAGACAAACATGCCTGGCATGGAGGTAATCTCACTTGAATATTGCTCAGCTTCCCTTTTAGTTTATCAAAACTCAGAGGGCATTTGTCCTAGTTACTGCAGGCGCATTGTGGTGTGCAGCGAGGGGAGCAGCACGTCTCAGAGACGTCTTGTGGTGCGGGCGGTTACTTGCGCGTTTAAGGTGAGACTTGGTCCCGAGAAGACATTCTGCCAGAGCAGGTTTCTCTCCTGCAGCGGACGGGCAGCAAAGCGGAGCTGGCTCCGGGGAGCGTACGGGGTCTACAGCGGGGCCCCGCCGGGAGCGGCCGCGCTGCAGGGGCCGGTGATCCGGGAGCCTGGGGCGAGGGCAGGGCACGGGCCCCACGGACAGGGGTGCGGTCCTGGGAGACGAAGATGCCAGGCCAGCAGGACGGCGAGCCCGGGAATACCAGGAAGGCCCTGGGCACAAGGCGGGTCCCAGAGCCCGCCAGGCACAGGCGCCCCATGGCGTAGCTTGAGACCAGCGACGATGTCCTGAGCTCGGAGGCAGCTCCCCAGCCAAGGAGCTGCCGGCCATGAGGCTTCCCACACCCTCCTGACTCAGCCCCATCCCAGAGCCCGACCCCAGCCGCAGCTGGAGCCCTCAGCAAGGGGCAGGAGCACACCCGGGTCAGGGAGAGTCGAGGCCCTGGCAGCTGCTTTACCGACACCTTTTTGGAGCCCGCTTTTCTCCTTCAGAGGGGAGGGCCGGACCAGATGACCTCCAGATGTCCCTTCCAACTTGAATTACTCCTCAAGTGTGTAACTCCTCTACAAACACCCCGTATTTCCTGCACAAGGTCTCCAGTCTGACTGCACGCTTCCCCACAAAGCATGTCCATCTAATTGCTTACGGGTGTCACACTGGCAGGAAGAGATCCCCCACCTACGCTCTGGACTATCCCACCCTAAAACAAAACATCACACCCAAAGCGCTGGGCACGGCACCGGTGCTGCTGCGCTGCTCGGCGCTATCCGCCGAGCTGCCGACAGCGCAGAAGGGCCGTAAGCAGCCCGGTGACCCCAGGAACGCCCGGGGAAGTGAAGGGGCTGCGCGTCACCCACCTCCGGGTTCCCCCACCACCACCCCGGGGATTTATCTTTTGAGAAGCTGCTGGAGAGGAACTCAGGCTACAGCTGAGATGCAGAGGGGACTCACATCAACGGCTGGTGCCAAGCTGAAAACTGAGACGCAGAGGAGAAAATGAAACAGATTGTGGTAATTTCTTCTCAAATCCCTGATGCAGGTAGAACAAATCAGATGGATCTAAACCTTTCAAAAGCCAGGAAGGGAAAATAAATCATCTGAGGCTTTTAATAAATAAATAAATAAACCAGTGACTTAGTATTTAGGGCAAAGATCTCATTCACGTTGCTGAGGAAAAAAAGGGCTTGGGAATAGTGAATCAGTTCATATTGTTCAAAGTAATAATACGAAGAAAGAGATTGGGACAAAGGTATTTGTTTTATTAAACCCCCCAAGGAGAGGTCAAGAATATTAGAAACAAAGTCCCCAGGTTCCAGTTGATGCAATAACTGCAGTTTTAGCAATTTCAGAAGAAGGATGTTTGCTCAAGGTGGCAAAGTGCCAAGAATCTTCAGGGGAGGTGCTAGAAAAGGATGCTCTCTGTATTTACTTGCCACTGAAGAGCACTGAGCGCAGTGCAGTTTTTATGGAGAGTATCTGTCTGAACAGGACTCTGCCAGTCAGCCACACATCAGCAAGTCACATTCCCTTTTGCAGAGATACTCACGGGTAGGACCAAAGGAGGAGATATTTCAGAGGCTGGGGAGAATAATCCCTGGTTTCTTCAGCCTGTGTCCTGCTCTTCAGACACACGCCAGGGGCAGGCATCAGGCAAAATACCAGGCTTGCCAGATATCCATTCTGATCCAGTGCAGTGTCCTATGCTATGCCCCTCTGATACTAGCTTACAGGTCTTAGGGATAAGAAGAGACTGCATTTATCCAGAGATCTACCGGGGAAGGATCAGAACTCTGTCCAGCAAGCTCCTGGAGTATATTCACGACAATTTATTTTTATAGAGAAGATGCAGAAAACAGCCATAAAAGCTCTTTTAGCGCTTTGATTCCAAGTGGCTGGAAATGTGAAGGCAGAGCTAATGGTGGCAGGAATGATCAGGAAATGATAAGTCTTCGGCGCTTCTTAGGAAGAAAGCGAGAAAGACCAGCAAAGTACGAGCGATGCATTTTGAGGCCAACCTCTACGTGCTCTTGAATATTGGAGGCAAGGTTTCATGAAAGGTCAGCCCACGGTGGGACGGATGGCCTCCAGATGTCCCTTCTAATCCAAACTATTACATGATCCCATGATGGAAGAGGTGAAGGAGAACAGACTTCAGACCTGTGCCAACACGGAGGATGCTTAAGTAGTGAAGTAAGAAACCAGCTAAATCATAAGACAATCATTGACTTCAAACACACTACATAAACTGGAAAACAGGAGTGATTGCTATAGACAGATGTAAAGGAAAAGCACAAGCCAACAGAAGCAAACATCTGGACAGCACAAGCACGAAAGGAAATGATACCATGGCAAGAAGCGGGTATTCATTCTGTAAATACGCTGACACAAAGAAAAAGATCCCAGGAATTGCTGGCAATTGTTGGTGCTCCTTCGGCTAACTGGAGAGAGGGAAAGCTTTCAGTGAATGAAACTAAGACCAACGTGCCGAATATTTGTTTGTCTTTAAATCAGAGATCAACCATGAGATTTCAGAGGCAGAGAGTTAAGATCCTACCTGGAAACCAGAAGCAAGAATTAATTAAGAGTATCTGGATGTGCCTGAGTAGACATGTGGTAGAAGTTTAAGAACAGATTGAAGCAATCTCAGAATACCTAAGGTCATCTTTGAAGGCTCATGTTACATAGTGTGTCCAAAAGAGTGGAAAATAGCAAATGGCCAAAAAAGGGGAAAAAGAAAAGCTAAAGACATATCGTCGCTTCACTTGGAAAAAAATATTGGAACAAATAACAAGCCAAAGTGTTTGCACTTGCCTTGAAGGAAGCAATGTGGTAACAGTCAGAAGGGATTTGTCAAGGACAGACTGCAAGAGGAGCGGGCTGCCGAGCCGCAGCCACACACCTCGGCCTTCGCTGGGCTCCTCACAGCCCCAGAGCTGCCCCGAGAACCCCCGACCGCAGGGTGGGAGAACAGCCCCCCGACGCCTCCCCGTCAAAGAGCGGACATACCCGGGGCCGACCTGGGTCAGCGTCTCCTTTAGTGAAGCGAACGGTGGATTGGAGAAGATCCTTGCCAAATCTACAGGCAGTACAAAGGGGCTGCAAAATACTCCAAAGAACAGGATTAGGGTTTAAATGGATCCTGATAAACTGAAGGAACCAAATCTATGCAGGAATCATCAACTGCACAAGGAATCAGATAGGGAAACACCGGTTATGTAGTGGGTTTTGAGGGGGAAAAAAATGTGGAGGCTATCACACGCTAGATGTGAGTCACCCATCACACCATTTCATAAAACGCAGTATGATGCGTTACAGCCTGAAAAACATGCAGCGCAATTCTGCTGCTGCACTCCTCTGCTGCTGTGTGCCTGCTCTGGGCACCACGCTGCCGGGAAGGAGTGGGACGGCAGGAGCCTGGAGAGGAGCCACGGCAGGAGCTCGGAGAAAACGGACCTTTGGGAAGGGCACGGCAGTAGGGGCCAGCCGACAGAAGAGACAACTCCGAGGAAAACGTGGCAAGCAGGCTTCAGTGTGTGCAAGACTGCTGTGAGGGGGAAGCAAGCGAGCTCTTCACCATACCTAAGCAGAGTAAATGTGGCGTAACAAACCAGTGGCAGAAATATTCCGATCAGACATTAGAAAACTTCCTAGTGGGGAGGACAGAGGGAGGCAGGAGCGAGGAAAAGGCCAGGGCACGTCCATCACCGGGGTTTCCCAAGCACAGGCAAGATGAGCACAGTCGGCGTTCTGTGGGTTGGACCCTTCCCACTGGTCCTCCCTGGACCCCAGTCACACAACCGGGGGGTTCAGAGCCAACTGCATCAGCAACAGCCTCCCCCAGGGCTCGCTCCCAGGAGCAGGTTATCAGCACAGATGCAGCTGATCACCAAAAGGCATTAGGGGACACGCCACGCGAGGCTCACCCGAGCCACGCTGGGATGGATTAGCCTCAGGTATCACTCAGCTCCTTTGCGCCAGGCTCCTTGCAGCCCTGCCCATCCCACTTGAGACAGGCTCCTGGCCACGGTCCATCCCTCGCCGTGAGGACGGTCGACCCCAGGCTAGCACCCACCACCCCTGCTCCAGGGTCGGACCTGTGCTCCCACACTCAGCCTCCCCGGCCAGCTGGACCTCCACAGAGGCCGGAGAGCTGCAGATCACGGGAGGACTCAGCCACCAGAACCACTGGCGGGGCTGAAGTCGTGACAGCAACACTGACAAATAACCGCTCCTGCTGTTAGTACAGCTGAACACCAGCGCTGAGGCTACCGCTGGCCAGCCCACAGACGCACGAGGTGCTTCTGGGCATCGTTTCTGGAAAAAATGAAACGCTAACGCTAAACTAGTTTTCATTTAAATCCTCTTTGCCATACTGAATATATTTGCAAAACAATCAGAATTTTGCTGGGAGCCTTCGCCCTCAGAATAAAGAATTTTTGGGCTACGTTGCAGATACTAGATTTTCTTGATATTTACTCTAATAAAAGTCTGACCCAGAATCAATTTTTCTGCAAGACTTTTCAAGGAAGATGCGAGAGGACTCTGCATGTTCATGGATGCTTTGTCGCTTACCACAAAGCGAAGGCTTTCTTGTTTGAAAACAAAACATGCCTGGGAACCGAGTATTCAGATGAGATAGGGATCACTGCACCGCTCTTCCCCAGCCCCGGAGTAAATAAAAGCTCTGTCAAACCAACACAAACGCACCGGGAACTGACTGGGAGAGCAATAAGGCCAAACAACAAGTGAAAGAAATACCAGGTCAAATAAAATACCACTATTAATTAGCTGGCCTAAGCACTTGTTAGCACACAGCTTCACGCTGAACAGCAACAGCGCGCGCATACATCTGTGTAATTTGAGAGAGTATCAGCCCGTGCGACTTGGAGAGCGTGACGGGAGGGGGCACAGGACAGTGGCTGCTGGGCTCAAACCCTGCTGCCTGATCAACAGCCTTTGCTTCTCCTCCCCTCTGACTTGCTGCCTCTCTTTTTCTCACATCACTAAGACCACCTCTGTATGGCCCTGAACTTGCCAGCGCGTACCAGCCACTGAACACGCCGGTTGCACGCATGTGACTTTCACCTGTCCCTAACTCAGTGTAACGACTTTCATAATCCTCCTACCCCTGCAAAAATATGCAAGTTTATGAAAATAATGGCGTAAAATGCATGTGGCTAGGACTAATTAAGTCATCTCCAGCAATCCTTTAAAAGTTTGCACGTGCGGGAGACAGAAGAAAATGGGGCAGGCACTCACTCAGCAGTGAAGAGAAAACTGCCCTCCTCTGCCCCTTCTGGGCGCTTGCTGAGCTGTGACGGATGGCACGGCGAGCAGCCTTCCCACTGGCTTCAACCCAGAGCCCGTCAGCCCAGGCAGGTATTTCGGAGGTCTGTGCACGGGGTCGAAGAGGAGCCCCGAGCCTGCAGCAGCATTGCACCCCTCCCGCACCAGGCAGGGAGCAAACGGGCCGAGGTGGGGCCAGCAGGTCGAAGCCCACGGTGCCGCACACCAGCTGCTGGCCACCGGCTCTGCCAGTGGCACTACAGACCCGCTTCTACAAGCTCCCCTCGCGCTGCTGCCCATGGCAGACCCCAAATCCCCAGCCCCTCCATGCCCAGCCATGCTCCGGCTCTCTCCCTGCTGGGAACCGCCTGGCTGGGTAAGGCTCGGCTCTTCCCCAGCTGCCCTCCTCCTGCCTTGCCATCAGGTGCTCCAGGTAACTTTGAGAATACCTCCAAAAGCTTATTAATTATAAAAGCCCACAGTATTATTTTTTACCCACACAAACCTCCTAATGCTTTTACAATCATACTGTGCTTCTGGCTTCAGCAAGTCCCAAGGCAGTGAATTCCTTGGCTAACTACAGGGTGGAGAAAAACCACTGTTTCGTACTGCTTCTGCGTGTGCTTGCCATTAATTTCATTGCATGCTCCTTCCTCCCTGTGCCATGAAACAGGCGAAGGTTCCCTTTTTCCGTCTGATAAGCCATTCAGTATTTTCAATATTTTTAACATATTTCCTCCTATTCATCTCGTTTCTAAGGTAACAATCCCGTTCTTCTACATCTCTCTTCAAAAGAGAGATTTTTTTCTCATTCCTGATCATTTTCACTGCACCTCCGAAACCCTCTAACTCGCGCTGTCCTTGCTGACTGGTAGAGCCCAGCCTGGTATGCAGCGCTCCAAGGTGCCGTCGTTGATTGTGCCCAAGGCACGAGACTGTTTGCCGTATTATCATCCATCGCACTGTTAGATCATCTAATATCGCTGCATTCTGTAGTGAAGTTGCACATTGAGCAGAGGCCTCCATTGAGCTGTTTAGAAAACATCCTGTAACGTTTCCTGAGTGAAACCATTAAGAGTCCTAGTAGGTACAAGAGTGGTTCCATTTTTTTCCCCTCTAGTAGCTATTTTACATTTATGTTCATTATTTTTTATTCACTGACACGTTTCTTTTTCCCCAAATTCTTTAGATTGCCTCAAAAGGCCTCAGAGCTGTTTCTGCTATGGAGTTAATGCAAATCGCTGCCATCTGCAGATTGGTTCTTAGTGCTCAGATCCGTTTCTCGGTCATTAGTGAGCACGGCTATAACCCAGACCTGGCACGCACTCTTCAAACTCCTGCTCTGGCCTCACGGGATCAGAGTTTCTCCTTAGTCCTTTCTGAATGGATGTTGCTTTACATCAGCCGTGGCTGCGGTCGCTCTTGCCTCTCCACTAACGGGGGGCTTCCAAAAGCAAAGCCTGACCCCAGTGGTCACCAGGGGCACCCTTGGCCACGAGGGCTCTCCAGCAGCACTTCTGCCGTCTGAGGGGAGCAGCAGCCATCCTCCTGGATCAGAACGGGTGCCTGCGCCTGGCTTCCAGCCCAAGGCAAGCACCAGCTGGGGTGAGCAGTGTCAGAGCTGACGTTCACATTGCACAAGTGGGAGAACATGGGGTCCACATCGCACCCACGCCTACGGGCTGCAGAAACCACCCGAAGCACGAGGAAGGCGTCCCCGTGCTGCTCAGCGGGTGTCCGTCAGCCTCGCCTGGGCCCCGGCGGGTTCAGCAGAGCAGCGCCGCCGCCCGGGCCCGTAGGCAGAACACCAATAACCCAAATAACCACGGGTCAGTTGGGACGCATTAAGCGTTGGCTTATCTGCAACGTGCCACCTCGAAGTTATTGGTTTGCAAGATGCATTCATTGTCATAGCAACGACAAGCGCAACGCGGCATCGATGTACTTACCGTTTTTCTGAGACGCGAGATTAGACTGAGGGCTGGGGAGAAGATCGAGGCAAAAACCCCTGGGCGCTTGCTCCAGGCCCGGGGCAGCCCTGCTCCCTGCGGCGCACAGACAGGGAGACACGGCCACCTCGGGCTCCCCTGGCCTTCCCGCTCCCCGCCTGCCACCCGCGGTCCCGCCGGTGCCC
>WEKW01019684.1:164925-191319 GCA_013389905.1 Sula dactylatra
GCTGCGGGCGCTGCCGGAGCTTGCCAGGCTGCCGTCCCCCGCCCCGGCCCCCGCCGCTGCCTCCTGCATCTGCGCCAGCAGCTGTGGGGGTAGGCTGCGGAGCGAGGGCACCGGCGAGTAGGACGCCCGGCTCTCCGCCTTCAGGTTGTTGTCGCTGGCCGAGCGCTGCAGCATTCGCGGGGAGGAGAGGCTGCCGGCGCCGAGGATCCGTCTCCGCTTCGTGTAGCTGGGAGTTTCTCTGAAAGGCACTGCAAAAGAGCCAGGGAAATCAGCGTTAGCTACCAGGTGCACAGCGCAAAGCCAGCGCTGGCCAGCCGTGCTCGGGCTGGAAGATGGCGGCAGAGCGGGAAGGCTGGGGAAGCACGCAGAGCTGGGCCGGGAGGGCAGGAATGGCCGGGGCAGAGGGGGACCCAGCTCCACCTGCTTCCAGCTCCTCTCCCTGCACCACCCCAGGGACACCACCCTGGGAGCACGTGGGGCAGGCGAGCCCGACCGCAGCGCGCGGGCGTGGGGAGGGTTTGGAGGTGGCATCTCGGGAAGCATTGAGGAGCGCTGCCAGAGGCAGAGGCAGCGCCGGCAAGGGCACCCGGGGAGGGTGTGCGGGGCCACCAGTGGGACCCCAGCCAGCCCATCTCCAGCTGCCACCCTGGTTCGGAGGCGGCGACACGTGCACGGGACATCGACACGGGCAGTAACCCCGGCCGCTTCTTACTCTTCTCTTTCAGAGGCATGGAAGGCCTAAATCTACGGCTTCAGGCACGTGCCAAGTGCAAGCCTAGAAAATACAACGCACAGAATAAAATACCCTGCCCTGCCGGACACTCTACCTAATCCTCGGGAGCGCGTGGAAGAAACGGACCTCACAAAGCCACCTGAAGACGTAAACTCCCGCCTCTGCCTGCAGCTCTGCAGAAGGAGAAAGAGTGGAAACGGGGAACCCGACATGGCCGCAGGGGAAGAGGGCTGTGCCGCAGAGACACAGCACTGCAGACCTCAGGTCAGGAAAGACGTGTTATCCTAAATTTTGTTTAATAACCCGTCTCCATCCTGAAGCTTAACATGCTCAAAGTTTGTCTGACAAAGCGGCGGGGCAACATCCAGCGGGAAACCCAGAGGTGACAATATCCAGCCCATTTCTGGTGCAAACGTAGTGGCAAAAGCAAAGGGGCAGGGAAAGCGTGCAGAGGTGTCCTGTGCTCCTGCTCAAAGGCACGCTCAGAAGCGGTGTGATCCTGCTAACAGGGGCCCTCCCACCCCATCTGCATTCGAGACTCCCCGGCTTCACCCTCCCACGGCCACTTGCACAAAGGTGTGCGAGCCCTGAACACAGTCCAACGGCCGCCGCCAAGGGGCTGCAGAGGACGGGAGCGGCCCGGGAGCTGGGCGGGATGCTGCCAACACTGAGCGAGGCCTCGCACCTGTGTCACCCTTGACCGAGCACTTTGAAGGCACTTCCCAGCTGTGCTGCGTGGCCGCACGCAGAATATTTTTCCGAGGAACATTTTAGGTTCAAAGTACAAGAATTTCAGGCTCCTGTAAATCTTCCTGTTGTCATAGCAACGCGATGCATTTGTTCTCTGTTGAGTTTCAACCACGTGGTGTGGGAATTTCTACTGGCAGTGTCCGGGCTCTGCGCGGCAGCTCGGCCCAGCTCCCCAGCCTCCCGCTGCCGGCCACCTGCCCACAGCCTCGGTGCTGCCACCGCCCTGGTCCAGGCCACCCGGACAGGGAAAATGGGTCAAAATGGTCACCCAGAGGCCACAGGCAAGGAGGGATGTCAGAGGGAAGGAAGCAAAGCCTGGGCCGCAGATGTGATGCAGTCCCTGGGGTAAAACGTGCTGTGGATTCAATGTCTGGGAGTTTGCAGGACCGTAGCACACAGGATGCTGATGCCTGTCCTACCAACACAACGCACCGGGGAGGAAACCACGGTCAGGGCTAACTACAACCATGCCACAGGCAATGCTGAACAGGTTTGGTTGACAAGGACTGCCAGCCCGAGTTCATGCGTCATCCAGACGTATGATAGATCTCCAGGAGACATTTAATTTTGTACTACATCACTTCTCAGAGAAAAACCACTTTAAAAAAGTCAGAAAAGCAGACATTAAATGGATGCATGTCATGGTAACTGGCAGACCTAAAAATTATTAGAAATTGAATAGTCACTGGAAACACAAGGAAGTTTCTTGCTAGTCTCAAAGAGCTGTTCTGCTTTGAGCATGGTTTTTGGTAAAAAGTACAGAATTACTTTTAGTAAAAGTGCCAAATGCTGCCTATTGATACAAGCACATCAGTCAGTGCCTGGATACCTTTCCAAACCAAGGGCCAATGCACATACTGGTCAAGTGAGTACACCAGTGGTGTACTTCCAGGGACCAACACCATAGATGAAACCAAGTGATCAGGGGATTGTAATCTGAGAAAGACTGTGAGCTCATAGCGTCAGTCAACCAAACTCGAGCTCAGTGCTGATGTGCAAGAACAGAGTCAACGTGAGCCTGTTACGTCCAAGCTGTGGAACAGCGATGCCCCAGAGAGGTGGTGTCAGCAGTGCCCCATCAACAGGCAGCGTCACAGCTGGAGAAATGTCAGGTTTGGATCAGCACCGTATAAGACTTTTCATAAACAGGAGATATTCAGCGAGAAAAAATTCAAGATCTAGAAAAATATGCCTGGACCGTTTTTTCCCCCATCCTGAGAGAAGGCAGGAGCAACAGTCAGCCCTTTGCAGAAGACCGGTGCCACCCGTGCTCTGCACCAGCTGCTCAGGCAGAGTCCACGCCGCACTCCCCCCTGCGCGGGTCCATTACTAAGAGGAGGCAAAAAGGGCCACTCCAAGCACCAGAACTACAGCCAGACCTGTGCCGAGGTACTGGTCCGGTCCGTCGCCCTTCCGTGCATGACTGGGCTCAGCATCGTTGGTCTTGACACCAAACCAGGAGAGAAAGAAATAGAAAACCAAGAGTGCAACGATGAAAACTTCAGACAGCAAGAGTTGGCCTGGACTGGCTTTAGTGTGTTTTATAAACTAATTATTAGTTTCTTGATATTAATTGCTTAGGAAAAAAATCATAACTCTATGCTGAACTGTTGATCAGTATGTTGAACCGATCATATGCAAGCTTACTGTAATATAATCCTATTGGTGAGCTGCTTTTACCAAGTTCATGAAAGGAAAAAAGAGAAAAAAACAAATGCAGAGATTTATCTTGCAAGGAAGGAAAGAAGCACACCAGGTAAGAGATCCTGTTAATCTGTGCTCAATCTCCTCTGCTTCTGGTTGTCTTAGGTTAACTGAAAAGCATTAAGCCTGTCCCAGTCCCTGTTTCTCCCCACTGCACAGATTTCATACCAGGGAGATGTGGAACGGGTCAGGGCCAGGTTCAGAGGGAGAAGATCGGCACAGTTTGTGGCAAGACATTCACAGCAAGCACTGATTGTTGGGCAATGAGATACGAACAGGTCGCCCAGGCAGTCACTGGTAAAAGGGAAGGTACTTCATAATTCTTGACACAGGTCAGGGCAAGTGCTTTAATTTAGCCTGCCAAATAAATCACCTTGTCACCCATTTCCACACTCTACGAAAAAGGAGTCATCACCTTATATATTCAAAGTGCTTCCTCCCAACACCAAAATTATAGCGTCCACCTTAAAAACAAAGGAAAACACAGCCTCTCTCTCAGATTCACATCAGAGAGGAAAAGCAGACTGGCTGGAGAAAGCAGCCCAGGGCTGCTCTGCTACGCACTAATCCATTCATCTTACCATCAAGTATAATGTCCCTGAAGCACAACATAACATTGCATTTACAGGAGTAAATGAGAAGGTATCCAGGTCACATAACAGGTTGTAAAGCCAAAGTTTCCCAAGTATTTAATTCCAGAAGCATATTAAGAGGACAGTACTATAGCTGCAAAGGCAGTCTCTTGAAAGATAGGATGTACCTGCTGTATCTGTAATTTTAATTTGGCTCCTAGCGCACAGGAACCACAAGCGAGGTAGGATTCAGACAGCCTATTTCGTTTGCCAAAGTGGCGTTTAGGGGCAAGGGCGTCATGAGTCCCAAAAATGAGTGACAAAGCCTGCTTTCCAGCAGTATGACAGGAGCACAGATTTTTCAGCTGATGTACGTTTAGACTGCAAAGTCCCCTCGGCTCTCAGGTGTCCAAACATGCTCTGATGTCTCCTGACCCAAGGAGCTGCAGCCAAGGACCCAGGCTGTCTATTCTGGCACATAGACGAGAGCTCAGAGGCACTCAGCAAAGCCCTTGGGAGCTTCAGAGAAGAAGTACAGATGATGGAAACCTCACCTGCCCCGACTTCAGTGCTTAGCTTCTGGTGCCTGGACTGCCTCGGGGCCCATTTCAGGGCCACTGTGCAGCCAGGAAGGCGACTGGACCAAGATCAGATGTTTCTACACAGAGCTTAGAGATCTAGAAATGACAGTACATGCCCGGGAAAGCCTGGCTTTCACTGAGCATGCTGACGAGCAGACATCCAGGCAGCTTCACAGGAGAGGGCTATCAGAGGAATACAGCTACTGCTCGTGCAAGTGATACTTGTCTCTCCAGATGCCCAGAGCTTCTCCAGAGCCCTCATCTAAGCACCGACTTAAGTCCAGCCAATCTGGAAGCTCTGCCATGCAGATACAGTGCAAGCCTGGGTCTTTCTGGACAGAAATTAGATGTATTCAGAGAGATACAACCATGTTCTTAGCTGTGACATGCAATGAGACGGAGACAAAATCTGTTGCACGTGGCAGAAATGTGGAAAAGAAGATTGTCTGTGCCACAGCCAGATGGCAAAAGGACAGGAGAGATACCCACGCTGCATGGGATGTGGGCTGGGGCAAATCCGTAAAGCAGATCCTGAAGCAAAAGAGGAACTGGTGGAGGCAGTCTGATGTTGAAGGGCGCTATGAGTGCACTTATTTGCACGAGAAAGTCCACCAGGAGATCAGCATTTGGCACAATCACAAGGACAGCAAAGGCACCAGGAACACATCCGGGGGCTGCAGCAGACAGAAAGTCGAGGCTACCACATACGCAGGGCAGTAATGCGGGCAAAGGATGACCACAGTCTGCACTGAGAGCAGAGCCTGGCTCAGTGCTGGAGCCCTCTGGGCATCCTCTTATTGCTGTTTCTAAATTGGCCTTTCCTAGGAAAGGCAAGCAAGGGACCAACAACCCTAACGTGATTTTCTGTTTAATTCTCTCCCCGGGGAAGCACCATGTGTTCAAAAGCAAAAGTCCTGGGGAAACTCTCTGCTGTTCTGAGGGAGGCGAGTGAAAGACAAGAACTTCCTACTAGGGCTGGAAGCGCTGAATTAACTGTAACTTCGTTTTGAGTAGCATGCTTCAGAGGCCCTGGCTCCCTAACAGAGAACAGCGAACAGACCAGCCACGGGCTCACAACAGCCAAATTACGTCTGCGTAGCTACATCCAGGTCTCCAGAACACGCAACAATCCCAGGCCCATTTAACATCTTAAAAACGCAGGAGGAGCCCACCTCTGCCTGCACTGTGCTGTGGGACGGCCAGTGCTCAGCCTCTGCACCGTTCCGGTGAGGATGCCACGGTCCTGCCTGCTCTGCTGGCTCTAACTCTGAGGGCCAACCTCCTCCAGCATAGCAGAGTGGCTTCATTCAACCAAAAATTAGGTCACCCTGAGCTTTGGAGAAAGCTCAGTCCTTTTCTGTTCAGGAGGACGTTGAGCAAGGTTCCTTCACGCCGCTCTCCCCATGTGCGAGCCCTAGCTTGTCGCTGAGATGGGACCCTGCGCCATCCCTTGCTGGCCACTGTCACAGCAGTACGAAGGACCAAAATCATGCTCCTCACCACAAAGAAGGTAGTTGAAAGGGAGGGCTAGAGAGGGCTCCTGGCAGGCTGGGGATCTGCTGCAGGACGCGAGACGCGTCTCACCCAACAGCTTCCCAGTGCCAGAAGGCGGAGGCACCTGCCCCGTCCTCATCCCCTCATCTGCTCCCACCTGCACTGGGTGCCAGCCCCAGGCGTCAGAGCAGCCTGCCAGCTCGACTCATCAGCCTCCTGGAAAGCACACACAGCAAAATGAAACCAATGAATACCCGTGCAAGAGTAGTTTTCTTCTGGGTCAGTGAAAACCAGAGCCGTGCAAGAGCTAGGGGCAGGAAGGCATGCAGGAGCAAGGTGGACCAGCGGACAAGACCCCCCTTAGGCTGGGAGCTGAGACCAGCGCAGCCCTGTCCTAGTGCCAGGTAACCAGAGGAGGAACCGCAGCCATCTGCAGTGCCAGGGCTTCCTGCCTCTGGCCGGCCGAGCAACAGCAACAGCGGGAAGCGGCTTCATGACACCGTCCTCGCAGGGCTGGGGAGGGGGCAGGGACCACCAGGGCAGGTGCCAGCAAGGAAAGAGCGAGAAGGGGCGTGCACAGTGGGGCATTCAAGGAAGCCCCCACAAGCCACGAAGCAGCCCGATCTGGCTACCTGTGTCCTCAGGCCCCTCGCAGAGGCAGTCGAGAGTTTTGGGAACAAGGCTCAGAGAGGGTGGGTTTCCCCCCCAGAGCACGGTCCCCGGCCAGAACCAGGGCAGCCAGCCCTGTGTGGGCAGGGGGATATGGCCATCGTCCCCCACAGGCTGGGGGAGCGGAGCACCCAGCCAGGACACAGCTCCGATTCCCCAAGCCTCAGAGCAGGGACAGGGTAGCAGGAAGAGACCCTGGACCTGATATGAGACCTGAGGAGCTGCTCCCCAGCCAGGGTCTGATGTGCCAAACCTCACCGTGGAGGCTCAGGCTTTGCACGGGCGGTTTGCTCCTAACACCAGCTCATAACAGGAAGAGCCGACTTGCCTTGGTTTGGCAGGTGAACGTGCCAGGAGGCTCCGAGGTGCTCCGGTGTGCTGTGATGCCCCAAGCCGCCATACGAGTCCCAGGGCAGGCTTCAGCCAGCCCCGCGGGCTGCACAGCCAGCTTCTCCCTGCTCCTCAACCTGCCTGAAGCTGGTAATAATAATAAACCGCTGAGCCTGAACGCCGGCCACCAAGTGCCAGAAACAGGATAGTTCCAGGCTGCTGCCAGGTAGCCAATTCTGATGGAATTTTCCCCTCCCCATCCCCCCAAATCCACTGTCCCCAGTGGGGAAGGGAGGGAAGTGAGAGCAATAAAGAAAAAAACTTTGCGCAGTTCATACAATCAGCTTTGAAGATTCTTCTCTATACCTTCTCAAGAGTTTAATCAAAGTATGTTTACTGGGTTTCTCACAGCAAAATGAATCACTTCAGTTACCATGACAGCGCTGCTCGAAGCAGCACAGCCATGCCCCAGCCAGCCTAGTTCATCTGATGCTCCCGTGTTTGCTTTCTGCCCTCCAGAAGAGGAAACGCACAGCTCTTGACTCAAACGCCTCTCGCCGCTCAGGTGTGGTGGGAGCAGGACGCAGGCAGGGCTCCCCGAGGAGTTCCCAGCCCCGAGGTGCCCCGCTGGCACCGGGGTGGCACCTGGACCACGCTCCAAACAACCCCGAGCTGCAGCCTAATGAGCCAAAGTGTAATCAACACTCGGAGGTTATTTAGATTTGCTGGCTCCGTGTTAAATATTCATGTAAAAGAGCAAAAGCACACGGAGTGCAAATGTCTCCACAGTTCCAAGCTGAGAGGCCACATTTACATTTTAATAGTGGAAAATTACAAAGCAAACTGGAGAAGGCGCATAGCATCTCCCCTCATGCGGCACACCGCAGATTATGCCCCGGCTTCTCTCCCATGCAGGAGACAGAGGCTACTCCACGAGACCTTCCAGGTATTTCTTTTTTCTAGGAATGAAAACTAACGGAAAAGGACAAGATGAGGAGGCATAGCAGAACCTCTGAGCTCCAAAGAGTGAGCTGGCAATTTCCCTCAGTACTGTGAAATAGTCCACTGAAAGGAATTATAGCCTCATTATATTTTTTTTAATTTAAAAAAAAAAAATCATCCTCAACCACTTCTCCAGCCGTCTCCATTTGCCTCCCAGCTACTGAACTTCACACCTGATGCTGCACCCCTGGACACAGCCCCTCAGAGCTACCCCCTCCTCACTCCTTCACCTGAACGTCGGTCTCACCTCGTACCGCTCAGCGCCAGCCCTTCACAGCTGGAAACACATTTTACCCTGCATTTGTAAAATTTAAATTGAAACTGCTAAAAATACATGTTAATTAAACTTGCTAGTTTTCCCCTACATGCAATTCTCGAATGTGCTGGCAGTTCACCTGTGAGTGGTACTCTGATACGAGATTTTCAGCCTTCCTCTTCAGATAAAATCCATCAGCCTGATGCATCTCAACACTGCCAATTTTTCCTTGCAAGAGTTTGGTGCATTTTTCATTCCTCTGTTTTGCCTTGTTACATTCGGCACACCAAGGGTTCTGCTTGGAGTGTCAGGCCATTGCTAAACCCCCCTACCAGAGGAAATCCTAACA
This sequence comes from Sula dactylatra, assembly GCA_013389905.1. NCBI lineage: Eukaryota > Metazoa > Chordata > Aves > Suliformes > Sulidae > Sula > Sula dactylatra. The sequence continues at coordinate 173,366 of WEKW01019684.1, forward strand.
ACTGCTCAGACCTGTCAGAGGTGGCACACAATTAAATTAACAACGATGATAACAGAGAATCAGAAAAATCTAACACGTGTTTAGGACCTGTCTTTGCAAATAACTCCCATTCATACTTCTGTACTGGCAAAAAAAATGCACCCAAGACAAAAATGGAGCATTTAAAACTTCCCCCGCAATTCCAAGGATAGCAGTAACCAGTGCTTGTTCTGTTATGTACATTCAAATGAGCAGGTCAAAAGCTTCTGCAGCAAAGTTCAAAAGAATTTGCAATACAGCTCACTGAGTCGCTGGCCTATATCGGTAATACTCCTTCAAAAGCTCCAGAGATGGGGAGGCAGCTCTGAAAGGGCCAGTGGGCTGATTCCAATGACCACACAGAGCTCAGCTTCATATCATTTCTAGGGAAAGCTTAGAAAAACTGAAACAGGACACTTATCATGTAATAAAAAGGAATGAGAATTCAATTTATATCAGCAAGGATGGCTTTAAGAGCTCAAATTTCACTAAAAAATACCTGCTAATGTCATAAGCTTGGGTGAAACTGTTGACCCTACGATATTCTGATTACATGCTACTACTGGACAAGTTACCAGAGCACATGTTAACGCACACAATAATGAATTGCTAGTGGAGGATAACAGGTGCCAATATTTCCAATATTATTCAGTAAGTCAATTCTTGGTACAGTAGTATTTATATTTTTGTCTTTATCAATGACTTAGAAAAAATACAGATCATTGGCAATAAAAGTACAGGTGATGCAATGACTGGTGCAATGACATTGGCCAAACACCACTGGTGAGAGCGGGTAGATTTAGATTGGACATAAGTATGAAATTTTTTATGATGAAGGTGGTGAGACACTGGAATATGTTGCCCAGAGAAGCTGTGGATGCCGCCTCCCTGGAAGTGTTCAAGGTCCGGTTGGACGGGGCTCTGAGCAACTTGATCTGTTGAAAGATGTCCCTGCCCATGGCAGGGGCCTTGGACTAGATGATTTTTAAAGGTCCCTTCCAACCCAAACCATTCTGTGATTCTATGACATACAAGAAAGAGTATCAACACAATGAAGTCTCGGGCATTTGTTAAGACAGGATCATCTCAACACGCTTCATCACAGCCTGATGCAAGATGAAGCATCTGGGAAACACAAATGGAGGTTGTACAACATAGGACTGTTCCCTGAAAAGCAGCGAGACTGAAACAAGCCCATGAGTCCTGTCACAAACCACCTCAGGACAGGCTCCAAGACCCATGCTGAGAGCAGAAGAGCTAACATAACCACATATGTATCAACCCCTGGAAAGGGTAGCATCGTCTGTTCATCCATAAGGTCATTAAGGAAAAATGCATCTAAATTCAGTCTACGCTTCTAAAAATAATGTTAAAAACCCAAAAGCGTTCAAAAGAAAGCCATGTAATGGTTCAGAAGCTGGCCAACCTGACCTATATTTTAGGAGGTACGGTAGTGTTGGGTTGACAGTTGGACGTGATGATCCCAGAAGTCTTTTCCAACCTTAAAGATTCCATGATTCCATATTAAGAAAACAACAAAACAGAAGCTATTCATGATTTGCCAAGGTGACAGTTAGAGTCACAGTCATATTTGTATACTGGGGAAGAGTTCTTATCCAAAAGTTTGCATAGACTTGTGCAAGCAGTACTTTTTTCATCATAAGATGACAATACTGGTCACTCTGGTCTTAAAAATTCATTGTTCTATCAGTAGCTTTTTGAGGAATTTTTCAAACTCACGATGAAAAAAATAGATTTCTCCTGTGAGGTCACCCTTGCGCAGGCCTACGGTCACCGGTGGACTGACCACATCCCCTGCAGAGGGGGTGACAAACACCTTTCAGAGCGATGAGGACAGGAACAGTGTCCTGGGGGCAGGCTCACAGCATGCGGCACAGATCCCCTGGCCAGCCCTGGGTGAAAACAAAGGATCAACCACTGCCAACATTTCACCATGGAGAAACAAGTCTCCCGGTGAGATGTCTAGGTACCACCACGAGGCGCAGGCGTCCCCTTTGGAACGGGGAAACCACAGCTTGAGGAGCTGCTGTTCTCAACTACATGCCTAATACACAAATAAACTCTAAAATTCAAAGTTACCCGGCCCAGATTTTAACTCAGTTTCCAAACAAGTACTGCCCCCAAACACAACTCACCTCAGTCTTCCCAGCCAGGAGTGATTTTCTGCAGAATATCTATGTTCTATGACCATCCTATGACTTCTGCTGTGGAACACCCCTAGTCCAGACCACTGAATTTGCTGTGCCAAGAAGAGTATGAAACCTGCCTCTACCCTGCTATAATTGAAGACCAACTTCTGGCAGGACCCAGGAGCTGGTCCAGTCGTCCCACCATATTTTACTGCATTTTTTGCAGAGAACCACACCCTTTCTTAGGAACTGCTGGACTGGTCAGGCTAAAGCCTCACACAGCTTAATATTCTGTCTGACAATAGCGAGCCTTTGTAGAAGGCACACAAGAAAGAAAGGCAGGCACATAGAAAGCTATCATTCTCCATCTTATCTCTTCACCACTGCCAGCTTGCAGACTTCCAACTATCCTTACAAAGCGAGTAAGCTCAACAAGCACATCCACATTTGTTACACGTTCCAGGAGATTGGACACAAATAGACAGGAAGAAATAAAGCTTTCCATCGTACAAGAACTCATTCATGGCTTCCATACAAAGTTTTTCAACATCTACCTCATTTAGCACTTTCCAAAGTGTCTTAAGAAAGGATCCAGGGGGAAAGTTAGAAAGGAAGAAGAAGTGTCATAACCTCTACTTCTGCTTGACATACGCGTCTATCTGAGACGTTCTATGCCATTCTACAGCATAGCTCTGAGAAAAAGTTCTCTCTGAGCTCGGCAGTGGTTAGAAACACCATTCAAACACAGGGTACCATTACAAAAATACAGAAAGCAAAGCAGACATCCTTGCGCCACAGTAGAAATTCCCCGTCTCAAAAAAGACATAGTGGAGCCAGAAGAGGTTCAGACCTGGGAACACGGATGGTCAAAGATCTGAAATGGCATCACGTTTCCCTCACAAAAGGAAAAATGTTTCACCAATGGTGGATATTACGAACAAGTTATTGGATCTTGGCAACAAGTGATACAAAGTCATAGCATCCTAAGGAAGACAAATGCTTTCTTTCAAATCCTCCGGGGTGGATTTCTCTTCTTTACGGCTGAGAATTTGAAGAATCAGTAGCACTGAAAGATGTTAGATTTTTCACATGCTGAATAATTCCAGACTGAGCTCCCACTGATACTTTCTGACAGATAGCTTCACAGCACATGGACACACCTGGGATGGGCTTCAGATAAGGAGGGCACCCAAAGGACAAGGAAACACTGACCTTGGGTTGGCTCCAGGACACCCTCATTAATGAGAAATAACTTATTCTTTGGTTTGAGCTATAAAACGTCATAAAGCTGAGATTTCTCAGCAACAACTAATGCAATGCCCAAAGCCTCATGTAATCTTCCTAGCACGTTGTGCTCTAAATTAATACCCTGGTGTCAGCTCACACAGAGAAGGGACTAGGGAACAGAGCCAAGAGCATCTGGATGTGCACTGCTTATCATCTTTCCACCTGGAATGGACCCCTCATGAGGAGTTAGGTGACCAGGTCGTTTTCTGACCTTTGCTATGTCCAATCTTCATATGCCTAAATACCTTGAAAAAATTCACCCCCAAGTAGCAGGGGAGAGGAAGGTTCTGCCAGCAATGCTGCCCGTATAGAGCTAACAGTATGCCAGGGCTGTAGGATCTCAAGCAGACCTGGGGCAAGAGACTAACACATCCCAAAAGCATGGACCACCGCGGAGTCACTGAGGGATGAGTTGCTCCCCACCCCTGCCCGTACACATAAGGAAAACAAGCGTTGTTACGGTGCGCTTCAGTTTGGCAAACGAATGCTGGTGATCTCATACAGAGCTGCAGATCATCATTCTCCAACAAAAAGGTATTTCACATAATATGGGGTAACTGTTTTGGGCCTTCTTACGACTGACAATGAATTAATTCCTTTGACTTGAAGTTGGTGGTTGCTTACTGACCACCAAACATGACCTGATTATATTCAGTGTAAGAAAAGGGAGGACAGCCCCAACCAGTCTTACGCACATTTAACACTTAAGGCTAATTTCTCAGTACTGGACTAATGTTATACTACTCCTCCAGGTCTACTTTCATGTAGGGAGAGAAAACAGGAATAAAAATCAGGAGTTTTTTAAAAAGTAGTGAAGTTATAAAACCACAATTATGAAATAAAGCAACTATCGTTAAACACTATTTGGACAAGAGTGGAAAAATGAGGACATCAGTTGGTACTGCAGAATATATTTATTCAGTAATTATGGAAAATAATTCAAATCGATACAAAGTTTCAATGTACTCAAAATCCATGAGGGGAGCTAAAAACAATAAAGAAAAACAAGTGGTTTGTAGAATGCAGGAAACTTCAAAAAAAGCTTTTGGGCTGTTTTGTAGATGCAGAAGTGTATTCTAAAAGAAGCAGGAAGAGGCATTTGTGTCATCATGATTGCAAAGCAGAGACAGCTACTGATTAGCTGAAACAAATACTTTAACACTTGCAGGCTAAGAAAACTTACCAGAAAGATGGATCAAGAAAATTATTGAGCAGTTGGCACAGGATCCGACTGATAAAAACCCATGTGCAATGAACACCACTGCAAATGTTTTAACGAAAAACAGGTAATGTGGTGCACATCTGATTTTCTTGAGTGGAGTTACACATTCGACTGGTAAATGTTGATGCGGGTTTAAGACTTGAACTCCAATGGGACAAGCAAACGGACATGCCAGGAGGCTGGCAGTGGCACTCCAGAGAGGCGCCAAGGTTCAGACACCACCCTGTTTGCATTGTTTCCCTTTGACCAGCTCCTGGTGTTCCTGCTCAACACGCAGCCTTTTTCCACTGCCATCTCCAGGGGCTGTGCTGGGAACTAGGCACATGGCTCAGGACCACTTTGGTGTAAGCTCTCCCTTTACAGCCCCCGCAAACCACCTTAAGGTTGCCAGAGTAGGTGGCCTAGCCATTTCCCTGCGCTGGTTTTTGGCTGGAATAGAGTTAATTTTCTTCACTGTAGCTGGTACAGTGCTGTGTTTTGGATCTGGTATGAGAATAGTGCTGATGGCACACTGATGTTGTAGTTCTTAACTAGGTGCTAAGTGTCCCTAGGTAGTGCCTGTACTAGTCACGGACTTTTCCAGCTTCCCATGCTCTGCCAGGGGCACAAGAAGCCGGGAGGGGAGGGGGCACAGCCAGGAGAGCTGATCCAGACTGGCCAAAGGGATATTCCACACCATATGATGTCATGCCCAGTATATAAAGCTGGGGGAAGAAGGAAGGGGAGGACATTCCGAGTGATGGCGTTTGTCTTCCCAAGTAACCGTTACGTGTGATGGAGCCCTGCTCTCCTGGAGTTGGCTGAACGCCTGCCTGCCCATGGGAAGCAGTGAACGCATTCCTTGGTTTGCTTTGCTTGTGCGTGCAGCTTTTGCTTTGCCTTTTCATTATATTATTATTGTTGTTATTACTATTACTGTTTTGCTTTACCTATTAAACTGTTCTTATCTCAACCCACAAGTTTTCTCACTTTTACCCTTCCGAGTCTCTCCCCCGTCCCACTGGCGGGCAGTGAGCGAGCGGCTGCGTGGGGCTTAGTTGCTGACTGGGGCTAAACCATGACATCCCCAAGGCATTACCAGTAAATGCGCTTAACTGAGAACATCTCCAAATCTGCCTGGGGAGGTCAGAGACAAGGCTCTGCAGCCGTACCCCAGGAAACCCTCCTGCTGCTTAGGAAGAGGGTTCGGGCTCCCCTCACCGCTCCACAGAAACTATTCCCGTACAGGCAACAGGAGAGGCTGCACTGACCAACAGACACCGGAATACACCACAGAGGGTCTGTGGTGGCGTTGACGAGTCCTCAGGATCCAGCCTCTGGGGTTCAGCCAAGAAAATAAAGCGCAGCAGTTGCCATTTATGGCATTCTCTGTCTGCAGATCCTTAAAACATGAGAATAAGGGAAAAAACCAGAAGTGATGGAACAGCCCAGTTCCACAGTCTCCGCAAATGTTTTCTACTTGTAAGAACACGTTCTCCCCTCGTCAGGTTTGCAGCCTTCCACTCTGACATTCTTTGACCCCAGTGCTGGTGGCTGTGATGAAATAAGCAGCTCTTGGTCTCTGCACCAACCGAAGGGACAGAGCGCTGTGCACAGGGAACCACAGCGAAGCCTGCCCAAGAAGTCCTGCAGCCCAGTGGGCTGTAAGCACCCGTCAGCGACCACCCAGCGTCCACACCGGGCATCTGACTTCAGACTGTGTTGACCCTGGCTAGACCCATGGGCTGAAGGCCTCTCAGCAGATGGAACACATCAGGTGTTTCTCTGGAACCCAGTTTCTGCGTTATTTTCACCTGAAAGAAATTCAGTTCACACCCTCCAGGCTCACTCTACATTGGAAGAAAAAGCACAGCAAGTGGGGCGAGCCAGCTCCACCTCAGAAGAGCACTCCAGATCCCGACGGACACACTGATGAGTGCTCTAAGAGCCTGGAAGTACAGCTACATGCTAAGGGCTGTCCTGCAGAACAGAGCGGAAGCCACTGCTAACCATCCTTCCCCCTACAGCCTTGGCACAACAGGTCCTCTCCGAATATTTCCGATAGTGGGGGCTACCGTTCCTTGTCTCACAGCCAAACAGGTGCAGCCTAATGCTGGGAACTTGAGAAGGTTTCCCCAAGAGCTATCACTTACAAAGCTGCCTTATGCTGCCCTTTCCTACCAGATTCTCAGTTTCAGTGTTTCTGCAACTGTTCCGATAGAACTACCAGAGAAGAGGCCAGACCACGCGCTGCCCCTTCCTCATCCCGCGTGATGCCAGCCTGCCCTCCTCCAGTCAGACGCTCACGCTTCTCCATTCTCAATGAACTTCAGAAAACAATTTCTCCTTGCTTGGGAAGTGCATCTGCCAGTTCTCTTGACCCCAGGTGGATACCATCTGGACCTGCTGGCTTGTGTCTGATTAGTTTGCAACCATTACCTGACCTATTTTATATAAACAGCCATATCTAAACCACGAACAATTAATTCTACCTGACATGTTTTCGTGCCCTTTTTCCTTACACTTTTTCAATACAAATAATTGAGCCAGTCAATCACAGATTCAGATTCAATCATAGAAGAATTTAGGCTGGAAGGGACCTTTGGAGGTCATCTAGTCCAAAATCCCTCTCACAGCAGACAGCCACTTTCCTCGACTCAATATGGTGGCTTTCTGCGAGCGCTGTTCACTGACACAGTTAGGAATTTTCAGGCTTTTCCCCATGTCCTTTCTGACTCTTACATCTTCCTACAAATTCTCAGCAGCTGTTTATAACTATCAGTGATAGCTAGGTGAGAAAAGAAGTGATAAAGGATGCCTTGGGGCCCAGGTTTCTAGATTCACAGCCACTTCCAAGAACCAAGCCCAATACTTGCTGGCTGTTTCCAACTCCACAAGTCTGTTTTCAGCTGATGTCCTGATGACTCGGTACCTTCTGTGGAGGCACACACACTGAGAATTAACTCTTCGCACCGGTTCCTCCATTGCTCTAGAGAGCTCTGGACCGATAAACTTCTCAGAATAATTCAATAAAACTCAATAAATGTTGATTTTATACCTGACCTAAAACGCAGTTTTGCATGGCATATTATATATCGCGTGATAGTACCTACCCCCACAGAAGGACAGAAGGGGTGCCACAAAGAAAAAGGCTGACCAGAAAATCCAAAAATATTCCTCCATAAAGAAGCAGGTACAACCAGAATGGCTGCTACGTCACTTCTTTTACTTACAGGAGCTTCAGTGTGGGGCAGCTCCATAGCCATTATCAACTCTTGAGGCAGAGGTTGTCTCCTCCTTTCACCAAGCCCAGTTAATAACCTTACACAGCAGGAGAGGATCTCTACTATGAAATGACCTCAAGGATGCAAAGAGAGGGAAAAAGGTAGGGGATTTTACAGAGAGCTTTTCAGAGCTGCTCCAGACTAATGGTTTGGCTAATTCTTCAGCTTGGCAATCTCAGCAGTCATAAGCAAACACTGGACTGAATAAACAAACTGGATATTGATGGCCCCAGGAGGAAAGCAGGTCTGTCCGGCCACCCCCAAGACCCAAAACTGGCTGCAAGCTGCAGCTTCCACCAACCACTGCACGCAGCACCAGGAACTGCCCATTAACACACCCACACTAACACAGCCCTGGACTCTGCGGCGAGATTTAAAAGGGAGAAAAGGGGGTAGAAGAAAGATCAAACTCACCAACATCGGACTCTTTGTGGGTTTTGATGATTTCAGCCAATTCAAAATTTCCTGCAATGATGGCCACCTGAAAAGAGAGGAAGGGAAGACAGTTGAGTGGCTCTGAGCAGCCCCGATCCTGTGCTTGCTTGCACAATTATGCCATATGGACTAGTAACAGCTGCTTTCCGTGGGGGACGCAGAGCCAACGATTGTTCTGCCTCAGCTCACCCAGTCAGTAACCCCAAGGTGAAAATACGCTCTCGGTACTGCAGGGAGAGCGTATGTCGATGGCTTGTGCAGTGAGAGGGTGGCAAATAGTGGGAGATAACCGTCCCCCTCTCCGCAGAGCCTGGTGGTGTTATGCCTAACACCAGCTAGGAATTAATCTTAGATCTTGCAGGTAAGATGTCCTGATAAGGTGTCCTCCAGCCTGAGGCTTTTCAGTGAATCCTAGTTGGCGGATGAAAGGCGACTCACCAGCAGCCGAGCTCCCTGCACGTCTCACCTGGAAGGTCCACAGGACTAACTCGTGCTCGCTCCGGGCTGTGCTGGCCAAGGAACTACTTCCACTCAGAAGGCTGCAGCAGCAGCTTGCCCCAGTAAAGCCACAGCATTTTAGACCGACGTTAAACATTGCTTTGCCCACCACCCATCCCGTGGTTTCTCTCCACAGGAAGAATCGTAGAGAACTCAAAGGAATGAGGAAAGCTGGGAAGCTGAACATGGGTCTGCCAGCAAAACACACAGACAAAACTGGCCTGTCTTCTTCCAGGATCTGCTTCCACAGGTGCTCACACCCTGGGGAACTGCAGAACAGCAGCAGTCTACACAAAGGTAGGTCAACACACTTAAAAGCAGAGAGACTGAAGTACTACTCTCCTGAAGCAAGACTTCAACCAACAGACTAGCGACATCACTTGAACTTTTTTAATTTCTTACATATTTGGGAAAAAAGCCCAAAACAGCACTGCATCGCAGCTAGTAAGGCAGAACAATCCAATATTTTCAGAACAAGGTCCAAAAGTACTCTTCTATTGCATGGAAGAACTGCAGCGAGATGCGTAGGAGTACCTGAAATCCATCGCTGGTCCTCAAGAAAATAAACTAGAAGAATTGCTCTGGACTGAACTGCTGGAGTCCTGCTTTCGATGCTGTGAACCACGGCCACCTCTGCCCTTCCCACCCCTCCCAGCACACCGAGACCCACCAGTCACTGCTGAGCCTCTTAGGACAGCGCTCTCATTCAGCAGCACCTACAGCTGGTTTGGGAACAAGAAGGAGCCAGATCAAGTTGATTCTGGGTGGAAACAAAGTGCTGCTGCTCAGAGCGTGAAAACGCGTATAAGAACAGGCTGAGATACAGCTGCTGGTTTTGCCTGTCCATGCTGGGACCCCCACCCCCCACCCCCCTTTTTCTTTTTAAGTTAGAGTTGGTATTTGAGACAAACGTATTTGATCAGGCAGGCAGTAGAAACCAAACCCTCCCAGACACTGACAAAGTCAAAAGCGATACTGGCAGCTCCAGCTGTTAAACGTTTCTCTGCCCTCCTACAAGAACAGCTTTTAGAAATACGAGGTTCATTTGCATTTTACCACTAACTTGTGACGAAGTGATATATTTAACTTGGTGACTCAGTACAGCATGCACACCTCTCTACTATGATCCTTTATCAGCAGAAATAGTCTTACTATCCTCAGCTCCACGATGCTGATGTGAATTTTTTTTTTTTTCATTTTCTGAGGCCCAGAATTCGTGCTCCACCTCCTCACCTGGAGCTGGGAGCGATCAGTGATGGCTGGAGGAAACAAAACCTTCCTTCTGCGTTCAGGAAATTAGGCCAGCATAGCAGAGAAAATCAAGTAAGAATCTCTGGTTTTCCCCAAGCTTGCTTCAAATGGCACTCTTTCTCTGTCTCTCCTTATGTATACATATATACGGTCTGCTCTCCCCAAGGTCACAGTCTTCGAGCAGGCAAAGAAAGCTTTTGTACCGCAGGGCAAATTACCTGAATTGGGTGAAATCTGAAAGCGAAAATAACCAAACTGGCAAAAGACTGGAAAGGAGAATTTAGAAAAATCATTTGAACTTCAAAGTTCCTCAAACAAACAATTCACGTGTGGCCCACTGTCTCTGAAAAATCCAAATTCAAAGTACAAATTGTAAGTCTTACTAGATGTATGTCTCAGGAATAACTCCTAAAATGTATGGTGAACGTACGTGCTGCACCTGGAGCAGCTTCTGCCATTGTACGCAGCCCAGGCGTCCCTCCTGGTCTGGCTGCAGGAGGTGGAGGTCTCCCGCTGCTGCGCCCACCACCCCGCCGGAGGTCTCAGCGCCAGGACAGCGACACTGCAGGCAGCCAGAGCTCCCGCTCTCCCTGCCTTGGAAGTGTTATGACTTCCAGGAAAGGCGAGAAGAAACATGCTGGATAAGAAGTCTGTTAAGAATATAATCTCACGTAAATCCCTAGGAAGGGAGGAGAGCCCTGCTGGTTACATTTTTCAATCCAACTTGGAAAAAGCAAAGGAGATGAAAGGATTTCACGTACTGCATTGCCACCTCAGCTGGTGCTTCCCGGCACGCCGGCTTCCCCAGCCGACAGCGTTCCCATGCCTGCTCGCTCCTGCCCCGGCACCACTTTGCTGCATGCAATCATGCTGATGAAACCGTTTAAGAGACTGCATGAAGACCAGACCAGCAAACTCCTCTAAGTTAAAAACAATAGCTTTTTAGGGACAAGTAAACAAGAGAAGAAAGTCTCAAGGATAGAAACGCCAGAAAACAGATTTTTTTTTTTAAATATTTCACAGCTAGCAACTTCAGTACTTGTACATGAAAGTGAGAGGAATTGGTGACTATCAGAAAAAATAGTCTGACTTCCTCACAGAAGATAAATGATCTCATTTCAAGCAATAAGCCAGATGTCCCACCTAGGAATGCCATCGTAACATCACGGCCAAGCTACTTATCCTGATGATGAGATAGCAGAGATTGTGCAAAGGGCGTTTATCATCGTGTCTTGCCCTGATGCTGCGAATGTAGACTCTGTCCTTCCACATGCCACAGGCTGAACTATGAAAATCCGCGCTCAGGTTGCGCAAGACACGCAACAATATTATGGATCTGGCACAGGGTTATTTTCCAAAGTGCTGTAACACCTTGAGTCATTGCACAGCGTGATATCAAAGTGACAACGCTTTTGAATCTAACATCAATTTGCCTATTTTTGTCTTCTTAGGCAAACTCAGTAATTTCTAAAAGAAAGAAGGAGGTACGTCTGGACAGGCTGTGCAGCAAGCAACGTCAGTGTGCTTATAAAGATCTTAAAAGTTAACAGCAGAAACCAGAAAGATCAAATATTCCTGGTAAGAGCCATAGCTTTGAGATCTAACCCAGTTTCTGTGGATAACAGTACTCTGCAAACATCCCAAGGGGAAAAAAAAGAAGCCCACTACACTGCATGAAACCATGAGAAGATCCCCCAGCCCCTCCCAACAGAGGCTGGCACAGAGCTCGGGTAACAACCGCTGAGGATTCCCCACGGACACAGCAGCAGCGTGCCAAGGCGCAGCAGCACGGAGGGGCCGTCTGCCAACTGCCGCTGCACATCACGTCAGCGCGAGCAGCACCGTGTCAGCTACCCACTAACCCGCTCCTCAGCCCACACTGGGGCTGTCCCGTCTCTGCAGAAGAGAAACCGGAGGAACTCGCCTCCACACGGTCAACGCCACCGGCACAGCTGGCCAGGGCTGCCGCCCCCTCGCTCCACCTAGCGCAGGCTTTTCACAGCGGCGTGCAATCACCGGTCTGGCACCAATCGTGCACTGAAGACGCACAGAGAGCGGCTGAACAAACTTAAACCACGGCACTTAACTGGGTTTTCATCCTGGGCCTGCTTTTATAATAATATCTAATTTTTCTTGTTCTGAATTGTCAATGTACGTTCACATTAAATGATATGTTATCTCCTTGCGCTGAGTTGTGATGTATGATGGAGAGGGAAGATGGATCTCGGATAGATGTATTTTGCTATGGGAAGACATCGTGTTTTCCAGCTCCAAAAGGTATCTCAAAGCAGTAGGGTGCTCGGACAAGGAAGAGGACAAGCTTACGTCACGTGAAAAACTGATCCACTGAGAGCAGGAGCACAGAGGAGGCACCTCCGGGCTCCCGCAGACGGGAGAGGAACCTGCAGACCAAACCCTGCAGCCCCTCGGCGCCTGCTATTGCCAGCCCGTGTCCTCCACACGCTGCAGACACGGATCTGCAGATCTCTCCTCTAGGAGAGGCCGTGGCTCCCCCGGCCCCGGCAGGCAGCCCTCTCTGGCGGGGTAACGAGCCCTGCGGCTGCCCGCACTCGAGAGGCGCCCGCGAGTCCCGGCCAGCGCCTGCTCGGGCCATCCGACGGGACACGGCGAGAGCTCCAGCTCCCCGTTATGCAGATTTTCTGAGGAAGGAAGAACCACAGCACAGAGGGATATGAATTCTACTTTGACAATCCTGCCGCCATGGCAAGGATCTCAGTGGCTCTGTGGAGGGCTCGGGTAGGAACACCTCCAGGGACGAGAGTGCTGGCCAACCCGCAACGTGGTATTTCACATGGGAAATGTGAGGAATAGCTGTCCTGAAGATTAAAAAAAAATGGAGCCACTTTCCTGGTGCAATGACAGTACGACAGAGGGTAGAATCACCTTGAACTTGTGCTCGCGAGTACAGACACTGCTAGGTCCGAGGTGGATTTCCACCGTTACCTGCTCTTCGGGCCCTGAAGATGGCCATGGTAAAGCACCATTTCCCCTGTGATGAGGAAGGGACGGGTCCTATGACATGCAAAGGTCACAGACAGGCTGCCACCACTGGAGACACCACCTTGTAAAGGTCTCTAAGAGAAGGAGGTCGGGGAATTCGGAGACAGAAGAGTAGCAAAACCTACCTAGCCATGAGTCACAGACTCCTAACCATATGCATCTGAGTTGAAGGAAGCATCCAGTTGACATAAAAGCTGATGAGGATCTCCACGAAGTGGGAAGAAAAAGGAAGAGAGGGAGTCAAAGGATCAAGTTCAGTAGCAGGAGTTTATATTTTTGATGGTATCTTCAAAAGGGAGTTACCTGGATGAAGGTCAGAAGAACACCGAGTAGATACCAGAGAGGCTCTGAAAACGCCGGTATTTTCATGTATTTTCGTACATTAAAAAGTACATACCCCCACCCGCTGGATCCTCTAGCTTGAGAAGTGAAAGACTGAATCAAACCAACCTCCGTGTTGTTTGCTCTATATTAAAGCACATCATGCTCTCAGAGGTATTTCTCTGTTGCAGACTGCAACGATTAGTCCAGAACTTCACTGTTATCATCCTACGTGTGCAAAAGGCATCGGGAGGAGAGCCATGAGGGAGGCAGCTGAGATGCAGCAGCAGTGGCTCCAGGAGACGATGGGGCGAGGAGGAAGCAATCATCAGCAGTGCTGCTGGGCAAGAAGGGAACAGACCTTCTTTGGAAGAGGAATATAAAAGGGTTTACTAGGTAGGGTGCAGGCAGCCAATATTTAGTGTCATAACACATTCAAGCTACTCGGCTGTCTTCAGACCCTGAGAAGCATCTGTAAACATGCCAGTCTCTGTTGTCAACTATTTTTGTATCACTTTACCCGAGACTTCTCCACTTATTGAGGCTTTCCATTGTTGATAGTTTTCAACCTCTCCATTATCCCAGATAGAGAGCAGAATGATTCTTTTTAATCATCACGCTTCATTTAATCAGGTAGCACTGCTATATGTCTGGACTTTTTTCAAAGTTGTCTACCTTTACTTGGCCAAGCAGACTTCAAGCATGTTCTATATTTGTTCTAGATTCCCAGAAATCTGGCAGTCCTACTAGGTCAATCCTACTGCTCACATATGGCAGCTCCATCTGGGCAGCCATATGAGCAGAAACTCTAGATACGTTCACAGCAATGTGTGCTGCCATTATATCGCACAGATGCAGCTAGTCTGATGCTTTCAGGAGGTGTCACTGGGGTCAGTCACTGTACGACTACGCTGTAGACACAACACTTCTGGAAGCAACAGACAGACCTCCTGCGCGTGAGCGACACAGCTGATCTGGGACAAAAGCATCTCAGATGCCCTCTGCACCTACGAAGTGCACGCAGTAGATCCAATACTCCTGGAAACACCCAGCTTGCAGTCCATGGTCTATACAGCAAATGGGTATTTATTTTTTCCTATGGACCACACACTGAGCCCTTGATTTAGAAGAGGCACTTGAGCCAGGCAGCTAGACTAAAATTCTGCCACTAAGCCTACAAGGTATATCTCTGAATGGTCTGCATCAGACAATCGGTACATGCAAACATATATGAGAAACAAAAAATGTCCAAAGCTGCAACCGTTCAGCTCTAGGCTACGAGAGAGAGAACTTTCTCAGCATTTTCAGATGAGGCACAGGGAGCTACTGGAAAAATGAGGCGATTCTCCTAATGAGATGCATCACAAAACTATCCTAAGGAGAGGCAGATGATGCTGTGATCCCCTCCATCAAGAGGAGCAGGGTGTTCTGAACTCTGAATGCTTCTGGGAACAAACCTTAAGAAGGCACCTTGGAGCCATTCTGCTCAGGAAGCCTTTGAGCTGGAGGAGGAGAAACGGGACCTCCAGACTCTGAGGAGCGAATCTCACCTCTAACAGGACTGATGACACTTCCAGCAGGGCTGACAACCATCAGTACAGACTGTAAGGAGAACAGTGGTGTGTTATCCAAGAAGTACTGGTACGAGCACCACCGGCAGCCTTGGCACGGGGGTGTCACCTCCCTACACGCCGCTATGACACTTGCAGGCCACGGCAGCGGTGTGCTGGGCAGCCACGCACGCCGGCAAGTGCGATGTCCTGGAGGTCACAATTTCCATGAATTTGTTGTGCTGCAGAAAGGTTCTGGAAACGAGCTTCAGCTCACCAGCCGAAGGCAGGTTGGTAGCATCTCCTGAAAGTTCAGAAAAAGATTCTGCAAGGGAAGAACGACAAATTTGGCCAGAGCCATTACGGCATCTGCACAGAAACCTCCCAGTGCCACAAAGCATGCCTTAAAAAAATCAAGTCGTGGTTGCTTGTCACAGGGAGCTGACTGCAAGGTCCAGGGGTGGTCAGTGCCTGGGAGGAGAGTACCTCAGACACAGGAGAGAGGGGAGACACGTCAGTGAGGACATTTCTTGTCCGCCTTGTTCAGATGGAATCACCATGGATAGTGCTATCTAGAGCAGGCAGAACAGGATAGACGGGACAGGCTGGTCTTCTTGGGGAAGAGTTGGTCAGTCTGGTCTCTGGTCTGGCCAGCACTGAAGGATGCTCTCAAGGCACTAGACAGCGTGTAGATCTGTGTCCGGAATGATCCTTACCACCGGAATTAGAGATGGGTCTGACAGACCTTCCGAGAGCTATCCGACTCAGCCTGAAGGATCAGGAAACGCTGGGCCTCCTGTGCAAAGCAGAGACTTTTGTGTAACGTCTCTAACTGGAGAGTGACTGCTGCGGGTCAGGGAAGGTTTCAAGTCAGCAACATCATCTGGGTAATCGAAGCTGAGATGGCATCTGACTCAGAATTAGATCAGTCTCACACTGAAGACTGGAGGAGGAGTGGGAGGGAGCCAGGAGGCCAGAACCTGATCAATTTTTACAAGACAAACTTCAAATGAAAAGAGAGAGAAAACAAATCAAATAAAATGAGGATACGAAGAAAGCCTTGAGAGAGTAGGTAAATTCAAAAAAAAAAAAAGTTCATCAGGCAAATGAAAGCTGCTCCTTGGTAAGCAGATTGCCACGTGCCTGGAGCAGCACACAGGCACGTACCTCCAGATGCCCACAGAGGCGGCACGGGGAAGGGGCAACGGGCACCCCATGCAGGGCAGCCAGGCTGGGGTACTCCTCATTCAGCACATGCGCTCACTCTATGAGCACGCCCACGCTCGGCCTCTCGGAAGAAAACTTCCAGCACGTCACACAATGACGGAAAATCGTTCATGGCCAGATAGTCTTCTCATGGTCTGCAATCTTTTACTCCAGCAATGGGAAGCCCAGAGTATTTTACAATTGATAAGAAAAGTTAAATAAACCAGTAATCTACCAGGAGAAAACCTTTTACATCTATCACAAAGAAAAGGCGCACGTCTGTCCTTTGTCCATCACGGACACAAATGATACAGCGGTAGACAGCAATGCGGAAGAGGCAAGAAGGCTCTTAGGTGCTTAGGAGGAACGGAGGAGTGCATCCTTCCCAAATGATGGGCCATACAGAGCAGAAATCTCCCAGCTATAACAAAAGAAGATGACAGGCAGCATTGGCTAAACGTAATTAATATTAAAAAAGGCGAGTCCTGGTAAGTTACAGAAAGTCTTGAAAAAAACAAGCAGAGGAACTTTCCATACCCATTAAAATATTGAGTCTTGGCAAATTAGAGAAATTCCAGGGAACAGGAGGACCACTGGTGCTTTTGAACACTTACAATTATCAAAAGCATTGACCTCAGAAGCCAGGGGCCAAGCTGCCTGGCACCAGTCGCAGGAGCACGAGTCAAAATGAGCATTTCTCCCACCACTGGCCGCTGTGCCACCACCAGCCCCCCAGACAGCCAGCACCACCAGCGCCTGCCCCTGCCCTGTCACCGGCTGCTCAGTGGCACGGTCAGCTTCGCCAGGCTCGTTCTTCTAACACCACAGCTTGTGCGATGCCAGCTGCTCACGCTGAAGGGACTCCTCTGCATGTCCTAGCTTCACCTGAACACTCCAAACTATCTCTTACATGAAACAAAAAGTTTTATTCTATCCAAGGAAAGGCTAAATTCTAGATTACAGAGTGGAAACACTGCAAGGAAAAAAGCACATGCTCTCATTTTCTTCATACCATTCAAAAATTTTAAGAAAAGCCATTTTAACTTTGTTAAAACTGAACTCCCCTTTTTCTCCCTTTTCTGTTTTTCTCTAATTTCCTTCCTGTTTCTTTTTCTACCAAGAAGCCAGAACTTGTCTCCGTATTTTCAGTTTTGGCTATTCACACCTTTTCCCTTCTCTTTGCTTCACGGCTCCTTTTTTTGCCCATATCTGGGGTTATATTCCTGTTTTTCTCATTCATTACTGCACCTTTTTCTCCTCTGATTAGCTTTCTTGCTNCTAACTGGTAGAAAAGGGTGGAAGTGATTAATCGTGTGTGTTGTGTTGTATGTGAGTCTCTTATTTTTGCAGATGTGGTGAATTGACCCAGGCTGGACGCCAGGTGCCCACCAAAGCCACTCTATCACTCCCCTCCTCAGCTGAACAAGGGAGAGAAAGTATAATGAAAGGCTCGTAGCTTGAGATAAGGACAGGGAGAGATCACTCAGCAATCACCATCACAGGCAAAACAGACTCAGCTTGGGGAAATTAGTTTTATTTATTAGCAATCAAATCAGAATAGGATAATAAGAAATAAAAACTAAATCTTAAAAATTCCTTCCTCTCACCCCTCCCTCCTTCCTGGGCTCAACTTCACTCCCGATTTATCTAATTCCTCCCCTCCAGTGGTGCAGGGGGCCAGAGAAATGGGGTTGTGCTCAGTTCATCACACGGTGTCTCTGCCGCTCCTTCC
>WEKW01019689.1:681-20871 GCA_013389905.1 Sula dactylatra
CTTCCGATCTGATGCAAAATGTTTGATGGATAATTTGGCTTATATGGACAACTTTTGGGTTTCCAGGGTATTTGTTAGCTGTAAAATACAGCAGACTAACTGAAGCTTCCACAAAAGATGCCTGATCTTAGTTCAGAAAGTCTCACTGGAAAATGTATAAACATTCAGGATTATCTTCTGGTTGATAAGTCTGGCTCTTGGCCTGTGGTACTCTTACTCAAGGTCCCCTGGCATTGCTTTCTCTAGTAGGGATAGTTTGGCCAAAACTCAAGTAGCCGTAAAACTCATGACACGCATCTACTTCAAATTACTGATATTCATCCGCTTTCACTGTAAGTTTGCTCAAGAGTTTGCCCTAACTGTCCCTGCCTTTCTTGGTAAGAGAGTGAGGAGGCAGGGAATACAGGCTAAAATATGTTAGAGCTTAGTATGGTCAGCGGATTAGTTGCACTTTACTGTAATCCCTTTTATCTGCTGAGAAATATATAAAGAAGCCACAGAAAAAAATCTGTAGTATACACGCTAGGAAAGGCCTTATGTCTGGGGAAGGGCAGAAGTCTGAGGATAAATAAGTCTTTTAAGCTGTGATTGCAGTTGTCTTAGGTTTCACAGTAGGCAGTTCCAAAGGCTTAAGGAAAATAGATAAGGTTTAATGATGCCCTAACAAGCTAATAGACACACACTGGCCTGGTAGGAAACAGGCAGTAACAGTATCTGTCTGAAAGGATCTGTCAGACATTTTCCTTTGTGTCAAATGTTGGAATTTATTTTGGTGACAGATCTGTGGTGGCTTTACAGTACTCCACAGTGTGGAATACATTACTGGTACTTAATGTCCTAAACTGGAAAACTCCTACAGACATGCATTCAAGAGTAATACACCCTCCAGTGTCTTTAACATAAAATATATGGTGGTCCATGTGAAAGATGCTGGATCTTATTCTTGCAAAGGGAAATGCTATATCTGAAGATGCTTTATTCTGAAAATAGACAGACAAAAGCTTTTCTTTTAATGGTTGGGGTCATTGGTTACAATACTGTGTTTTCTACTGAAGGCTAAAAGGATAGGGGTATACTAGCCAATTCATTATTAAACATGCACTGATGTGGAGTGGGAAATGTGTGGTCTGGAAAGTGAGGCCAATAAGCTACATGTGATAACTACTTAAGAAATAAGAGTAATGGTGCCTTAACCCAATGTTTCTTGTAACACTGTAATCAGAAGTTAAGTGAAGACTGTCATTATATCCACTGATCTGGGTTATTCCCAAGGTCTGTGGAAAAGATTGCTAAAAATGTAAAACACTGACTAGACAAGCATCGTTGGGTGTTATGAAAGTCTGTAAAGCTAGACGTTAACAGGGCAATAGGGATGCAAAGGAATACCTACATGCAGGCTGTGGGGCAGACTGGGAAATAAGCAGCTGAAGAAACTAGTAAAAGTAACTTTCTCTAGAAAGCCCCAACTTTCAGTCTTGTTGCTCATCTCCGGAGTAGCAGCTTTGTCAGTCAACTGCACTGATATACTTTTCCTTTGGGGAACCTTTAAAACTTGACTTGTCAATCTCCTTTGAAATGGTGAGGTGTTGAATATCAAAGGGAATAACCTTTTGCTGCATTCGTTTCTGATCTGCTCCACTATCACATTCCCAATCTTTTCCCGGTTCTTTGCTTGTTTGACAAGGGATGGAAACCCTCTATTTTATGGTTTGCAGCAGGTCATGTTACTTGCATAGTTCTGTTTGAAAAGCATGGTCAAAATAATGATGAGCTGGATTGTAAGGAAAACCCTTCTTCGATGAATACANNNGAATACATAAGAACGTCATACAAAGTCAATAAAGTTGTTCTCATGCCAAAGTGTGACAATTAGTCACTGTGTGTTTAATAATAGTCTTGTATACAGCCAATAAAACACTTTGCTTGCAGAGGTCCCTAAGCAGACTGAGTCTATGTCAGCATGTTTTGGTACAGCTCTGATAGTGCTTAAATCAAATAACAATAATAAAAAAACAACAAACCAAACAAACAGAACACTCAAGAAAACAAAAAACCCAAGTTAAAATCCTGTCCGAATTTCTGATTTTTTGATGACATTACATAGCTATTGTGCACCTGTATACTGCAGAGAATTGCTTGGAAAATTTTACTCCTGATGAAGAAGCTGTGCAGCTGAGGTTTCAAGTGGTGTGGAAGCAGGCTGGTATTCATCACTGCATGCTTCACAGTTTTTCAGGGGAGGAAAGTTCCCAAGATTCTGGCCTTCAAACATTTACTGTGGATGGGTGAAAAAATATATGGCAATGTAGAAGTTTTAAATTATAACAGAAAACTTGCTAGGGTTTGAGTATGTTTGAAGATGCAGAGAGTGTTCTGTATACCCTGAACTACGTGGCCTTTGCTTTTCAACTGTATTCATGGATGCCAAAGGCAGCTTTTCAGTTCCAAAAGGATACCATTGTCCATTCTTAGGAAAGAGTGTTAGTTATTGCAGTAAATATATGCCAATCTCAGAATGGGGTCTTAAATTAACAGAATTATGAAGCTTTTTCATATTCAAGCTGCCTAAATACTTGCAGAGCCTCCTGCATGAATCCACACTGCTTGTTTCTGTGGGCAAAGGAATGCTGATCTGAAAAAAATGAAGCACTGACTTCAGAGTATTTGCAAACCTTACCTCTTTTCTTGGCAAGAGTATGAGTCAGCCTACAGAATGCTTGAGTGAATGCATAACTTGAAAATTGGAAGATTAATCTTAAACCTGGGAGGGAACAGATTTGGAGGTCAAAAGTGAAACAATACCATATGATTCAATTCATCATTTTGTAGTACAAAAGTGGCTTAATAATGGAGTGAATGGTATGAATATTGTTGTAACTCTTGTTGATTTTGTTGTTTCTTCCAAAGGAAAATTGGCTATAGTTTACGTATATGTTATGAGAACTTCGACACTATTTTCTAAACTATAGTTTTCAATGTTTTGTATCTATAACCTTGCAGTAAGGTGTGGGTTTTTTCCTTCTCTGATATAAGGTCATAATATTACCTAAGCATGCCTAACTTTGAGGGAGAGTTAGCCTAATTGTTGCATTTCCTTGGTTTTGTGTTTTTTTGGAAGGCGATTTTTCTTTCTTTCAGTTTTCTAGCTCCTTGTAGAAGATCAATGTACCATCTATGAATCTGAAACAACACATAATGACAATGTAAATTGTATAAATATTAGGTTTGATTTTTCTCAGGTACTGAGCTTCTGTAATAACTGCTGTAGCTGAGTTTTGAAAGCTCAGTATTTTGAACTTTGAAGCCAGTTTGCCTGTGTGTCCATTTTATATATTAAAGCCAGGAAGTGATGTCAGAAAACTGGGTATAAGAGCTAGTACGTCCTGGGTCCAGTAGTCTACACTTATTCTGTGAGCTGTTTGGAGTACATTTACACTAGATTAGAATACTAATTTGGTTTTGCTAGTAACTGAGTCAGGAGTTGTCATTTCTATATGTCTCTATTCAATAAATAAAATACTCTTAGTTCATGAAAAGTTAGCATTCCTGCTGAGGAGACGCTGTAGACCTACAAATGCACATTTACTAAAATGCAATTGTTAATTACTCAGACATGTCTGCTGGAAAACTGTTCCTTTATCAGAAGGCAATATGTGTCACTGGTTCTGAGTTTTCTAGTGAATCAGAGTTTTATGGAAAACTACAAATTCATGGAAAGTAAGGTACTAAAAACCAAATGTTCTGGTTTTCCTGCACTTCTGAAACACGTACAGATTTCAGTCTCCAAGACCACTGTTTTGTGAGCCCCAGGTCCAGGTAGCTCTGTGTTCAGGGCTGCCACGGGGCTCAGAAACCTCCATGGTTAGATGTCCTTCCTGTCTGGGTTCCCCTTCACACATGGGTTTCCTTGGTTGTTTCCAGGCTCTGTATTGTGAAAGCTGGAGTTTGATTAACTTCATGATCCAGTATTAGCTTGATGGGATGTCCATCCCGTGAGATAAAAGGATAAATAAATATCCTTGGACACAGCCAGAGCTGGAGTGGGTATGGCCCTGAGCAGCCTAAGCTAACATTGTGGTGGACTCTTTGAGCAGGAGGCTGGATTAGATGATCTCTGGAGATCCTTTCCAACCTAATTTATTCTCTAATCCTACGATCCTCTCTTGGATCTAAATTTGCACCAGGAAGCATGAGGCCACCAGCATCCCATACTGAAGTTGGAGATGTTGGCTTGGAACTATCATCAGAAATATGTGCTGGAGAGCGTAGGTCTACAGCTTTGGCAGCTCAGAGCTCGTAACTGAGGCTGGGGTCTCAATCATGTCAATGTGGCTTAGTGTTGTGTCATCTGCTTTTGTGGAGGTAGACTCCCTGGATTTCCTTGCACAGTTGCAACAGTTGGCAAAATTTTGTATTTTGAAGCAACTAACCAGAACAACTTTCTTTTCAGAATTAGAAAGTTTCCACAGACATAATTTTTCTTAAAAAAAAATAATAAAAAAAAATTGGAAATTGAACTAAAATTTTTCCTTTGAAATGATTGCATTTCTTATCAAACTAATATCAATCCTGACAAAAGTTGTTGAATCAGTGATGATAGAAAGTATTTTCTATCTTACAAAGCCAGTCAGTCATCTACTGAAAGACCTACACTAGATTTTCCCAATACTTTTGCTCCTGTTTTTACAGTGTTTCAGGCAAGGATTACATAGGTTAGGCAAAGATCTTAACCTTGTAATAACTTTCAGTACTCTTGTTGTCTGGGGATTTTTCCTAAACAACTTGTGAAGGTTTTTGGGATTTTTTTTTTTCCTTGAAGAAATGAGTTGAATTAGTATTCATTATTACCATGTAGATAAACTTTTTTTTTTTTCTATTCCATGGACTCAAGAACTTGGGTTTTATTAATATTCTAATTGGCAAAATGTCAGCTTTAAAGCTGTGATATTTCTCAAATGTGAAACTCAGGATTATTTATGCTAGACAGTACTACAAAGGTATGCATCTGCCCTAAAATCAGGTTGTTGTAACCTGATTACTATAACTATACTACTGCTAACCATCAGGTTACTATAACCTGATGTTATGGCAGATAAAATATTTTTTTGGGGAATAAAAAAAAAAATCCCAAACAAAACCCTTGGAAAAATGTTTGCACTTAAAAACCAATTAGTAGCCAAGCATATGCTGTGAAGATCAGTGTCAGTGTCCAAAACCTGGTTTTTTATTTTCTTTTTGGAATGTTCCTTAGAATTTTGTCTGGATAAGGGATGGGAGACAGAGCTTTGCCGTTGGTATGTGTGCTTAACTGACTACAAATTAACAACAGAACATCTCTCAAAATGCAACTGAAGTTGTGCAAGACAAATGCAGCAAAGTATAACTAATTCCTACTTGATATTTTATTACAATTGTTTCCCTTTCTTATTATTCTTACTTTAGTATTAAAAACAAAACAGAGATTAGCTTAAGCAATTGAAAGAGGATGCAGTGCCGTGTACAGCTGTACTTCTCTGCTTGCCAGGTCCCTTTCCCTTGTTGCAGTTTTAATTTCCCACCCCAATAAACAGTTACAGGCTGAGTAATTGTTACCTCTCACTGGCATTTCTTTTCATGTTTGTTTCCTGCAATTAAACAGCTTTAATTCTGTTCATTTATTCAGTCTGACAGGTGGATAATACCAGTACAGCACGAGAATGGGTAAAACATCTTTTTGCTGGAAGCTTTGCAATCTAGGTAATTTTATTTTAGTATAATAAACATCTAATCCATGGTCAGGCACTGCCTGGAGCCTCTTTTTATTTGCAGTGTTGGAACACATCTTATTCGTACAGTTGCTATGTGTCTCACATAGAACCTTCTAAGACTTGAAAAAGACTGTGAGCCAGAAACAATTGCAAAATCAATTTTGCAAGAGATCCTTCCTTTTTGGAAAGGTTGCCACTTACCTGGGCTCCTTATCTGAATTGCTACATGCAAGTAAACCCTGGTTTTGAGTTTTTAAGCTGACCATCAAAAAAATTAATCAAAAAATAAATTATGGGAGATCAAGTTAACCAACAAATTGAAAGTCTTTGAAGTTAAATAGCCAATACTGGCAATATAGGAAATGTTGATGCTGACGTAATTGTGTCTTTTCAATGATAAGTGGTAAGAGTTATACAGTTCCTTAGCTTTTTCTGAGCTGGCTGACACATGACCTTAAAGCACCTTTTACAAAACCTTTCAAATGAATCCCCTTGAAATGAGTAGGAACAAATCTACTTTTACAAGAATTTGGAATTGCAGTGTTGTTTTTTTTTCCATGATAAGTCAGATTCACAAGAAAATATTACTTAACTGATTGAACAAAAACTGTGATCATCCCTTTAGTGGGACTCTTCAGTCGATAGTCGGGCATCACCAACCTATTTTAAACCATTTGGAGTGAAGACCTGAGACTTAGTCTGCCAAACCTCAAAAAATCAAGGTTTGTCAGCCTGGATTGTGCTTTATTTACTCCTTTGGAGAGATGGGCTGGCTGTTGGCTGTCAGATCTGTCAGCAGTCAGATCACACGGGAGTCTGCCTGGTGGGCATCCTCCAAACCATGACAGAATAGGGCAGCCATCACTCAGGAGGGCTTCCTCTGCTGAGACTGGAAAGATCAAATTCTTTTTGGCCCAGATCAATCTACTTTCCTAGGAAAGTTGCCTCCCTCTGACTATAGTGGGCAATTATTCTATTATATGATATCCATCTCCTCCTAACATCTGGGGCAGGCTGGTAAGTGAGTGTTTCAGGAAGCAACTGGGTAGTCTGCAGGTAAGTTGAGTAGTACAAACCCACCTCTGTGCCGAATTGTCTTTTACCAAAGCTTCCAGATAGCAAAAGCGGGAGTAAGGGCACTTCTGTACAGACGTATATTGCCACTTCTACATCTCTTACCTGGGTAAGCAAAATCTCCCACCTGGCCACCAGGTGGGGGCATTGCTAAGATATTGATTGGCAAATGCATATCATATCAGTGAGTCATTTGTATGTAAAAATCACCTCTTCTGTCTTTTATTCCATGTTTTTCTAAACATTGCACACACTATGTCAGATAAAATGCCTAATCATCTATTGATTTTTTTATAATAGGAAAATACCCTTAAGAAGACATCCAATAACTTGGTAAGATTTCAAAGGATTGCTGCAAGTATAAGGACAGATTTTTTTTTTTACGCTTTCTTGATATTGTTTTTTGGTTTTGGTTCCTACTTCCCACTGTTGGACATAAAAGGCTGGATAGATGCTTTTTCCCTTATCAGTTTTATCATTAGTTTGCCAGAGGCTGCTTTGGCAAACATTACAAAAGCCTGCTTTTTATTGCATATGAAACTATAGTGTAGGTTGTGTTCTTCAGTCGATAGCCACCATCCATTTTCATGGTAGGTTGAATTATCCCATTACACCTCATGAAGAAAAAGTGTTTGATTCTGTTTCTGATTTTGTTCTTAATCCTCTAAGGCAGCTGAACAAATAGGAAAATTCTCCACAAGTTTAAAAAAAAAAAGTCAATGTGGTTTCAGGTTATTTACATTTAAAAGTTGGTTTAAATACGTTATTGGGAATTGGTTTTTGCCATTTATAAACAGGAAAAACAAAAAAGACTTAAAGCTGTAAAATCCATGGTGCCTCACTGGTGTAAACGTATATACTGTTCCACTAGATTGAAACTTTCAAAATGTAACTTTGAAATCATAAATTATGGATTCCTACATTAAATAGGTGATTTCTTAGGATGTTTTCTAAAGATTCTTTTTTTCTTATTGGGCAAGACCTTTCATAAAAAATATTCTATATGTGAAGATATATAACTGCATGCTTATAAATGAAATGTAGATTAAAGCATTTAGCTTTTCCTTAGTGTAAAAAAAAAATAAGAAAAAGAAAAAAAGCTCGTTTACAGAACTGTGATGTTACTTAGGTAGAAGTTGGGCAATTTTTGGGCTGACTTTAATTCTCACTGTGTCTGTAATCTTTATCATGAGAGATAAGATAGAAAATGTCCTGTGGTTTGCTGACCTGATAAAGCAAACAGATTTGATGAGAAGCAGCAGAATGAAAATAGATAAGATCTGCTTTATGGGTCCTCTGTAGGCTTCAATAAGGTAAAAAGAGTACCGAAAGATGCCTTTAGAATTGCTGCTTTTTAGCTTTTTTTTTTTTTTTTTTTAAAAAAAGCATCAGGTTCCCTTTTCTGCACTTACTCAGGCAAAACATTAGATTACTATAGTGGTAATGGTACCCAGATCTTAGGTGGATACAGAGTTCTTACATACCACCTACCAATCTTAGTGCTTTTTAGAAGGAGATAAGTGAAATTGTACTTATTCTGCAGATGAGAAAACTGGAGCAAAGGTGGATCTATTTGTTAAAGTTCATTTTTGAAGGCTACAGAGAGCTCTTTCGGTTTATTTGAAAATAAACTTACATTCTTTTTACTAAGCTACATTCTCTTTCAGTGGGAAAAAGGTGTAAAACTTAGTAAAAATCATGGTTTTTTGGGGGTGGGGACAAGTATGCAGAATAACTTTTCTACATAGGGACCCATAGTTTTTACTTGAAAACTTTCATTTCTTAAGAAACAAGTGGGAAATTGAAGGCATACTTAGTTCTTTATCAGTTTATCATCCCACTCTGAATAACACTGTTCAAAGTATATGAATTCACCCAGTTTACTCAAGCTGTCTTTCAATAATTTGCTTCTACTCCCTCCTCAGGCAGGTTGTCTTTTGCTTTTCAATTTCTCTTGTCCTTTTAAATTCTGGCTAATTCTGAATATCTAATCCTGTTGTCACAATGGTTTTTTTTGTCATCGTATCAGACAGAAAACCTTTATGTGGTTTATCTTTTGGCCTAGATATGATATCAATATATATAAACTCGTGAAATGTCTTGTGAAATTTGTTAAACCTAAGTCCTCAAAAATATTTCCCCAATAACCTTTCTATATCTGATAATGTATTTTAAACAAGGAGTAAGGAACGTTAAGCAAGGAGATATACAGAGCAGACAATGCAAATAGTTATGCTGAGCTGTGTATCACAAAGTTATTAAGATGCAAATTTGTATTTGCTCATATTTCTACTTGTATATCTTCTTTCTGAATTGCTTTTTCTGTCCTTTTCACTTGATCTTAGAAGAGGCAAGATAAAAATCCTTAACGTGTAAGACAAAGGTTGCCCATGCGATTTGCAACACATGCCCATGATCTATAACCCCTGTTTATTCTAGTATCAGATCCTGAGATAACATTAAGGCAGTGAAGGGGCTTGGGGACGTAGCTGAATGAAATATCAGATAAGTAAGAAAGAAGCCTAAGTGTCATAAGCAGTCATGCCTTTCAGGCCTGAACATCAGGACATTCTGGGGCTACTCGTTGTTTCAGGGGTGCTGTTGCTCAGGTTCAGCTGACTTGACATTTTTGCTGCCATCTACAAAATCCAACAGTCCCAAATCTCTGCCTTCTGGTGCTTGCTTCTTTGTTCCCTGAACTGCAGATTTCTGCAACTGTTAACTTGGTTTTAAAGAGACTTTTTTATTGTCTCTCTTCCCTCTCTTGGTTTTCTCTGACAGCTCACCACAGCGCAGCATGTACTGCTGGCTTTTCTGCAGAGGGCAGCGGTGCTCATCCTTGTCCTCTAACTCATGTTTACTACATAGGTGCTTCCCTTACCTGCTGTGCTGATGGGAGACTGGATCATAAGGGAACATACAGGTCTGGAGAATACAGATGAGAGTAGTAAATCTAAAGTGGGATTCCAGTAGGAGGAAGTACAATGTGCTTCCAAGTATTTCTGCCATTTTGGCCGACAAAGGGATCCAAATAGGTAGGATAGTAAACTTGTAAAAACAGTCCCAGTCTTGCTAAAATTCTGAGCTTTGTCTCCACACTTTTGTATCTATTCCCAGGCATCAGTAATGGAGTGACAGGTAATTTTTAGCTGGTAGTTCCATTTACTCGTTCAGAATGTGTGCAAGCCATTATTACTTGGACAGAAGAGAAAATGCTGTGGGCAACACTTTGCAGTTGCAGCTACTTCATCCCAATTGCAAAGAAGAGTTTCAGGGAAATTAGTAAATATTTCTTTTTTGTCCTCATCTTAGAGGTCCTTTGCCTCTGATTTTTAAAAGTGTATTTATTCTCTGCCTGTGGTTTTTTTAGATATCCCTCCTCTGGCACTCATATGTTAGTTGTATTATTTTTGCCCACTTCTGCAAAATATTTCTGATCAGTCTGCGCAGCAGAAATTATCTTGAAAAGCCTCATTTCAAGAGCAGTATAGCTTGACTTTCCGTGTATTTGCGTCTTGTGGATAGGTTTTCTGTTGTCTGAGAAGGCATTTTCTGAATAAAGTATTTTCCTGTGATTTTTCAAGAAATGTTTCTGGTACCACAGAAAATTTTAGCTTATGCTGTAGCCTGTGAAGTCACTTTCCACTGCTTAGGTACGTGTTTTGTGAAAAGCTGTAGGAATATTATTACTCATAATAATAAGTGTTATTTGGCCAGTTTCAATGAAATTTAACAATGAGGTTAGAAATGTCTTGGGAGAGAATCACAGAGGCAGCCTGACTGCCTAGGCATTAGTTTCCAAGAGGCCAGGCTAAATAGCTTTGACTTTTCTTAATTCTCTGTCGCAGCTGGCTCTGGCAGTTTGCAATGTCTGGAGCGGTAATGGAGGAGGAGGGGTTTTTTTGCTCGTTCTCACTCTCCACTCCTGTAACCTCCATGTCCTGGGCAGCTCCTGAGCCCTCTTCTGTTCCTTTGAAAGGCCTTGCAGCATTTCAGGGTTTTAGCAGATTGCTCTAACGATCTCCAGGACAGAGCTGAAGTACAACTGAATAAACAAGCCCTTCGACAGATCCTGAGGACCCCCTTGCAAATCACCTAAATGAAGCTGTGGTAGTCGATAACACTGCAGGAGCACATTTAATTAGCACACAAATTAAACCCAGCAAATGAAGTTCAAACCAAAACCAAGGTGGCCAGGAACTTAGGAAACCAGGAGAGAGGCGGCACCTCAGTGCCTGAGTCACTTAATAGTTTAGGTCCGTGCATAAGAAACAGCGAGGGGTAGTGCTGTTCTGCTGGCGCGAACATCCCAGGCATTCATTGCAGGCAAATTTGCACCCAAAGCAGCAAGATTACTCCTGGCTAGAGGGTGTTACAAGATGAGGCAAGACGTAATAAAGGGATGGATGAACAGGGTGGGAAGGAAATGGTTCCATTTTTCTTTATCATTTATGATAAAGTTTCATTTAAAAAGTAATTCTAAAATTAGTTGAGTGGATGTTTGAATTGTTTTGCTCAGACCCTGGAAGTGATTTTTTTTCCTTTTTCCAGAGCTGTCACACAGATGCACAGACACAGTACTAGAACTTTTGGGAGCAGAGGAACAGGAAAAATAACAACTTTCTTTTTTTTTCCCCCCATGGACGTTTCAAATGCCCCAAATAAGTATGTATGACACATGCAACCATTCCTAAAATCCAAAGGCTCATTACAGTCGCAGATGAAATGCACTAATTAAATGGTTAGTTGTCAGTTTATTTTTAAAATTCTGTTTATGTTGATGTCTACAAACCACCTCTGTTAAGGTCCCTACATTGCCAGTGCTGTAGAGATCTAAAGCAGCCATCTTTCCTGCAAAGAGCTGTACTATAAAACTTATGTTTGCTGTTTAAGATATTTTTTTTCATCATCCAGACTAAAGCATCTACTGACACTGGACGATGCTGTCTTCACTTTTCACGTCTCATCTGTACTCTTTTTCTCTCTGGAAAAGCTTTGCTCTTCTCCTTCTGTTGCTAAGAGAAAAAGCCCCGTTGCCAGGGAACAAGTGTCCAGCACATACTGATGTGTCCTCTGTCAGATGTCAGAAGCATCCCTCCTAAATGTTTTCATGTGCATACAGAGGATAAGCCTTACACAAGAGGGAAAGGAAAGGTGGAATTGGCCAGCCTTGCTTTGTGATGTTCAAAACCACCCCCAAATAACTCACCTTCTATCCAGTAGTCCTAATTTCAGCTTTGTTTTACTTTATTCCCCCCNACACCAGGCTTAAAACTTAATTTTTTTTAGTTTACACCTTTAGAAGTGATGTTTGTTCTTCTGTTTTAAAATCAGTCTGATGCTACTGTTATGTGGTCAGGACATGCAGAAAACCTTCAGAAAAAGAGCATCCCAGGGTTTGGCTGAGGCAGAGGAGGCTGCAGTTTGTTGCTCATAAATCTGCTCTTGAAACCGTGAGCATCTGTCCCATTGCTGAGGGCTACCACGGTCTGTGTGGCACATGCCTGGAGCAGCAGGCAGAGGAGTTTGGTACATAGTTGGACTGTCCTTAGCTATGTGCCTGGCTTTTCTCCATAGTGTAGAATTAAACCTTCCAGTTCACACCTTGAAGCCTTTTGGAGCTGGACGGCTGGCACTTGTTAAGTGAAAATTTCCTGAGGGAGGAAGAGGCAGTCTCCATGTGGTCCTATAGTCAGAGCTGTGTGTGTATTATCAGTTGTCAGCAGTATATTACCGGCATATGGAAAGGGCACCTCTGGAGCACAGAATACTTCTCTTGTCCATTACTGTCTTGTCATTAGACATCCTGTGTTAAGGATGCTCTGGGACAGATTTTTGTACCTTGTACTATGTGTGGATGCACACGTTTCAGCAGCATAGTTAAGAAAGACTTCAAACTTTTCAGTTGGTGCTTTCAGGTTAGTTGATCCTTAAACGGTTTGTGGCTGCAAGTAACTTGGAGTGAGGTTGGAAATTAAATGTAGCTAGAGAACAGTGTTCTAGAAGTTTGTAAATGATGAAGTTTTAAAAGCTGAAGAAGTTGAAAGGAAATGGATAAAAGTTATAACAGCATTATCACTTACACCATTAGCATAAAAGTATACATTTGGTAGACTTCGGTATATTGTGACTTAGCCTTAGCATAAATGGGTTATTGACCTAAATTAGTATTTCTGTTCTCTTAGAACAAAGTAGAAGCAAAAAGAATAGATTCAGAAATAATGATGTACAGCTGCATGTTAGTATGCTCTCTGCAAAGTCTCTGTATTGGGTCCTTATATGGGAGAGTTGCATCCAGTGACTGCTACTGTAAGGAATGCTTCGGCTCCTCTGGTCATCCACAGATCATCACGGACAGAAGAGGAAAATGGTTGTGTGTCTCCCAAGCTATTCAGCAGACAGCCTAAGCCTAGCATTGGTCAGGAAACAACCAGAGAAAGGATTTGTGACTCTTTTTTTTTACATTTCTGTTTGCTGATTTCCAACCATAAGCAGTTTTCCTTTTTCATTTTGCTTCTGAACCATTTCAAAATCATATTTTTGTTTTGTCTTTGAGCATCAAAAACTAACTAACTTTTTTGGGTGTCTTTTTTTCCTTTACTTCTCAGATTTGTACAGTGCAGCACTGTGCTGGAGATCACTGTCTGTGGTTCAGTCATGATTTTTGGCTTGGCAGAGCAGTGCTGTGGAGAACTAGTTCAAATCCAAAGCCAGTAGTGGTATGTCAGCAGAGGGAAGCAGCTAGGTAGGTATCCTGCAGTGATGCTGACCAGCGCTGCTTTTGTCAGCACTAGCGTTAGGACCTCAGCTCCACAGTCTCTGGTTTAACTCAACTTGTAAAACTATTTCTGCTTGGAGAAGTAAGAACAGTAAAAGGCAAAGGTACTTCTAATGATAAGAAATGTTGATGAACAAATTAAGACGATTAGGGAGTTTTACTCACACCCTCCTTTGTGTTGAGCTCTCTCTCTGCTGGGGAATTGTTGTAAACCGTAAAAGTCACTGTCCTACTTCTGAGTCTTGCAAAACTCAGCTATGTTAATCTCGTTTATCTCTCTCAAAGATTAAGATTACAGCCAGGCATTCTCCCCTTTCATTTTAGAAAAGAATACCACTTGCAGAAAAATGTATTCTTCTTTGTCTTGTCTAGGTAGAGCTCTGTACAAACAGCTTGCATTGCCCTCAGCTGATTGAGTTTATTGAACGCGTAATTCTGAAAAACAGAGTTTTCATAGACATGTTGTTATTCAAATTTTACACTGTTACCTATTTGTGATCCTCAGGTGAGGTTTCTGTACTGTTCTTGACTCATACAACGAAAGAAGATTGCCCAAAAGTCTCCTGCGGAGAAGAGTTACATACATACTGTTTTTAAAAACCGGTAGCTTCCCTAGGAACTCACCCACAGAAAGCTGAAATTTGTTTTCATGAGCCATACTCTGGGGTATGCTTGACATCCTTTTATATTTGTATAAAGGAAACAAAAGGAAAGTGGATATGAAACAAATTAGTTTATAGTTTTGAATGAATATTCATCGTGTTATTCATCCCTCAGTAGCATTTCATACTGAATCAGAGATCTGCAGTTTAGGTAATTCTGATGACTAGCGAACAAGAAATTGTTTCCTACTTGTAAATCAGATTTGCCTGTTAAATAGTTTACTTGTTCTGCCAGGTTGTTGCTTCCTCTAAGCTGTTATTTAGAAGTATGTCAGTATTGTAAAAACACTAAAAATGGATAGAAATTAATTGTACTCGCTTGAGTATTTTTTTTTTTAAAAAGGATGTTTTTCACGGAGATGCCCTTTATTTTTGTATTAACATAGAAGTTAATTTTGTTATGCCTACACAGACTTTCTTTAAGGTGATTGAAAATTGGTAGCAATATAGTGGAAAAAATAGTAGACAAAACTGACTTTGCAGTTGGCATTTCCCTTGATATTTTTGGATGCAGTTCTGCCTGGTGTCATACGCAGTATTTGTTCATACAACTAAGCAAACCTACCCTGTCTCAGCAATTTCATTGCTCGAGTATCGGAGAAGTTACTTAGAGAAAATGCATTTAGGAGCTTTTCTCAATATGCAAACCCATTTTTATATGACTGAAATTGCTTCAGTGATTTTTTTTTATTCTACAGCGTAATTGTTAGTGATAGGCTTATGGACCACCCACGGAAATAACATTTTGCAGTGAAGGTTTTGGCTATGGAGAGCTGTGCCTTCTAATAGCGTGGAAGGGTACTTAAAAGTATTTTTTTAGGCACAGAAGTTGTTTTGCTTGCTCTGTTATCTTAATAGAGATGGTGTAAACTTTCAGTGCTAACAGTGACCAAATATCTTAAAGCAAGGCTGCTGACTTTTCCTGTAGATTATTAACCTCTTCTATGAAGAACATGTGGTAATATGTTCCCTTACAGATATATTTCTCCATTCATTTGAGACATGGTCAGGTTTCTGGTGCAGGCTACTACTCTATAAATTTCCAAGTTAATATCTCCAAATATTCACTGTTCCTTCTGAAGCTCAATACTGTCTAGTGATTATTCCGTGTTTTGCTGCTTCTCTTAGCATTACTGCTTGTTAAGGGACATTATTTGTTGATTATTGGTGTTACTTTCTTAATTTGTCATTTCAGGTAGATTTTAAGATTTTAAGTTGCAGATTTGAAGAGGCTAGAGGAGGGGTGGAATGAAACAGGCTCTGTTTTCTTCATTAGAGCTTGGGATTTCTTTATATGGATTCTTCTTTTTAAATTTTCATTTTGCTTTCTATTTAGAAACAAATCCAGATGAAGCTGGATTGATATACTGTGATGCCTTCTTTTTGGGGTTTTTTTGCCAAGCCTTGGGAAAGGGAGTTTAATTTGATGACTTTATTGAAAGTTAATCGTTGCTAATAGATTATTGAGGGACCATGTAAAAGAAACAAACCAGGAAGTATATGACACTTTTAAGCTCTGTATGAAAAACTGTTTTCGATGAAGGTGAAGAAGCCTTCGGACTGTTGTGGAAAGAAGTAGCAAAAAGCAAAAAATTACACTTTTCATTAAAAAGAATGCTAATTTCTCATCTTCCAAAGATGATTATTTTAAGGTTAATACTTTTTATATTTTGATGATATATGGCTAATATGAAATGGATTATGTTAACATTTGTTTACGTTATCTCTGAGAAGGTGATATAATAGACAGATAGAAGTAGCAATCAGCCATAGGTCCTGTCAGTGTGTGGATATACTTTGTTAGGACTTCTGAAATGACAGATTTCAACGGGCCTTGGCATAAAAGACGCTATAGATGATTATCTTTCCTAGGCATAGGATACAGTTGACCCAGTAACCTATAAAAATTGCATGTAGTTTTGCACAGAATGACTGACCTAAACATACACAATGTGTAACTGACCCAGTCTCCTATGCATGTTAGCAATATGTTCTCACAGTGCTAGTGTGATATTTCATACATTAAGTTAGCAGAGTGTCCTAAGAGCTTGTTTCTCTGTCAAAAGTCCAGAGCCCATCTCAAGCCTTGTGGCACACATGAAGCCTTTTTCCTGTGTTAGGTGGGTGTGCTCATGAGCTAAGCTATTAGTTCAGTTTTAGAAATATTGGTATTTAGGGACAATATCTTGAGATGTTGCTGGGCCAAGAGATCGCTTTGTTGTAATCGATGCCTTGCCTTCAGTCTGTCCAGAGTTACTTACAGATACAGTGATTCTGGCAGGTTTTTTTTAACATGGAGTTAGGTTGTGCTTTAGATTTTGTTGTTCCTGATGGGTTTTACCTCAGTTTACCCATTGTTACGCTTTGCCCTCATCTGCTAACAAAAACTGAACTGTTAATGCATTGAGTTTAACATCAGCTCAGCTCTTTAAATTGAAGTTTCAGGTGCACCTTAGACTTTGACTTATTTGGTGTCCGTAGTGATGGGGCACTACTGGCTCTAGCGCAGCATGGCTCAAGCCCTTTGCTCAGCGCAGATTCTGGCAGCGTGCTGTGCTGTGTTACGTGGTTACCAGCAATCAGATTACACGATTGCTTTCTAGTGAAGTCTGTGGGCAAGACATTTGAGTATATAATAGTAAAGCTATAGGGAGGTGCCTCAGTTTCCGCAATGCTAACAGTTGTTTACTGAGCCTGATTTTGGGTCCAAGGTTTTTGCTGATTGCAGGGGGCATTTCTAAGCAGAATGAAGGTGGGTTCTTTGGGCTTAGGAGAGACCAGGATTTTGCCCTTCATGACAGGGAGATAGGATGGGACACTTCTGAGAACAGAGCATATGAAAGCAAGAAGGAAAGCTGGTTCTTTGATGGTTTTTCAGGGTGCAGTGAGCCAAGTTGCAACTGTTCTCCTTCCCTAGTTCATTTGGTTAACCAGTTTGTCCATTTTTCCTTTTCAGTTTAAATAAGTCAATAATAAACTTCAGCAAGAAATGAAAGTGACTTAAAGAAATTAATATTGTCCTGCTAATCATCTCTGTAAAGGTTCCTTTTAAAATTTGGAGATTGACTTGTGGTCTCAAAAGACTCTTGCATTAGCTAGAGACGTTGCTGTGTAGCCAGTTCAAGTATTGACAGTGCTCCATTCATCTGACATACCTGCCTTCAAAGGTTTACCATAAGCTGATGGCTGCAAAACCTTCTATAAGTGGGAGGAAGGAATGAAGAGAGTAACACAAGTAGGTGGTGAAGAGAAATTTGTCACTCAGTTTCTCCTGTTACTTTGTTCATCTGTTTAGAAACACTAAAGCCAGTACATAGCACTTTCTGTAGGAACTGAGGACTGGTTTTGGTACAGGAAAATTAAAGCGGCTAAGAATATATAGTCTCGATTTAGAATAGAACAAATATCTTGGCATGCCTGCTCAGGAGCACATCATCAGTGTATTTTGTGTGTGTGTACATGAGTGTGCTTGTGTATTCCCCAGTGGCCACCAGGTTTTTGCCAACTTTGGTACCCATTCATATTACTCTAGCCTATACAGTCTAAGTCTTACAGCTTAATCAAGGTAGAGGTAAAGTTATTGTCATTGCAAATATAATAAAGGAGAGGTAGAGGTAGACAAGTAAGAAAGTACAAAGCTAAGTTCTTTTGGAGTATTTCCTGCTACATAAAAACAAGCTGAGACAAGAATGCCTGTCACTGATAGATTGCAGATAAAAACCTTCCAATATGAGCTGCTGCACGTTATATTCAAAACGGCTCCAACCACTATGTATCTAGTCAAATTTCTCTCTGATCTCCCAGGGTAGGTGTTTGCACTGTAGGTTTACGACTAGATTTTTATGCCTAAAATACACCCAGATTTTAATATTTTATCTCCCAGGATTATCCTCTTGGTTTCTGAAGAATAGTGTCTGGAATACATGATAGATTAGCTGCATAAGTAAAAAATAAAAATAAATAAAAAAAATATGAAATAAAACCAAAATCACCTGCTTCACTTGATGATGTGTAAAACTTACCTCATTGGAATGACTAGTTGTATTTCAGTATTTCTGCTCTTGAATTAGTGTGCATTTCTGCTTTTATGCTTTTTTTTTTAAAGGAAAACTATGCTAAACATTTTGTAAGAAAGGGTCAGAAAATACAGTTTATGACAAATGTGGCCTTCTTGCATTTAAACCATTGCATGTGGGGATGAGTAGTATCTTATTACAGGCCTAAAACAAAGCAGAGGGTTTATACATGACCTGTGAATCTTTGTAGGATGTGTTGTGATTTGTTGGAGAATGGGATCCTAACTTTGGCTGTCATGACTAAAAGCTTAAATTTGGAGCTATGCTGCTATGAAACTGCCAAAACCCACTGCATAAGACAGAGGGGGAGAGGAGATTACCGTGAGGGTCCCTTTAACAACCCAAGGACAACAGTACTGTCCTAAAGGTAAAGAAGCATGATGTTAAATATCTTGTGAGTTTTATGTTCCCTAGTCTAGTATATGCTGGAAATTGATATTCTACACAGCAGATAAATAAATCTGAGGACTGAAATGCAACAGTTTCTGGTTTTGGAAAGATGAATCCAGTCTCAAAAATATTTCCAGGCTTCTATGAAGTGACTTTTGAATCTGGGCCTTCGTTATTACTAAATGATTAGATGGGACCTGGATAATACTCTAAAACTGAAGAGTCTGTGGATTCAATGATCTGGGTTTGGGCCAATATTTAATTTAGTTGTGTCTCTGTTCTTTCCTCAAACTTCAGTCTTTCAAGTAATGGAAGCTGACTGCGTATGACAAATGAAGATCATGATAATTGTGTGGAATTGGATGGAAATCAAACAGAGCATAAATTTTTTAGGCACTTGACTGATGCCAGAATATTGTTACCAAGTAAACAGGGGAAGGGAGAAGGACTGAATTCCTAAATTTTTGACAGAGTTACCATGGTGTCCTGACAGATGTGGTTTGGAGTACATGAGAAGAGGTATAGAAGCAAAACCATCGTACTGTTTAGTTTCCTCTTGGGCTTGGGAAGTGGATCTAGTCAAGGCCTGAGTTATTATTTGCATTGGGTGAAGACTTATATTCCCCTTATATGTTTCCATTCAATAGCTCTGAGACCTTGTGAGAAGAAGAAGGTAGGCTGTGCTAAGCAGATATCAGATATAAGGTAGGCTGTGCTAAGCAGATACCAGATATTTCATTCTTTGTCTTTAGAGCAAAGCTGCCTTTGGATTGTTAAGAGAAGTGAGCAAACCTCAGTATCATCATCTCTGTATACCTTAAGTTGCATGTTTGGGTAAATGGTTAATGATGAGAGGCAACTGAAGGTGGTTCATTTTAAATTTTACTTAATTTTTAGCTGAAGTTTCATTACCACTGCTATTGTAATATATGTATGCTATTCTTTGGTGAAGTTGGCATTGAGTAACACAGGCAGATCTTCTGCCCTAGGTCTCTTCAAATCTCAAAAATCTTTGAAAGTAAGAGTGGGTCCTTTTAGAACTTGCTCTCTTCCCCAGAAGACAAAAGCTTTTTGACTTTCTAAAGCAGTGTTTTTACTAAGAACTGGTATTTTTCAAATACTAACTCAGGTATTTCTACTGAGGGTGTTATTTTTTCAGATAAGTTGCTTTCCTGCACCTCTCTGCACTACATGGTTTGAAGTGAAAGCTACCCAGATATCTCAGGCTGCACCAGTGATAAATCAATAAAGTGTTTCCTTATGAGCATTGCCATTATTCATAAGAAAAGACAAATTATGAGTTTATGGATTAGCCACAGCAACAAAATTTGGCGTGTCTTCCAAAAAGAACAGAAAAGGTGATCAAGGTCTTTGGAAGCTGACCACTGGCACTGAGCTGCTGAACTTTGCTGCCCTTGAGAAAGACAAAGACCAAGAAGCCAAGGAGAGGCAGTCCTTAGAAA
>WEKW01019689.1:20925-43019 GCA_013389905.1 Sula dactylatra
AACAGGAAGAGATGATGAGGGTGGAAATTTCTTACAGACGTTGGAGAAATCTAGAGAGCTGGCCAGGCATTGCTTTGGATAGTTAAGGGAGAATTGTAGGAAATAGCAAGTGTGATATTAATTTATAAAAGTATCAGACGTTTTGAGTGATGTCAGATCAACAAGTTCTCTGACGTATTTTCTGTGGTTCTGCAAGGCAGAGAAATTTGTATTTCTGCTGCTTTTCCTTATCTAGGTGTGACCCACATTTTAAAAGTGCTTATAGTTTTATCTACTATCTGACTAGTAAAAGGAGAGATTTGAAATTTTATTACAGCACTCCAAACAAAGAGATGCTTTTCAGATATAAGTGGACGAACTAATGTGTCAGAACAGGTGATGGCTCTCAGACTTCACAGGCTAGATATCTGCTTGCAGCCCTATCTTCATTATAGAGCTGCAAATGTCTAAATACAAAATAATATGTAAAGAAACTGATGATTTTGCATAAATTACATAGGTGTAAAATGTGAGAGGGTTTATTTTTTCTTTCATTATGTATTATCTTTATTTTTTGGAGTCGGCACTATTGAATATTGTCATTTGTAACATGGTTACCCTACCATTTGCCTTGATTATTCAGGCACTTGCATGGATATGTGGCAGAACATGACTCTTAAACAGTTTCCCAAGTTACCATCTGCCAGCTGACACCTTAAGTAATTGTGTGTGTTCCCATACCTCAGCACAGTTGTAAAGTGAAATACGCGATTAACCTCAATAAAAAAGTTAATAGCAAAAAACTCACACACCCCCAAAAAAAGACCAAACAAACAAAACAAAAAACACAAACCAAAACAAAAAATCCTATGCAAATATTTCCTATCTTTTTTCTAATTTTATTAAGTACATGTTATTTATGTATGAAGGTATAAGTGTGATGAGGCGTGGTTACCAAGCTGGAGGTTAGTGACTGTAAATTCAGTAGAACGTAATAGCTTGGCTGACTCCATACATTTAATTTAGGATGTTGTTGCCTAAATTATTGTTTGGTATATTGATGTCAAGCATCTTAGGGTTTAATTCTCATATTTGGGTATGGCAATAAGTAGTCTGATGTAAGGCTGTGGCGTTAAGAATGTAAATCATCAGAGTGGACACATTTTCCAGATGTACTAAGGGTTTCAAAAAAAATAAATTCAGTTCTTTATTTCATTATTCATGTTTTTACTCTGTTGGTGATACACCTTTAATATCAAATGAAGTCTTAGCTACCACAGGGAGACAATCACCCCAGCACAGCGCAAGGTAGGAATATTTGTGTCTATAATAGGATCTCCATGCCTGATTTGCTTTGGGTAGAAGGGTTTTTTTGTTTTGCTTTGGGTTTTTTGGTTGGGTTTTTCTGTTTGTTTGTTTGGTTCTGTTTTGGTTTTTTTACCCTGAAGAGCTCATGATGAAAATAGAAATTTAAAAATACCTGGACCCTTTCTACTCCACAGTCAAGGCACGCCCCCCCATACCAGTTTGAACACACAAGTGCAAAACAGAGCAAGTAAACTCGCCAGGAGTAGAAATTGTGTAAGGGTGGAACTATGCACCTGTTTTGCTGCATTTTCCTTTGTGAGGACTATTACAAGATTTCACTAATAGGACTGCCAGTAATCTCAGGGGTTTTTTTTCCTAATTTTATTTTGGGCTTTCTGATTATTGTTTGGTCTGTTTCTGTTACTAGCTTCTGATTTTTCTCCTTCACCAGGCCATTAAAATGTTGCTCTAGGTATTGTCAGGCAATAATTCATTCATACATTACTCTGTGTATACTGCATATTACCTTGTGCAATTATTTAATTAAAACATAATTATAGGATGCCAACCTACCAAAACAGATAGATGAATGAAAATTTTACTTGAAAGTATAAAACATTTGGATTCAGCTGCAGAAGAGACTCATTGACTGTAGAAAGAACTAGCTTTTGGGAATGATGCTTATCTGCATCAAAAGCATAAATGCATTTTACTTTGAAAATCTCCCCAGAGGGTTCATGAGGCTTGTTTGTTTGCTTTTTACTATAAATCTGGTTGGGCTCAAGGGTTCCCATTAAGCCAGTGTTATGAATACACCCTTCTGGTGGAGTTACTAAAAAAGGTTTTCAGGTAATATTAAAAATATAATTATAATTGAGTTATTAGTTATTTAAACTGACCCAGATGCTGGCAGAGGTTGAAGCTTTGCTTTTATGTTGTCTTCTTATTGTTTCTTGCATAATTTTGTGTTTGTGCACACGTTTTGAAAATAACTTTTTGATGCATCTAGAAAAGTTAACAGGGTCCACTAAGCTGAGACAGCTAAGAGCTGGGAGATGAATGAGAACAGTTTCCTCAAGGTCTTTTTTTCCAAACTATGTAGCAGAGGCTCTTAGTCTGGAGGTGTCATACCTTTGATTGTAGGGTGCTAGAGTTTAGGCTCCTGGCTTTAATAACATGAATGTAAAATGAGTTAAAACTCAATTTTCATTTCCAGGTACCAACTAGTTCAGAATAAACCTCATAAAAATATAACTGACATCTGAGATAATTGTGTTTGTGTTTAATAAATAAGAACTGTACTCATTTGGGAAGCCAAATCTAGAGAAAGAACATTCTTAGTGTTTAACTGAAAATACTTGCCCTAAAGAAATTTGTTGTTCATGTGATGGAGCTGCAAAAGTAAAATAAGCCAGAACTGAATGAAGCAGTTGGCTTTTTTCCAAAAAACTTACAAATGTATTGGAAAAATTGAATATGCAGTGGGAATTAAGGAAGGATTACAAGAATGTATTAAATTCAGCTAATAGGATAATTTAATAAATTTCTAGTCTAATGAAAGAGTGGAATGCCCTCTTTTCACTACTTTTATTAACATGAATAATCTTTACTCATTCATGACACTGGTGCTTTTTCTGTTAATGAAATGTCTTCTGTGGTACTACAGCATTGGTAGGATATGTTAGCCTGTGAAAAAGAACTGAAAGCCTGAGATAAAACCACAGAAAAGAAATACTAAAACCGGTGTAAGGCTGATACAGCTTCCTACTTGAGCCCTCAGTTCTCCTCCTGGAAGCGTGTGTTTCACTCCATACATGTATATGCAAAATTCTTGGTCTATCAGCATGATTTAACTGTACAAAACTGTGTTAAAAGCAGTGAACAGAGCAAGATCAAATCCATCTGTTACTGCAACAAAATGTTGATGGTGTGCAGATGTAGCCATGTCACCTGCAGAAATCGCTCTTCATGTGCAGAAGCTGGGCAATAAGATGTGACATTCAGAGAAGGAGGTGGGGACATCTCAACAGCAGTAACTTTGGTAATGGACAGAAATCTTAAAGCAAACTGAAGAAACAAACTGAGGAATTGGGACACTTGCACTACACTCTTGAGAGATGATTTAAATAGGGATTTTTTTCAATATCCTTAAGTACATGTACAAAACAAAGTATTTTAAACTGAGGCGAGTTAGATGAGTAGGAGCACTTATGTCTGTAATTCAGCGTTTTCTGTCTGCTTTTGTATGAAAATAGGCCTACTCCTGGCAGTATTTCTAGCACTGAACTTCTCAGCCTTAGGCTGTCTCATGTCTGCATGTCAGGTCTCAGCACTTGAGGTCAGCGCTCTGGTATTTTGGGCATGTCAAGTGCAGAGTCCCAGTGCTCCTCAGAGCACCATGCAAGCATACAGACCGGCCTGGGCTGAGATCCGAGAATAGGCATCTGCTATTTGTTTCCTGTTCAATTAAGTTACACTGATAGCTGGGGCTTTCACGTTTCCCAGGAGCAGTGAGTTAAACTGCTTTTAAATAGCGCTCTCGTCCCTTTTCCCTAGCCGGAGACTGGTATAGCCAGCCAGTGAAAATAGCTTACAAAGAGCACAATTTCACAGTAAACTGAATTCATGTTCTGCATCAGTGTAACAGAAGCTAATGTTTTCCAGAGGACTTGTTGTTTTAAAATAGTATGCATGTATTTGCTCCCTCTGTTTTTCAGAAGGCTGTTGAGAAGAATGGCCAGTAATTTACTCTGGAGACAGAGATGAGATGTAGATTTTTAATGTTAGAAAAAGTTTTGCAATGTGTGCATGTTTCTTTCCTGAACAGAGGTTTGGGATAGACACAACTTCATAGGTTTTGATCCCAGGTTTCAAGCTTACATGATAAAGGCATATCCAAGAGGATGCAGCCACTGATGGTGCCTCTATCTGTGCAAACTGTAACATGGCAGTAGATGCTGCACCGGTACCTTTCTGACAAGTGCTGGGGGCTCTTCAAAAGAAAACAGTATTTAAATTGAAGAACAATATTACTTACCAGTTATAAATAGTACATCTAATACATTGTCACACCATTTCAAAATATGGTTCCTTTATCTGGGTTCAACTAACCTTTGTTTCCACCAAAATATATTTTTATATTAAGTATTACCTTAGTGTCTTCTCCATTGAATGTTCTGATAAGCTATGTAAAGAAAGCAGGAAAATCGGCTCGAGAATTGGAAAATAAATAATACAGTTAAATACAATTTATCAAATAAGTTAGAAAATATGCTCGAAGTGGAATTTCAGAAGTACCTTTTGAATATGAATTAATGATCGAGACCAAACACAACCTGTTTCCTCCCCTATTCTCTATTGCTAGAATCAAGTGGAACATCAGTTTCCACTGCTTCTAGAAATGGATGAAAGCTATCCAGTTTTAACCAAACTCTGTCACTAGAAAGCTTAGTTCACAAAACGGTGATTTAGGCAGAGACTGAGTGTACAAAAGTGAACAAAATGAGTTAAACTAGACTTCTCAATGTCACCATATTTTTGTGTGTGATTTTTGCTTTTAAATGCTTTTCCAATGTATCTTAACATCAGTGCAAGTCAGTAAGCAGGGCGGGCAGAGAAATGACATTTTATTTCATCAGAACATGTGCTTTGAAGAACGCTTTGAGTCTTGGCCAGTCTAGAGACACCCAGCATGTGGAGCTTCCTCGGGAACCACAATCCCTGGTTCACTTACAGCCAAGAACCTGGCTGCTTTTACCGTGACTTCCCAGCAGCAGGCAGTGCAGAAACCACCAGCCAAACCACTTTCAACCCTCTGATGGCAGAGTTTAGGGTTCCTTGCTCTGTGAGTGCCAGCCTGGCAGGTGCCCGGGAGGTCCGGCCTTTCCCTTCTCTGGTAGCTGTAATAGTGCTGTTCTTAGGCAGGTGCATGAGAATAAGTCGGTAAAATTAACCTGTCTGTAGGATATCATTAATGTGATCAATGAACAGTTTACTACTACATATGTTTCTTTGTTCCTTCTCTTATAGAACCTGAAAATAAATGAAAAAACGTCCATTGGACTGTTGCAGTAGCAAAAGCATCTATGGGACACTGAGGTTGCCAGCTCTTGACAAAGTTGTAGTGGGTTGCTGAAATTCTGGCGTTCGGTGGCAGTGCTCTCTGTCACTCCCAGAATGTAATGACAGCCTGTAGCTCTGAGAGGTGTTGGAGTATAAAAGTGATTTTAAAATGGGGTGATTCAGAGACACCTGACAATGACAGATAGAAAGGTCTTTAGGTGACATTAAAGCTCTTTAAAAGAAACGGCGAGTAAGAAAATCAGTGATACGTGGTAAAGCTGACATACACTTGATTTTTTTAATAAGTTACTGTGTAAGTCATTGATTCCCAACAATAACAATGATGCTGCATTTGGAGCAAATAAAATTACATACAGAAGGCTGGAGCAAATAAAGTAAATGTGATTACTGCTTGAAGTCCT
Source organism: Sula dactylatra (assembly GCA_013389905.1). Classification (NCBI taxonomy): domain Eukaryota; kingdom Metazoa; phylum Chordata; class Aves; order Suliformes; family Sulidae; genus Sula; species Sula dactylatra. Next base: position 26,697 of record WEKW01019689.1, read on the forward strand.
CTTCAGAGGCATTTTATTTGGTAATATTTTAAGCATAAGCTAAAGTGGTTTTCTAATGGATAATGCAATATTTCTGAACTAACAGTAAGAAATATAGCCATTACCAGTTGCCCAAAAAATAGTCTTAACAGACTATTAGACTATTGAAGGATTGTTCTGGGAGGTTTTTCTCCTTAAAGTGCACTTGAATATAATGTTTTATATGGTAACTTTCATTTAGACTGTCCAAATAGTGCTCTGGAGCTGATAAAAAATGGAAGCAGGGAATGGAAGTGCTTTGCTTTCAGGTGGCAGAAGGAAACTAACGGAGAGAACTTCCACAAACAGTGATGGGATGGTTTAAACACAACCAGAGGAATAGCACAATGCAACAAATTACATTGGACTGACTAGTGATGCATACTGATGGATGCTGGCAAGGAGCAATCTAGCAATTTGAGGGGCTTCTTTGAGGGACTGTGTCTCCTTCTCCTAGGAGTTCTGCTTCCACTTCTTTCGACATTGTTTTAAGAGAAATGAAACTTTATGACTAGAAAGGGACTGCTTTGGTGTTGCTCCTGGAGGTTGACTAAAATAAAAAGCACTAAAAGTAGGGTATTTCTGAAATGGCTAAGGTGTCATTTCAGTTAACAGTAAAGGGGATTGATGCAGAGCTTACATTTACAAATCTACACAAGCCACATCTTGCATCCAAAACACGGCCTCAATTGCTTCCCTTAGCAGAGTGGAGATTTTCTTAGAAAGTTGAAGGAAAGAATTTTAGCAGAGCCATTGAAATTGAAATACACCACAAAAGCTATTTTTTGGTGTTTCAAAATCTTGCATTTCTTCTGTAAGTAGTGCTCTGTGGGGTTGAGAACTGGGATAAAACACAAGTGTGTAAACTGTCTACAAAAATCACTCCATGCACTTGCTCAAATATGGCTGCAAATAGGGTGGGATTTGACTGTGGCTTTAAGGATGTAGCAGAACTTAGCAAGAGAACAATATACTTTTATTCCTTCTTTACATCCATTATTTTTCTTTCCTAGCTATGGTTTTCTTCCCATGAGTTTTATCCAGCAACTTTTAGGGCTACAATTTTTTTGCCAGAAATATGTTTTTTAGAAATACAGCATCAGTCTCTCTGCCAGAGCCATGAAAGCTGGTCTGTCATGTGTTTGAATTAGTGTGTTAACAGGACAAGAGCCAGGGAAATATGTCTTGACAGCTCTAACACTGTGTACTGAGAAATAACACATGATAAGGAAAATTAGTGGTAGTAGCACATCAGCTAGTATAAATGGGACCGGCAATTTTTATTTGTATATGCTTTCTGGTTTTGAGCCACAGAAATTATGCAGAGGGTAAAGAAAAGTGACAACCTGAACAGCTGCCTATTGAAACTCAGTGCTTGAAATTATGAAATTTGTAGATTGGTTTCATCCTGTGATTTTACTGTTAATCATTGTGACATCTGCTGAAAGCTCTCATGGTTGATATTTCTAACACATTTCCCAAAGAGCATTAATGATTCATTGTTTGGTCTTGTTTTTAGGGCTTTTGTTTTGTTCCTTGTGTGTGGTGATTTCATGGGCTCGTTACCAAAGTCCTGGGGCCAAAATGATCCCTAGTGTATCTTCAAAGCCAGCTGAGGGTGGGAGGATTGATGATAGCTAATTGTTAACATTAGCTAATTGTTAATAACTTTTTGTTGGAGTCATATGAGTTGAGTCCAAACAGAACTACTGGATGTCAATGTGCTTGAAAAATGAAGTTTAGAAACTCACTTAGGTACCCTTCTGTCTAACTTGCACTCACAGAAAATCATATTCGCAAAGGCCACATGTTAGATTTTTATACAGGCTTTGAACTTTCTGTAGTTTTGTTTGATCCCTACTCATTTATTATTCAGTATCAACATTCAGAGTTTTTTTCTTGTCAATCATATTTTGTTGTTGACTAGCACTGTTTGAATTTCTCTGAATCCTACCTTCTTGCCTGATTTACATGCATAAATCACATAGGAGGAATGGGTGTTAATGGATCAAGAGTATTTTTTCCTAGCTTATTGTCTTTGCATTCTGCATGCTAATTTGTTGGTTCCGAGTCAAGCACATGCAAATCTGATGGCTTATTTAGGACTGGACACTTGCAGAAATATCTGATTTGAGGATGAAGAATCAAGCTGTTTGTACCCATTAATGGTCTTGACACACTCAAGGTACCTTAAGAATTAAGTAAAGATAAGCTATGCTTGTGGGCTAAGAAGTGACACATGTAATAACTAAGCTAACAAAAGTCATGCAAGAAGGATTAGAGGAAATTACATTGTTCAGAAATCACATTTTTTTTACTTTTCTAGAGTCTTACTGTAAGTTAAGGTGTTCCCCTGTTGCTAGGGATCTGAGCTTGTTTTCCTCCCATTTACACTTTCTAAAGAGCTTTAGGACTCAGCTTTGCATGTCCCTTGATGTACAGCAGCAACGACATGCCAGTATTGCCACTGTGCAAACAACTATGTGTTGTATCACATGAAAAAAGTGGTTTGTCTTAGTGGAGAGGGAAACCCCATAAATACATTTTGTTAATAATTAACTTCTTGAGAGATTTTTGCATGTCCTAATTTTTCTCCTGGATAGTTGGATTTCAAGGTCTTCGTTTCTTATCCTCTGCTCCTGGCGTTGTTTAATTCTGGCGTAAATTCTGCTCTATTTTCTGTCCAGTCCGTGATTACTGTTCTCCACATGTTTGTATGTTTATTTGTACTACTTTCCTGTCAGTGGCATACTAAAATTTATCTAATGTGTCCACTTTTATAGGAAGCTGAGGTACTGTGTGCTATTTTTATGGAGAATGATTTACTCCCATGTAGTTCATTGGTGCCTTGACTGTGTGTGAGCAGAGCCTTGTGCTGCCCTCATTTTTTGAAGTCACATATCACAGGCATTGCAAAATCTGGAACATCAGGAAGATTTGTAAATTTAAACTCAAATTACCTGTATTTAAAATGTGATGCAACCAATGCCAGCCTTCACTAACTGGCCTCTGTTTCTGAATCATTGTTGAGCTATTATATATCAGTTGGAGCACAAAAAAAACCCCCTTTGCAGTTCTCTGGTACTCTAGGCCAATTTTTGCAGGATTTAAGAGTTATACTGGTTGGCTTTATAAGAGGGGTTTTTTTTGTACCTCTTGATTTTGATGAGGCGATTCTTTCAGACAGTTCTTTGTATCTTTCAAAATGCTAGTTAGCTCATTTCATATGCTGCCTTACAGTATTGTTTCCTACTTGCACCACAGTAGTTCCCCAAACTTCCATAGTCTATTTGAACTTACGATCCGGTCCTAAAGAGCTTTTTATTCCTTATCTTTGATTGAAGTCAGGGGCACAACTTTGCTTCTCACTTATCCTATCTGAAGGAGAGCCATTTGGCATGAAGAAAAGCTTGTCTAGGACAGGTGTTAGTTTATGTTTTGAGAGAAGGCAAGGTTCAGAATCAAAGGAGAAAGGAAGGTTACAGGGAAAGGAATTCAAAATATAGGGTCAGGTACTCAACAGATGAACAGCTGAATTCCATGTGATTGACAGGGGGATAAGAAAATTGTCAGACCATCCAAAGGAATATGTTCTGGAAACTTGTTAACTGTTGGTGTTTAGATCCAAGTGTTTTCTTGTTGATCAAATCAAGTATTTCTTCCTGGTCATAGTGTGATAAAGTAGTAAAACTTAGATGATTAAAAAAGCACCCTTTTTGCTCTCAGGATGAGTACAAACATAGGAGAGCAATTTGCAACAGTAGGTATAAATCCGTATTTTCAAACACTGAAATTTAACTAGTACAATTGGATATAACATCCTTTTCGTAGTGCTTGAAACTTACTCTTACCTCTGATTTGCTGGATTTACTTTATTTTGATCCTACCTTGAATTCTTCTGACAAATCAAAAAAAAAAAGCTAAGAATAAGATGCAAAAACTGTGCAGCCCAACCCTACATAGTGGATCGAAAGTGAGCCAGCACTATTTAACTTATAGCCAGCGACAAGTACCAACTGCTGGCATTTTTCTTAACTTGCAGTTGGGTGCCTGGAAGTGGTGCCTTTAAGCACCAGCTGAATGACGATGGATCTGATTTCTCCATGGCATTTGGCTTGCGCTTTTCTTCTGGAGTTGTGTATGAGAGTTTGGGGCATTTATTTTTCCTTCTCCTCTCCCCCTCCATTTATTCACCAAGTGTGTAGTGTGTTTTTTCACTATCTAGCTGGGCCTCCTACTTGTTAAAAGTACTTTACTGTGTTTGTTAGTAGCTTATTTTATTTTTATTCAACAGAAATGAGTTTTTACTGTTTGGCTGAGTACTTTAAACCCAGCAAAACCTACTACCAGCTGTATGATTAATTCATTTGTATTTCTGAAGCCTGAAGAGTATCAGTATACTGGGACCAATGTAAAGCAGTTCTTGGTTTTGTGTTACTTAATGTTATTTTTTTATGTATCATGAAGTAATGATCTTGTTTTACAGTGTCATCAGAAGCATAAGTAAATAAGTAAATAAAAAGGGTAGTCAGTAGTGCTGCAGAAATTGTACTAGTAATCTTTACCTTTTCACCCCTCTGGAAAGAGGTACTATTGCTTTTGCCAAACTAACTAAACTTATTTAGCTTGGAACAGAATTCCCCCTTTTCTGTGTTCGTTGCTCTCCAAAGTTCCTTGAATGATTGCCTTGAGCAATGAATATATAGACTGAAGGTTATTAAAAGCCAGCTTATCAGCTGAAGTATTTTTATTCTGTGGGAGACAAGGTAAAGCCCATGTCTGTTTGGCAATTTGGCATTTATATTGTGTAATAAATACTTTTGGAATGGTTGAATTGGACTCTAATTTTAATTGGGTTTAAATAAGAAAGAAGTACTTCAGCATGGATAAGGAAGAATTAAATCATTTTTTGACTATGTTTCTGCGACAGGTTCTGAAATTGGCTATACCTGAAAACAGAACCTGTAAAAACACTTTATGTGCTGTAATGTCATTCCTGCAGGCTTTCTTTTATATACAGTCAAATATTCTATTAAATGCATAATGTTTTATATGCTGATTGTGGGATGAAATTTTACACCCTGATACAGACTGGGACACGTACTCTTGGAATTCCTATTTCTAAACCAGGATTGCTCGAGAACTGTTATCTTTCTTACCAGTGTTTCATGTGATGCACGCCTGCCTTTGGGAAGTAAGCTCGGGAGACACAGGTAGGATATTAGCTTGGAGTCCCTCATCAGACAAGTAGTGTAGCAAGGAAGAGATGATTATTTCCAGAAAGAGTATTAAAATTCTTCTTTAAAGTAAGGAAGAGAACTACTTAGTCTGTTTACAATGAGCAGACAAAATGAATAATGTTCTAGCAGAGTGGTGTTTTGTACCTGTGTTGATGCAATTTTTAACATAGTGTCTGTGTGCCTAATAAGATTAGATATATCTGTTATCTTTGTAAGGCATTTGACTCTGCTGCAGTGGTTTTTGTATTTATTTTCCTTTATGCTATTCTTTTATGAATGAGTAATGTATTTTTGTATAGGTGGAAATAAAACTGATTTTCATGTCAGTAAATTGCTTAATAACAGTGCCATGCATTTGCTTTTGTTTGTCACCATAAGAGAAAAGAGCATCCATTGCTCTGGGTAAAATTGGAATTTTAATTAGCCTTGCCAACAAAAATCAATAATTTTGTCAAAATCATGGTGATATTTTCCAAAAAGAATGATGCTAACACTTATGTGAGGAAGTATTACTCTAGTCACATTTCATATTTACTCTTGGAATATTGTGTAAACACAAAAGCCAGCGAACTAAATGTTAACAAGCAAGCAATATTTTAAGGCATCTTCTTGAGCAACATTAAAGATGCTCATCTTATGAAAATCATTGTTTTTCTTTGTAGCACCTACCTAGCAAATAATATGGAAGTATCGTAAGTGGGGAAAAAAAGTGCTTTCAAAGCAAGCTTCAGAATCCCAGTGACAAGAGCTCATATTCTTCTTTCTAAGCACCCTTGTAGGATTTTTTCTGAATTAGTAACTTTGATTTTCATTCAGGTTTCACCTTTAGCCTTTCTTCCGCTTGATTAGTAGGGTAAGTTCAAATGGATTTATTTAAAACAAACAAACAAACAAAAAAAGGAGGGATCTGGACAAGAATGAGCAGGTCTTTGTTGGGTTTTATGAATGAAGGACTTAAGGCAATACAGACTGCACTCTTTGCTCAGAATGAAGGTGGCCTCTGCTCTCTGCAGTGTTTCAAAATGAAAATTCTGGATGACATTGAAGATCTTATTTCACAGAGTTTAGCACACCAGTAGCAGTTATGTCCTGTTTTACCTTCTAGTATCCTTTTTCAGTCTATACATTTGATATTACATCCAGGTACATCAACTGGGGTAGCAGGTATGTTCATCAGACACTCAGCCTCTCAAATGTAAGGAAATACGCAACTGTTAATGAAAGAATCATCTGCATTGATCATCACAATATCTATCTCATCAGAGTTTCTCAAATGCCAGGAATAGCAAAGTACGTTCTAGTTCCCCTACGCTAATGTTATTTTACAGCATTTCCATTTATTCATTTGTATTCGTTGTCTAGATCTCATGAGAAATCTATTAGGTCATGACTTCCAGAGAGAAACTATACACGGAGCAATATACTCTACTTTTCTGTTTAGTTTTATTCATTTTTAACAAGAAAAGTAGATCTCTGAAGACTTCATTCCTTCAATATACATTCTTTTATTTATACTTTATAATGAAGTTGCAATGCTCAGTGTAGGTTGCTATAGGAATTGAATACATCATTATGGCTTCATGGGAAAATCAAGCTTGGAAAGAAGGGTAGGTTCACAAGGAACGAAACTCTTCGTCTTTAAATCTATTATCTTCGATAACGATTGGATGTGACATGAAAGACATATGCAAGTAGAAAAGTGTATTGATTTGTTTGTTAACTCTGATAAAGCTGGAAAATTCTTTCAACATGCAATTCTCTAGCAAATTGATCAAAAAAAAACCCCTCTTAACCTGTTTATATAATTAACCCTTACATTCATCATGAGCATAATGCATTCATATGTAATTCCTAGTGCTTTAACAAAACCACTAAACCAAGAGCACCTGCCAGCTGGGAGGAAAAAATACCCCACATCACTACACGAGGTACTGTGTAAAGCACTTTAGAAGTAGCTAAAATTGAGAGAAATGTTTTCTGCCAGTAGGAAACAAAAGTCTAATTACTCCATGAAGATTTGGGTCCTGGGGACTGATTCTAAAGAACAACTTTAATATTTGATCTTGCAGTGGTACTTAACATATGTGGATAGATAGAAATCTAGAGTTAAACCTGTGGTCAACAGTTGTGAGTTTCATCTGCTTAGAATTACTACCCTGCACATGGAAATTAGTTTGGGAAATTATATTTTTTTCCTGCTCAAGTTTATGCTTAACTGAGAAGATTAAAATGTCAGGTGTACGTAAAGTTGTGCTGACCCTGTAGCTGGAGTTAAATACTCTACCTCTCAGCTTTGTTTTCTGGCTCATTTGCTCAAATAGAATGCTAGATTTATGAGGGAAAATACGTAGCTGAAAACTCAGGTAGCAGGAGTTTAAGAGGAGAATTGCAGAATTTAGATTTAACTTTTCTTCAGATGGAGAACTATACTGAAAACAAGCCTCTTGGTTTCACCTGGAGAAAGCATGTAGAATAGGTAGGGTATGAGGAAGGTACACCAGGAGAAAGGTGGAGGGTTGGTCATCTGCTTGGCATGCTGGTGGCTGCAGAGGAGGATCCCCTGGTTTAGGTTCTCCTGCCATCTCTGTTAAGAGCCTGACTATGCTGGGACCCATAAATAATAAACACTTCTTCTGCTTTCCAAATATGACTAATTTCAAACGTTAAGGTTTCCTGAGTTTTAAGTTTACCTGGTTAGTACTTTAGGAGCTATAATGCATTCTCTAAAGAGAGTGAGAGGTGGAAATGGAAAGCTAGACACTTTGCCCTCTTTTACTGTCTGGGGAGATGAGACAACAATGTAGTCTCTTCTAATGGTAGAAAGTAGCTTGGTGCTGGTGGGGAGATGCTGCCCTTACATCACAACTATTACATAGATACACATTCAAGTATGCTTCCAGTGGTTTTCCAGTGTCTCTCACTCAAGGGCATGGTGATCTTCGCTAATTCCATAAATCATTTTAGAGACAGTTTTATTGGACTGCCTTTTAGTTAATTGACTGCAAGCTACTAGCAAAACCATTAACTTGTATATGTCTCTGTATATTTCATTCCATAGGATTCAAACATTTCTGATTTAAATATTTTTGTCTTTTATTGGAGCCTCAGTAATGATAGTGCTGTTTAGAAAGGGCTAGACTTCTGTTGTACTTGTGCATGTATTATTTAGTAAGTGTCCTCAATATCTTTTAGAAGATAACAAACATGCAAAGTACTTTGCAATCATCAAGTAAGCTTGTCAAGAGGGATCAGACTATAGTCTTTTCCTGTGTTGTCTGAGGGCTTCTTGATCTATGGATGGCTGTCTTTTCTCTTTCTTAGTCTCGTCCTATTGGATATCACATTGCAGCTGTGCAAGCCAAATATTACTGACTCCATCAACACAACCACAGTGATTAATAGTCATTGATAGCAACTAACTTCAGATGCAGTGGGGTTTTTCATTCTGTAGATAAACGCACAACTACTTTCTGCCTTCAGATTTAAGAGGGCCTCAAGCTGCCTGGAGTCAGACTAGACTCTGAATGTCCTGTTCCGTGGATTTTTAACCTGCAGGAATTTTACTTCAGGCTCATTGTTGCTTTGCAATTGTGTTTTCTAAATAGATAGCACTTCTGTTAAATATGTAAAAGGAGCTTTTGTGGATGGAGGTTTGTTAAAGACTGAAAAGCCGCCTTGAAAATCAGGGGTTTTGTCTCCTACAATTCTGTATTGGTATGTAGACACCTTCTTTTGGGGGGGGGGAATCTTTTATTTCTAAATAACTACTGGCAAGCCTAATGAAAGTAAGGTGTGGAGAAATTCTGCTTTTTCAATTCTGTGCTCACAAAAATGCTATCCTATTGAGTTATTCATTCATATTTAGCTGATTTTACGTGTTCCACAGATTTTTCCTGCATGGAGCTAGGACCTTCTGTGAATGCAGACCCGTTAAAGTAACACATAGGGTTGAAAATGTTTTCTGGCTCTGGATCTCTGAGAATTTTATTTGTTTATTGAGGAGGGTTGTTCTCCTAATATGATGTTTCATTTATTGTCATTAAACCATATCTAAATCATGGAAAGAGAAGAAATTTTCTTGTAATGTGTTTTGATTAGGGAAGCCATGCAGTGAAAGTTTATAATAATAATAATAATAAAACAAATGCTAGTGAGTTGCTTTGCAGAAAGGCCATTAAAATAAAATGAAAAATTAATTGAACTGTGAATTCCAGATTGGTGTTCTAATGAATTTTGGATCCAATGCAAAAAGTAAAATCTGTGTATCAGAAGAATTTATGCCATGGTTGCTCCCAGCTATAGCAGTATAAGAGAGACAATTAGCATTAGAATGAACAATAATGGACTTATAATATAGCACGACATTAAATATTACCATGAATTATTAAGAACTAGGGTTAAAACAGTTTATGCATGGTAAAGAACTGATGCATTTCAAGGCATTCAGCCAAATTTGGAAAAAGATTGAACCTTCAGGCAATGCTTTACTTGGAGAATGATTACACCTGGTTGTTCTTGGTGTTTGCCCTTTCTGCTGTGATGTAGTGGAACCATTTTCTAGGACTGTAGTGAAGCCACGCTAGTGTAAGTGGTAAGAGCAATGATAAGGATGAAGGAAAGATTTGTCATACAGAAATGGGAAATCAACATGATATGTTGCCATTTTTAGCATAGAAAAATATGAAACTTCATAAGGAAATGGTTAGGAGAATTGTTTAATGTGTGCACAGAGTTTCTAGGGTGTGTTGCTGAGGGCACTGCTTGGTGAGCAGTCTGAGTTCTTGTTCCTGGACCTGCCACAGATCTGCTGAGTGACCTTGGTTTAAAGCCACTTTGTCTTTCCACATCTATTCTGCCTTCCCTTGTCTTGGCCTCTATCCCACAGTCCATCTAAATGTATGATACAGATGTTTAATGTGTTGTTTTCCAGTTTGGATAACGCATAGCATAAGGGGACATTTGCATGCTTCAATATTAAATTACTATTTCTCCAATATATGCAGAAAGATGAGGTTTAGTATGATAGCACTTTCTTAAAACTGATGTATATTTTCATTCAGTGTTGGAGGATGGAACTAACTGTAAGCGAAAACCAGTCTGGGAAAACATGTTCCCAGCTTAGAAGTTTCAGAAAGCTAGGGTTGAGGAGGAAAATGCCTACACGATAGCGTATTTCTGAAACACTGGAACTATAGAGAAGGTTCAGAAAATCCTACAACTGATAAAATATACAGAAATTACTAGTAATAACATACAGTCCTTTCTCCTTCCTGTACAAGCTGCTCATCACCCTAATGAGGTCATCCAAACAGCAGTGAGACACAGGGTCTAGGAAAGAGGGAATTTGTGGAAATGTTTGGCTCCAGCACAAGTTGTTATTGAGAGGTGCTATCTTAGCAGAGTCAATAATACTGAAGATTCAGCAGAGACAACTGTGGCAGCTCATCCCATGAATATCCTGGCACACTTGCAAAGCAGCAGCTGAAATACTGCTGTAGCAGATAAGGAAGCAGTTTGTATGCCACCACTAATGTCTAATTGCTAAACACGTGCCCACAGCACAGAACTCACTGGCCTTCACTGTAACCTCACAACAGAGTTCCAGAGCTGGTGAAAAGAAGAAGGAAAGAGGTGTTTGAACTGACCCAGTGGAGGATCTTTCCAGAAGTTACTCTTGGCAAATAGCTCAAACAACAAGCAACACACCGGCATCCTGGTATATGCAAAGTGCCAATATCTAAAATGAAAGAAGCCAAACCATTTTAGCAGTGATTGATTGCTTCACTTGGTTTATGAATTGTCTAAAAGAAACCTTCTGAGTTACCATTGAGAGTTACATTTCTTTTTTTCCTAACGAACAAACAGTACAGCAGAGGTGTAGAGGCTAAAAGGTCAACTGTCTTACTAAATAACAAATACCATTAAAACATAAAGTTCCCAAAGTGCTTTGTGAACCCCACCTCATTTAATCTTTGTAACACCAGCAAGAGTAACAGTGTAAAGGTCAGCCAAGACTTTATTTTTATTCTTACACATAAACAAAAAGATAAGTCATCTGTGTCAATGAAGTGAAATGAATTAATAACTAAAGAAGAACTTGATATATTCAATCTGTACTGTACTTGGGTAACCTGTTGCTAACAGGCATTTTTATGGTACCCAGCTAACGGTACAGTCTTAAAAGCATTTAAATATATGGAGTGAACATAGCTACAGCTTGAGTTAAAAGCTTTTCTTTTTAAAAAAAAACCCACAGAACAGAAAAAAACAACAACAAAAAAAAAAAAGAAAAAAGTGGATACTCAGATCTCTGTGCTCTGAACTTAACTGTGTTTGACTTAAGAGTTAAGAGGACTTTCCCAAAGGCAAAACAATCACGTGCGTGTTTGTGGGGGTAGTTGCAAAGCATTCTTCTAAAACAGCTGGTTCTACACAAAGTGGAGACAAGCAAATGGGAATATGGGATGAGTTCTGACACCAGGAGTTTGATCTAGCTTGTAGCTTTTGTACCCTACATGGTTATCTGAATATTGTGTCTCCTGCATTACTCCATCTGATTGCAGCTGGCACTGCTTCCGTGTAGGAGGTAGTAGAGATGTAGCTTTTTCACTCACGAGATTAATTTCTGTCCCCTTCCACAAACTGTTGCTGCTACTCTTCTCCCACCCAAGAAACCCTCAACAACTCTCAACATATTTCTCTCAAGGCTGCATCCTCCTGCTCTTTATGCTATGTCAAACCATCCTTCTCTGTCAATGACCTGACTTCCTTCCAGCCCAATATCACTCTTGGCTACAGGCATAACCCTTTCCAAAGAGCAAATACTGCACTGAAGTCTTCCTGCATGGCAAGTTCCAGTTCCTGAATGCCTTGTGGTGATGATGAAGTACACCACCTTGAATAAAGCCAAGGAAAATTTATAACCTACAAGACTTTGGCTTTGTTTGTCCTTGCAAAACTTTGTAATACCTACTGAAAGATGACAAATCAGTTAACGCTTGGAGCAATTGATGCAAGTGTTATTCTTTATGCATTAGCAAACCTACACCAAAATAGTGGATCTGTGCAGCAGTTTAGGACGGCATCCAGGGATCAAATGCATTAGAACAAGAGTCACACTTTTCTCCATTGTCTTCAAAGATTCTTCCAGGTTAGAATTGCTGAAGCCTGATCAGCCCTATTCTACAGTCATGATAAATAGAGGTTATGAAATAAAATACTTGTTTCCTGTGTCTAAGTTTTAAAGCGAACTCCATTTTTCCGGCTTAATGTCCTTAATCGTATTTCTACTTTTCTTGATGCTTCTCTGAGTTCAGACTATGAAAGATAGGAGAAATAAACCAGAAAAAAAAGTAGCTTGAAATAAGCAGGCACACTTATTTCTGCTGACTTGTGAGATTCACAATAAAGCATTCAAATCCCAGTTTGCTGCCCCCCCTGCTATCAATACAGGCTGGGGGATGAAAGGATTGAGAGCAGCCCTGCAAAGAAGGATTTGGGGGTACTGGTGGATGAAGCTGGGCATGAGCCAACAATGTGTGCTTGCAGCTCAGAAGGCCAACTGTATCCTGGGTTGCATCAGAAGTGTGACCAGCAGGTTGAGGGAGGTGATTCTCCCCCTCTACTGCGCTCTCATGAGACCCCACTGGGAGTGCTGTGTCCAGCTCTGGAGCCCTCAGCACAGAAAGGACATGGACCTGTTGGAGCGGGTCCAGAGGACAGCCGCAAAAATGTTCAGAGGGATGGAATGCCTCTCCTATGAGGAAATGCTGAGAGAGTTGGAGTTGTTCAGCCTGGAGAAGAGAAGGCTGCGGGGAGACCTTATTGCGGCCTTTCAGTACTTAAAGGGGGACTATAACAAAGATGGAGACAGACTTTTTGGTAGGTTCCGTAGGGACAAGACAAGGGTTAATGGTTTTAAACTAAAGGAGGGTAGATTTAGACTAGATATAAGGAAGAGATTTTTTTTTTTTTTTTTTATAATGNTTTTGTAATGAAGGGTGGTGAAACCCTGGAACAGGTTGCCCAGAGAGGTGGTAGATGCCCCATCCCTGGAAACATTCACGGTCAGGTTGGATGGGCTTCTGAGCAACCCAATCTAGTTGAAGATGTTCATTGCAGGGGGGTTGGACTAGATGACCTTTAAAGGTCCCTTCCAACCCAAACTATTCTATGATGTTCAAAGGTTCACTTGTCATTAATTTCTAAGAAGTCAAAATTACTTGCCAGTACACATAGGTGGCATGTATATCCTCTTATCAGGTATTTTAAGACCATGACTCGTTTTCAGATTGAAGTTATAAATTAAAATCAACCACAGTGATGTCTCTATGAGCAGAGGATGCAATAGTCTGCAAAGTGTGCAGCAGCACAGGTGTGTTAACAAGAACTTGGCAGAAGTGAACTGCGCTAGTGTTACCTTAGCTCTTAGGAGGGTTTCTCAGAGCTTGCTGAGCTCCATGCAGTTCAGCACAGACTGCTGCCACTTTGTGAATTACTTGCTTGAGAGTTGAGCTGAGGGTGCATACACCCAGAAGAAAAGAGGTGCTACCGGTGTACACATGTAATCTTTTTCAGAAGTTAAAGATGCTCCATACGGCAAACACAATCAAAGTTGTATGGAGTTTAGCTAGCTCTGGGAAAATAATGTTCCAATGTGTGCCTGCAGTGGGACGCTTTTTCCATAGCTGTGGTATATCTGGTTTCATAGCTGTCACGTCTTTACTCCCTCACTTTTTTCCTTCTTATGTAATAACATCTTTAGGATTCTCTGAAATATTCACCGAATGCTGAAACAACACAAACACCTCAATTTAGGAAAAAACATGGTAAACTCCAGGGTAATTTTTATAGTGAAATCAAGCTTTCCTGAGAAGATTCTGCATGCATGAGAAATATTTAATATATTATAAAGTGTATTTTGTTGTTTTGTGAGGGTTGGGATTGCAAGTGTATATATTTTTTATTGCTTTTCCCTTCTTCCTTAAATGTGTGAATCCTTCAGTCTGCAAAATTTAGATATATGTTTTCTGATGAAAACTGGCCTGCTGGCATACAAGAGATCCAAGTAGGTGACAGCTGGGAGAATAACAATGAGCAGCACAATTTGCTATTGTAATGTCAAAGCTACAGTAGGGTGGAGGGAGTGCCTGTATTCACAGCCTGTTTACAAGTGGAACATATCACATTTTTGAAGCTAGTCCTTTTTGCTGAAAGGCTTTTTCCACCATTTTTCTATTCCAGAGATTAATTCTATGGCAAAGAGCAGTGTGAAATTTTAATCAACCTTTTTTAGCTTTTCACTTTACGTAGGGACTTAAATGCAGGTAAAAGGTACAAGCTGGTAAAAGAAGGAGCTGGATTTCTCAGAAATCCCAAACGATCATCCATTAGAACACGAGGGTTTTCTTTGATTTTTAACTTTAACATTGAGTGTGGGCCAATGCTATTCAATAATACATTGGGAAATCTTTATGGGGTAGGGTGGATTAAAGCTAAACCAGTAAAACAGTAGAATGCAGCATTACTTTATGGTTGTGCATATATCAATATCAAGTATACTGAAGATGAAATTAATATTTCTACCTGTGTATTCCTGTTTTGGTAATGCACTGAGACGAGGGAAAGATATTTTTTGTGGAAATAGATTGCTTTTTGTCTTTACTGGACATGTGACAAGACACTTTTTATTCTTGGAATTTAATTTTTTTCAGATTTTCATTGCTGTTCCTGGGTACACATGTAAGGAAAGTAGGGAATATGGCCTTTTGGTAGGTGGGCTATTTTTTATTCAAAGAATCATCAGGATCAGATAATACAAGTCTTGGCACTGTTTTCAATTTAACTTTATTAAATCTTCTGAAATGCATTGTTCATCTGCTTCGCAAGTTTGAGCCTTTTTTTTTTTTTAATTCTTTCTGCTTTATGCATAAACTGGTTAAAATAATAGAAACAAAGAAAGTTTAAATTTGACTGACAGGTGGTCATGACTTAAAGATACTTAGCCCTAGAACCTTTTAATGAAATAGTTTTTCAAGTTGTCGCCTTAGACAGTTAACCTGGAGCTAATTGGTTTTTAAGGTGTCCAGCATGAAACTTTGAGGCAACAAATTGGACTGGCTGATCAATGGCATCTGTTGCCAATGGAAGAGAGTCATAATTTTTTTACCTGCATCACTAATGTCTGGGCAGATATCACCATTAACATCTCCACTGCTGTGCAGGAAAGGTGAGGACTTTGTCACACATCATTCCCATTAAAAGTAGCACGAAAACCAAACCTATGCCTTTTGGTCTGTCTGTAACATGAATGCAGGCAGTTGAGTCCTTGCCCCTTTCTTAAGAGGTATCAACTCTATGCTTTCCACTAGAGGAGCTCTTAAATGCGATTTCTTTCTATGCTGACAAAGCCACTGGGAGAAAAGAAGAGGAGACACAAACAATGGGTCCCATGAGCACAGTGATAAGAAACTTTAACCAGATTTCATGTCTTTGGTTATCTCAGTTTACTGCCTTCTCGATGATGTTCATTGAAGCTTCAAATATTCCCTAGCTAAGTGCCTCTTTGGCTGAAACAGTAACATTTTTGGTGCAACAAGGCAGCCCAAAATATACATGAAAATGGGAAAACAACATTAAATACTGCCTTCTTTTTAAGCTTCAGTCAGTCCAGCAATAAGCATGTTCTCTGTTTTGAGCCTCGTTAATTTCTTTGAAGATGTAATTCGATTTTTATATTTCTATTCACTAAAGAGTAAACTTCCCCGACTGAGTGATAGTTCCTTTATGAACACGGAGCTTCCATGGCAAATCCNGTTTCATTATACCAAAATGTTATGTAGTGATGAAGAGATCAAAATCAAAACCTTTTATAAGAGATTACCTACCTGAAAGGTTTTGATTCTAGTTTAACCAAGTAGAAAGAGATTCTTTGATAGAATAGCTTTCTGGGATAAGTCATAAATATTTTTTCACATGAAATTTTCCATTTTTTAGAAAATGATCTTTTCTTTGACAAAAGGGGAAGAAAACATTATTTAGGAAAATCAAAGACACCTAGTTCTTA
>WEKW01019692.1:0-17438 GCA_013389905.1 Sula dactylatra
CGGGGGGGCCGTGAGCATCGCCAGCCCAGCCGAGCCCTTCCCACGTCCTGACCCGCGGCCCGACAGCCCTGCCGGGGGCACGCACACGCCGGCCGCCTCGTGTCCTTGCGTTCGGGGTAAAAGTTTGCATTGTCACGATTTGTTACCAAGTGGCCCTAAATGTTAACGCCAGATAGAGACGCCTGTTTTCCCTTTCACTAAAGATATGCGATGCTTGGGAAGAAGAGAAAGAAAGAAAGAAGGGCTGCTTTAACACTGCATTTTTCCCCTCCTCTGGGAAGGATGCATAACTCAGCTCCATCAAAGATCGTAAAAACATCTGTTTGGTTTCAAAGGCAAGATAGAGCGTTTGGGCTTGGGCTTCCCTGTGCAATGCCAGTGGCAAAGAGAGAAAGGTTTCCCATGGTAACCGAAGTGCTCAGTGTGGCATCTCCATGCTGTGTTAAAATATGTAGTCTTAATGCACTGGTTCATAGACCTACTCTAGCAAAGTTTAATAGTTTTTCCCTGGTGGCAAAGTACAGGCTGCCTGACAGCCAGGAAATCTGGTAGTTGTCCTGGCTTTTGAGTTAATTCCACAAAGTCTCGGTGCATTAAAACACTGGGAGCCCAGTCCTGAAGCCTTGGCATGGTCACGGCTCTCAGAGGAGTCACTGGGAGTCAGGAATCCTATTTACAGGACAAGAAAGCACCCGCAGTTCTTGTTGGCTGTGGTTGAAGCTCAGCATCCCTGCGAATCAGCCCCTCAGTGCCTTGCAGGTTTGAACTGTCTCTACCGGGCAGGCCAAGAGGAGGCTTTGTGGCTGAGACTTCTGGAGGGTGCTTAAAGAGTTAACAGCCTAGTTGTAACTGAAAGTCAATGGCAGAAAGACACCTGCTTCCCTTGAGCTTCCTCAGTGCTCCGGGGCTGTTGGGAAGATACTGTTTTTTCTAACTTTGTTCAGTAGGGAAAATAATCATGACTAACACCAGTCTATTAATGTTTAAAATACAAAGTGGTATATCCAGTAAGGTATTTAGACAGCTAATACCCTGGTGACTCCAGGGAGACTCAGTGCAGAAATGAGATTTCACTCTGTCTTTGGGTCTGGCCCGTAATGCTATTCCGCTGTAAAGTGGCTCCTGGTAGCAGTTCCCTCTGAGCGCTCCCGGGTAGGCGAGGAGGGTGACTAGGAGTATGTTGTCAGCTGATGCCACAAAAGCGGTCCGTGAAGGATGGCTGTGTGCTTGAAGGGGTAAGCGGTAAGGGACATGGGGTTCAGAGGAGCAAGCTAGAAATCACCGAGCCTCTCCAATCCTATAGACGTCAGTAGAAATGCTCCATGTTTATTGTTGTGGTGAGATCAGGCTTTTCGCATGGAGACAGCGGGATGGCTGGTGGTACAGGGCGGATGGGGAAAGCCAGGTTCTAGCCCCCACTGACATTGCTGCTGTGTCGCTGTCCTTGAATCAATCATTTAACCATAGGTGCCTCAGTTTCCTGATTTGCTGCATACTCCTATATTTATTACTATTATACAGAGACCTAACTCACACGTACCATAAGATTACATTTGTAAAGCTGCTTTGAGATCCTTTGATGTCAAGTACAGCAGGGTACAAATGAAGCATACCATTAATATTCGTTCATGCCTAATATTTCTACGCTTCCTATATATTTGATGCATATTCCTCTAAAACTGCCGACCAAACCTGCTGGGAAGCCTTCCAGTCAGGAGAGCCTTTTTTTTTTTTTTTTTGCCTTTTACTTAATCATTAGAATTGCCAACAAGTTAACAAGCTGTTTTCGTTTTCAAGTCCCAGAGTGGCAGTCTCAAGAGAAGATTTGTAATATTGTGTTTCTTTGTGCTGCAAAAACCTAACATCAATTTCCACCTTCAAGACAATGAAATACTCTAATACATTTTGTGTCCCAGCCCTGGGAACGCAGCAGGAAAATGTATTAAAGCAGCAGCTGGTTCGGCGGAGCAGATCAGCATCTAGCTGCCTTCCCATGATGAGCTCCACTTTTCCACCCGTTAGTGGGTTTCCAGGTTTTCTTTTGCCTATGCATCAGTGATAGGTGCTCCGGTATTATGAAAATTGTGGTTCATTAGTTCTTCCTGTGGACTAGGTGGTTGGGTTTTAAGCTCCCTCTGGAAGAAAAAATAAAAACCTAATGATGGCCTGATTCATTCCAAGCGCGCGTTCAGCTGAAGTAGTTGGTTGTTACAAAGACGGAGCATGGGCTGTTAGGCGTAATGCGGTGTGAAAGGAAAATCATTGCCCCCTTGTGTGCTCTTCTGTCTAATTGAATGCTCCTCTCCTGCAGCACTCGGCTGTGACTCAGCCAGGGAGCTGCAGCACTCGGCCGCCGGTGATGGGTTTCGGCAGTGGGCCCTCGGCGTGCCGGCCATGCCCGCTAGCACGGCTGCGGCACTGCTCACCAGTGAGGGGCCAGGCTCGTTACCCCTTAGCATCGTGACGAGAGGTCCGACGGGAGGCTGGCGCTCAACAGAGGGTCTTCGTCCCGTGCTGGGGAGCGCCCTTGAGCAGTTGTGGTCAGTGTGGTGGCAGCCACTTGTTCGCCTCCCGCTGTGACCACGTGGGACTGCGGAGGGCTGGTGGGGCAGGTGGACCTGGGGACAGCACGTCTCTGCCGGTTGGCAGGGGAGCCTGGGTGGCTGGTTAGCCTGTGTCCCCACCGCTGGGCAAGGGGAGTCGCCAGCTCGGCCTGGGACCGACCATCGCTTTGATGGAAGCACTAACTTGCAATTACGCACATGCTTAACAGCTTTGTGAGATGTGGAGAAAATGTGCAGAGGAGGATGGTCTGGGTCAGGAGTGGAGGCTCGTTGGTTGTTCTCAGTGAGTGCTGTTAGAAAGTCACTTACCGAGGAGGTGAATTTGCAGGGGCAGCTTAGGAGAGGGAGGATGTATTAGGAAAGGACTTAGTTTGATTGGGTTCTTGTACCAAGAGTGAGTGGGTGAGCACTAGGATTGCTTTCCCTCAATAGAAATAGCTTTTTATAATGAATTTTGCGTCAGATACAGGGCTGTCTTTGTAACGCATGCAGTTAAAAAGAAATACTCACATGGAGTCACTGCTGCGTTTTGCCCACTGAAAGCCCGGGTGGAATTTGGACCCAAGCCCCCAGGAGAGAAAAGGAGTATGAGCTCTCTGTAGCAGACTGTCTTTAATGTCATTTGCAGCAATGTGCTGACAGAGCTTATCAAAGCCTGAGGACACCGAGTGGGTTTACTTCATATTTGAACTATTCTGCCCCAGCAGGATCATGGCCCAGTAGGTTTGAAGGTCACGCTGGCTGCGTGGCTGGAGTGCAGTGCAGCTGCGGTACGCCAGAGTCCTTGCAAAAGCAGACCAGGCAAGACCCTGTCCTCGGCTTCCCGATGATCCGAGAGGAGCGGCTGTGCGGGGTGTCCCAGCACCTTCCCCCTCGCTGCCGCTGAAAAGAAAGGTACGGCTGTTCCTGCGGTGTGGGCGGCCGTGCTGCATCACCGCCACATCCCAGCGGAGGAGCACCCACGGCATCCTCTTGCCATCACCCAGTCCCTCAGGATGGTGTTTGGGGCAGGGGGACAGACCAAGTACCTTTGTGCTGCTCCAACCAGCAGCTGCCTTTTTGGCCAGGGAAATGAGGACGGCTACCGGGCAGTCCCAGCCCCGCTCTCCCAGCTGCGGCCACAGCAGAAGGGCAAGTGAATGTGGATTTCCAGGCACCTCTGCAAACCTTCCCGCTCTGGGTGTCCAAACATGGGGGTCCAAGTTTAACACAAAATAAAACACCGTGTGCGGTGAACAAGCATATTTGAGGAGAAGCTGAGCTGGTAACCCCATCCCACGCTCCCAGATACGCTGGGCTCCTGTTCTTGTCTTCTGTGGTTTCTGCGCCAAGCTCCATGCTCTCCTAAAAACTCCTGGAGAGGTAACTAAAGAAAGCAGACTTGTATTCATTAGACTTAGATTTCCTAGCCAGGGATCTGCATCTCTCCTGGGAAATGTTTTGGGGTCTGCAACTCAGAAAGGGCTGAAAATCCAGTTTGCTTCCTGTGCTGAAAAACATAGGCATGGTGGCCTGGGATAATGATGCGTTTCAGCATTAATTCTCAAGTTTCTGGCTCTTGTGGCTTTGTGTCAGATCCTGCATGCTCATTGAACACAGTGTTTTGTGGTGTAACGATGAGATACCCACCAGTGAGCTTTACTATAACGGGTTGTTAAATAAAACGAACTCCTTGGGTAGACTGTATAAACAGTCTCAGCATATATGTATGCCTGGGCATAAAAATGCGGTTTGAAACCAGTCAGAAAATGTTCCCAAAGAAAAAAAACCTCATATACACGTGGGAATATGACAAAGCATCTACTTACTGTCCAAATATACTGTGGCATCTCCGTGGGATTGGGTTTTATAGGAGCTGAGTTACTTTGAAGTGCTGGTTTATAATAATTTAGAAATTCCAAACATGAAAATAAATGCGCTCTAACCTTACATCTACTCAAATAAATCCAGAGGATTAGCCACAGAAAGGAAACTGGGAATTTACACTTAATTTGTACATTAAAAATGAGGCATGAGTTCTTGTAACAGACTTAATTTCTGCTTTTCGCAGAACGCGTTGTGTTCAGAGTTGCTAGTACGCACCTGAAGGTGCGCGTGCCCCGTTACTGCAAAGCTGCACCGCGCTGTTGTATTGCCATAATCCGGTTTGCTTCTGGACGTTGTTTTACAAGCAGAGGGAAGTTGGTGTCCCT
Source organism: Sula dactylatra (assembly GCA_013389905.1). Taxonomy (NCBI): domain Eukaryota; kingdom Metazoa; phylum Chordata; class Aves; order Suliformes; family Sulidae; genus Sula; species Sula dactylatra. Next base: position 4,757 of record WEKW01019692.1, read on the forward strand.
CCAAGCTGCCGTCCGAGGGCTGGGTGGCGAGGGGCTGGTCTGCCCATGGAGGGGCTGGCAGGACCTGGGATGCCCTGGACCAGAGGTTCAAGCCACAGCCTGAGCTTTGCCAGGCTTTGCAAGACTTTGGACCTGGACCCGAGTACTGCGTACGTGCTCTCTCTCACCTGGTATTAGCGAGACGTGGCCAGCTGTTGGGTATGCTTCCTTGGGAAGTGATGGGGAAATACAACCTTCTGCTTGCAGTCAAGGCACACGCAGACAGTGGGAGCAGAGAGCGGGAGCCGTGTGAATCTCGTCCTTCCTGGGAAAGCAGGCTCAGCTCCGTGGGCTGCCTGTGCCTGGGGGCTTTCCCGCTGCCGAGGGGCCGCCGCCGCCCTGGCACTTTGTGCTGAGCAGGGGAGCCGAAGGTGGGTGGTGGGAATGCGCCTCCCGGGGGCCCTGGGGCTCACCCCTGCTTTGCATCTCAAGCTCAAACAGATCCCAAATTGCAAAGGGAAATTCGGTCAAAGTGGCAGAAGTTTCTGTGCCTGGAAACCAGAAGTTGTGCTGCTTTAGGTGAGAGAACAGAAAACGGCTCCTGGCCGTGGCAAAGTGCCCGCCTGCTCCTGCAGCACTGGGCCTGTGCTGCTGGCTGGTGCTGGCTGGCCTGGGCGAGGTGGGCGCTGCGTCCCTTCGCGCAGCGGGATCCGAGCTGCCCCCTTGGGTGTCTGGAGAGCTGTAACCGCAACCGGCTGCACAGACCTTGTTGTTCTTGGTAGCTAGAAACTCAGATTAATCTTGATCCGTTGAGCTCATCAAATCTCCTGTAACTAAATAATGGTTTGGGTGGAAAACAGAAAAAGGATCGTTTTGGCCCAGTCCAGTGTTGCACGTTGAGGTAGATCATGGCCAGGAGGACACTGGAGCACTCTGTGAGGTGTTCGTACGATCGTATGGAGGTGGTGATCATGTCTTGGCAGCAACCCCTTCCTTCGGGGGTCTTCAACCACTTCTATTTGTGTAGCCCCAGACATTTCCCAGGGCAGGTGTGTGGCTCCCACGTGTGAAGGCAAACCTGCTCCCTGGGAACCCCGGTGGGTGCTAGCTCGGCTGTGGGGTCTCGGTGGGTAGAAAGGAAGGGGTTTGCCATCCCTCTTCTGATTTTTCAAACTCTATTTCATAGTGATTGAGAAAGAAGATTGGTGGGGCTGAGGGCACCTGGAGAGGTGAATAAGGCACCTACAGGTATGGACGGGTGCCTGGGGATGCTGTAAAAACACCTTGCTACTCCTTGAAAATCCCAGTAGGCATCTATTTCAACTGCTCCGTTGTGATAATCTGGTCTGATGACCTCTTCCAGCAAGTTGTTAGAAACATAATAGGTCTGAGCCCCTGGCTGTGGTAATTTAATGCAAACACAGGGCAAGCCTGAACCAGCAGCGGTTGGAAGCAATCAATTATAACCACCTGAGCGCCACCACACGCTACCTACAGCAGCGTGGCTGCGCCTCCCGGCGCAGGCTCGTGCGTGGCGTGCGCGAGGGGACGCCTGTTGCAGCTGGGGGCTCCCCAGCTGCGGGGACTGTGTGCACAGGGATGCGACTGCTCGTTCGCACCGAGGAGGTGATGGACAGGGGGCCGGCGTCCTTGGCCAGGGGGAAGAAATGGCCGCGTGGTCAGGGGCACATGGTGACGCCCGGGGATGTTACTGCCTGTGCTGTGCCCCTTGTGCAAGGAGCAACAGGGCCGTGCCTGCAGCGTTGCTGCAGCCCCGTGCACTCGCGGATCTGTTCGTCGTTGTGAACTCTTGGTACAGTGCACCAGTCTGGGCTGGGGAAGCGTTATAGCCCTGTATTCACGGGGGAAAGCGGGTGGTAAGAGATCGCCTGATCAATGCCTTGTTGTCCATCAGATGGGTGGCAGCGTCAGGATTTGAATTGAGGTCCCGAGCGCTGGAGAGTTGCTCTGTCATTGTCCCCCGCACACATACCCAGGGGCGCAGCATTGCGGGCATGTGAGCCGACCACTGCATCTGCAGGAGAGATCTGCTTTGCTTTGCCTTTTTTTTGTGTTTTTGTTTTGGTTTTTGTTGGGTTGGTAAAGAAATTATTGCAAGTTCTTGTTTTCTTTTCAAGTTGGGATCTAACACCTTGCAGCAAGTGGAGGAGGTGGCAGACTGTCTACGGCAATCTCCCCCTTCGAGAGACTGGTAGAATTTATTGACATTTTTGAGCAGAGGGAGCAGTACTAATTTCTAACATCTGGACAGCAGTTCTGCTGGCAGCCGCTGCTCCGGCGGAGTGAGACTGGCGGGGGCGTGGGACTGCTCACTCCCGAGAAGGCCCATATCAAACAGAGCCTGGATGAGCCCCTGTTAGATGTGGTGCACTGATGAGCAGGGCTGATATCAAAGCCCGTGATGATTTCGCCCCGTTACCCGCTGAGAGTCAGTGTGACTTGTCCAGTGTGCGGAGTGTACGCTGGCTCCTCACGCAGATCTGTGCTGGGGGTTGGGATGGGGACGTTCCCAGGGATGGGGGGCATGGGGGCCGCAGCATCCTGCAGCAGCAGGGGAGCAGCAGTGACGGCTCGTGGTCTGAGCAGAGCCAATCTGCTCTTGCCAGCCACTGTGCCTTCCTCTCCAGTTCAGGATGCGTTGTTTTTTGGAGGAAGGGGCCTATAGATAAGCGCAGCCTTGCAGGCCAGGGCTGGGACAAGAGGCGCACTGGATTGGGGTGTTTCTCAGGTAGGCAACAGAATAGGGGTTAGCTTGGATAGTCAGACTTTTTTCTGTACTGGGGGTCTCACTGTGCTGTGCCTTCCTCCGAAGGTGGCATGGCCAGAGTTGCAGTCCCCGGGTTTGCTGCCATGCTCCCGAGGGTACCACCGTGCGGGTGAGCGGTGGCCGTGGGAGCTGCGGGACACAGGGGGAGCTCAGGGCTTGCGGTGGGGCTGCTCAAGTCCAGGGCACAAACCCCAATTCAAGTCTCAGGCCTCAGTGAAGCTGCAGGCTTGTGTTTGGATCTGTGGCCACCAAACCCGTGCTGGCCGCTGTGCCAGCGGCTCAGAAAGCAGGAGGCAGCTGGCGTTGGGCAGCAGCAGTCTGGCAGAAGGCTGGGAGGGGTGGAAGTTCCCGTGTATCCCTCCTGGGATTCCCCCTGCCAGGAGGGCGCTCTGGCTGGCGTGCCGGCCACCTCAGTGTGCTTGGGCTCCCTGAACACAGAAAGGCTACTTGGCCACTGTCAAATAAGCTGCTGAAGAAAGGTTTCAAGCTTTGGGGAGGAGCTGGGGTTGCAATGTTATGTCCCTGGGATCACCTAACTGTAGGGTCATTTTTTGCTGAGCTTTGGTACCACAGCAAGCTGCAAAGTGCAGTGGATCTTTCCAAACAGCTTTGGAAGCATCAGTTTCTACAAATCTTGAAGACAGGTGGAGAAAAACATAAAACGGTAGAGAAAAGGAAAGACTTCCATAGCTTGACCAAATAAGAGAGGTGTTCAGTTGCTGAATCCAGCAGGACCACTGATTTTTAACAAATTTTGAAATTATTCTGCTGATCCTAATTTCCTAACTGGGGGAGTGGGGTGGGGAGGGAGGACCGCCAAAGAAGAAGCTGTAGAGAGGCAATACTGGCAAGTCAGCAAGCACAGTGCTTTCAGAGAGATACCTGGAGAATGTGTTTTGCTTTGTACAGGTGCTGCCTGCACGAGGAGACTGTAAGTGCGAGGGCTGGCCGCAGGTCAGAGGAGCCTGCGCTCACACCTTTATTCTTTGCACTTTCAATAACCATCCTTTTAGCCTGTTTGCTTGGATTTTCTCAGTCCCAGAAATGAGGGCAGACATCTCTGTCTCATGTGTTAGAGTGGAGGAAGGGTGTGCCTGTGAGCTGGGGAAGCAGCGCATCTCCCTTAGACCACATCTTTATGCCTTGGTTGCTTCCACATTTGGAGTGCTCGGTTTATGAGCAAAAAAGGCTTTTTATAACCTTTCCATGCCAGACTACTGCAGCGGGCTGGGAGCCGGGAGCAAGCACCGTTGTTTTGTTTCTGGACACCCACCGGTGCCGAGGCTGTTGAGGAGGCAATGCGCGCGGTAGTACCCATGGAGGACGCTTCGATGGCACAGCGGCGTGGGGCAGCGCTGCTCTTCCGAGGCAGGTTTTACTGAGGATGCGTAAAAGAAGAGTAGAGTTCTGCTCATCATCTCAGAGCTTAATTGATTTGGCAGAACTAATGAGGAAAATACAGGAAAACATTTACTATAAGCTATTGCTAAATGAAGCAGATTTGAACTGACACATGCAAAAGACCAGTTGTGTTAGGTAAGAAGTTGTTACTTTAATGGATGCTTTTTTCAGCCCAGAATCGCACAGATTTGCCTTCAGAGCACTTTGAGCCTGTAAAGTGCTAAGTGTTAGTAGTAGCAATAATAAAAAAATAAACCCCAAAGATCGAGGAGCCAAAGTCACAGTTCACCCAGGACTCCTCCCTGTGGGAAGGAGTTTGAATAGTTTGAGATTGGTTACTGAAGCCAATGCTCAACATAAATGAGAAACACAGCTTGTGTGGTGGAAGGGGGGGCTCTCCCAAGGAAAGAGCAGCTAAGAAAATACAGCCTGAATAAATCGGGCGTCTTACTCCAAACAGTTTCGAGGGGGATCCGTTCGTTGGGCTTTCAGAGCAGTGCGAGCGTCCTTGGGACGAGGCGCACTCGGCTGCTCTGCTCTGCTCCTGTCCCTGGGGAGCGGGGCAGAGGAGCCCTGCTTCCAGCGGGCGTGAATTTAAAGGACGTACAAGCTCTCACTGCTTAAATGCATGCTATTTTGACTATGACAACCCCTTCGGAGCCTGTTGTTTGTTAATCCCTCTGCCTGCCCATTCCTGGGGGATTTGATTGTATAATCTGAAGTATTGTATTTAATGCAGGATGAAGGCTAACATAATAAGCTTGACCAGTCTTCCTGGCAGCATGAAGGATGCGCAATTTCAGTTAAAAGACTGCTACTTTTTTATATTTCTCTGCTTCGAGCAGTTCCCCGTGCAGTTGCACGTGCTGCTTCAGCTCTCTGCAGGGTGAAGCACTTGCGCGTGCCAGACCCCCAGCTCGTGCGGAGCAAGGAAGGGGGATCCGTGCCAGGGCTGCCCAGACCACGGGGGAGGTGTTTTGGGGGAGGTCTGTGCAGAGCAGGTCCTGCCAGTCTCCTGTCAACATTGCCCTTGGCTTGCTTTACCAGTAGTTCAGCTTCAAGGTCAGCACGAAAGGGTTGGGGCTTGCAGAGCGATGGATGGCCCCAAGTCTGGCCAGTTCCTGCAGGAGGAGGTGGCGGAGGAGACCGAGGGGGTGATCACACTGTCTAGCTGCAGGTGCCCAACGTCGGTGCCGCTGCTGGAGCCGAGGCTGGAGCCTCCGGGGATTCCTCGGGGCTCTGACATCCTCCCTAACACCCCGAGGGAGGCTCCCATTATAGACACCTCCCGCCCTTTCCTCCTGCACCTGAAGTGACACGGCAGAAGATGGATGGCTGCAGGAAGCCTGTGTTTGTTCAAGCTGTTGTCAGGCTTTGGCCTCACCCTCACAGACTGACTGGCTTTGCCTGCAGCCTGGCCGTTCCTGGTGCTGCCCCAGTCTTCTGACCGCATCTTCCCTCTGAGATGGGCTCTCGCAGGCAGCAGCCGAGCAGGCTTACGTGAGGTCTGCCCGGGGCCGCCGCTGCTGAACAGCAGCCAGAGCTTGGGTTTTGACCTCTGAGATGAGGTGTGGTGCTGCGAGCATCTTCTGGAGTTTCAAACACCTCACCTCCGGTGGTTTGAGGTCTGCGGCAGAGGTGAATGCGGCTCCTGCCGCTGAGATGCAGCAGTTTGGCCTGACCTAGGCTTGGCCTTGGGCTGGCTGGAGATCGGTGTCTTTGCAGACTCAGTGAAAAGTTTCTCGTTTGCTTTCAGGGCGCTGGTGGGCTCAGCCTCAGGTCAGCTCTGGCCCTGAGTCCGGCTTCAGGCTCGCGGTGTGCCGAGTCCGTCACCTGGTAACGGGCGAGCACCTCGACCGTTGCCGGAAACTCAGAAATCAGTGAAGGGCAGGACAAGTGGTAAGGACACCTGGGGCTGCCGGGCATCTGGTGCCTCTGATTGTGCCGATTCCCGAGTAATTCAGTTGCAGCACAGAACAGGTCTAAGGCGATGAAAAGTCCCAGGAGAACCACTTGTCTGCACAGCGCTTTGCTGTGCCCTGCCTTCCCCAACGGCCATTGATCCTGTGCTCGCTGGGCTTCACTCCCGGTTTGCTCTGCGCGCTTCGTGTGAGGGACGCGAGCCTGAATTCCTCAGCTGTTTTCATCAGGTGAATGTCTCATGTGAAGCTGCCGAGAGTGAATGTCAGGAGCTGGCAGGGAAGAAAAGGGTTTGAGTTGAGAGTAGGGAGAGGGAAGAATGAGTTTTATAAGATGTGGGGGGGGAGCCTTCCTGTAAAATAAAAAATGAAGATAAGAGGCTGAAAAACTGCCAGGCATCAGGAGCTCTGCAGAAGCCAAAGGAATGCTTTTCAGCACAGGGGTGACATTTGCTGGTGGTGGAGGGAGGAGCGGGTGCACTGACAGGGTCATTTTTGTCTCCGTGCTGGCGCTGCTGGCGCTGCTGGTGCTGCTGGTGCTGCTGGCGCTGCTGGCTGCGGTGTGGTGGATGCGCGTTTGGCTGGGGAGCAGTGAATCGGGGGGGATGGCAGAGGAAATCTGCTCATAGTTCTTCATAAGCAATTACTCCTCTTCAGCAAGATACTAACTTTCCCAATCCGGAGATGGAGGCGATAATCAACCCAGCTACTGCCCATGGAGGAGCAGGGCGCACGGGGCTGCACATGGATCGTTGTGGTTTCCCAGGGCAGGAACCAACACGGAGGTCAGCAGGAGAGATCCCAGGGGCGGCTGCTGCGTGGCTCTTGCGCACGCTCAGGGGAGCATCCGGGCAGGTCCTGTGGATGCTGACCAGGCCCCTGGCATCGGTCGGGCAGTGCTGATTTATCCCGAGACTCTGCCCCCGCCGTGTTTAGATGCCGTTGGGCTGGAAAAGCCGCTGGCGCGGTGGAGCCAGGGCCGTGGCTCCCCGCGGGTGGGATGTGGTCCAGGGTGTTTGGACAGCCCGTTACTGTTGTCACACTGGTGGCTCACAGAGCACCGTGGGCCAGGGCTGGCACTGCGCGAACACGCAGAACTGCTGCTTCCTTGCTCAGGAAACTTGTGGTCTAAGTAAACAGTGAAACCAGGGTGCAAATCTCATTTTAAGCCTTTTTTTAAGGAAGGCTGTGTGCTGGGGGTGTACTGATTGCCTAGTGCGGATGATTCTCAAGAAAAATTCAGTAAGACTCATTATATCAGAGGTTGTCAGCCCGAGTGCCTCGACTGGCCAAGGGTGCACGTTGATTTGCTTCCCATTGCCTAAAAAATATGATGGGAAGTTAGAGGAGCTCTGTGATAATGCCTGCCCTAGCAGCAGCACTACAATTAGAGACCGCTTACGGCTCAAGTGCCTTAACAGTAGAGTCCTCTTCTGAGGATGACATTTTCCTCCAGGCATCCCAAAAAGCCTGTTTTTGACAGCTCTGGTTGCGACACTCCAGCAGATAAACGCGTGATTGTGTGTACAAACTGCTGGCAGGGCTGGGTGGGGGTCCGGGATGAATGGGCTCTGCCTGGGAGGGGTTTCGTGGCCAGTCTGGGCTCTGCCTGACACAGAGAAGGGCTTGTACTTTCTGTTCTCGTAATGCAGCCGGGACGGCTTGCCACCATCTTTTGCGCTGCCCGTTTTCCTACGGTGTCTATGCAATATTTCCATGTTGTTTTTTAGCCTCTCCCCACTGTTCAACTTTGAGTCCATGTCCTGCTATTCTCTTCAGACAGTATCTGAATTATTTTGAATATTCTCTCTGCAATCAGAGATTTCCCTGAGTCATACCTAAATGTTAATAAAAGCCTAATGGTTTATGTTAAGGAAGGCAAGAGATAAGACTAGAGCCCTTTTATCACAGACTTTAATGGCCTGAAAACGTCAGTTGTGTGGGAGCAACTGCCAAATTTTGAGCCTATGAAGATGATGGCTAAGTCCCACAAATCAACAAGTTTGGAGCGGATTATCGGATGCTGGCTGTGTCATTTTCCCAGGACTCCAGGCATGCTAGAAGCCAACACTTTAATCCGCTCTGATACGACGCATGAAAGGGGCCGGACTCCCTTTCCACTTACTGCTGCTCTGCGAAGCTTGCAGACCCGCTGTAGTAGAGTCAGAAAAGCCTTGCTGAAAGCAAAAGCTGCAGGGCTTTTTTCTCTGAACTGCAGCCTGCTTTTGATTCAGAAATAAACTCCATCTTTGCTTAGGAACTATTTTTAAGGTCACAAACACAGGATGCAGAAATCAGTACGTTTCATGGTTTTCCTGAGTGCTGCCTCACCACTCCTCTTCCTCCTTCTGTTTCCAGCAGACTTCCTTCCCGAAGGGACATCCTGCGTGCCTGCCTCTGGGGCGCAGCGCCCGTGGCTGGGGAGCTGTAATGGAAATTCTGGGAAATCACTTTTTCTGCTCCTTTTAGGCCTGGAATAAAGAACTGTACCCACACCATGGAAAGAGCTGAACTCTTGAGCTCTGATGTGGCTGGAAATCTTTTATCTCTGTCCTGCTTTGTTTTTGCAATCACGCTCAGGGGTTAATCTGACTAATCCTCCTCTTAGATGTGGCTCCTTGGTTTGAATTAATTTGCATCACTTGTGAAATTTTGCAAAAATACTGTGTACGCTCTCCTTGCAAGTGTGTGGGGTGACAGCAACGTTGCTCGGCTGGTGCCGGTTGTGGGTTGCCTCCAGCTTGTGCCCAAGGTGGCTCGTTGTTAGCATCGAAGTGGCAGAGTCACATGTTTTGGGTGCAGAAGGATCCGAATCTAGACCCACCCAGTATTTCTGTGAGTTACTGAGTATCCAGACCATATAGAAGAAAACTACTGGCAATACAGTAAATACCCACAGGGTTGTTTTAAAATGCAGATGATAGAAAGTGATTGGTTTTGGAAGAAAACAATGTTTATGCTTTGCCCACTTCAAGGTAGGGCAGTTTGAATTAAGATGAAACAAGATTTAACCCATGGAGAAAGCCTTTTAGCAAAACCTTGGAGTGCAATTTCCCAAGCTGCGGTGATTGCCTGGTGCCTGCAGAATGATGTGACTTGGCCGTATCCTGTTTACCATAACGTGGCAGAGTTGAGACGTCCCCTCGGTGCTGTGGTTTACAGACAGCAGCAGCACAGTGTGTCACCCCCCGAGACCCGAGAGAGGGAAACACCATATGTTTCCTCCAGCCTGTCCGTTGGAAGAGCTGATGTCATTTAAAGAAAGGTGTTTCAGAGGAAGGATGTATGTGGCCAAAATAAATATTGGCCTGTGTTAGAATAGTTGCATCCTGTTTACCATGGAAAACACTTTGTGCTGATATTAGGTCTGAAATGTGTGATTTATACACAGGCAGGCGCAGCAGATAGATAAGGAACTTCCTGGGATTTCGGCCACCTGTGAGAAGAAAGGGCTGCGTCCCTCGGGCTGGGAGGCGGCAAAGCTGCCTGCAGACAAATGCCAGTACCAGCTCCCCAGGCAGGTGCTGCGGAGACGAGGTGCTGAGCATCCATCAGGCTCCCAGGTAGCCTGAGGTGCCTCTGAGCCTCAGTTTCCCAGCTGGAAGGAGCCTTGTGAGCTTCAGGTGGTTAATATTGGTAAAGAGTAATGAAGAGGGGCTGGAGATAATCATCGCCAAGACAACTCAATAAACCCAAGTGCATTTCTAAAGGTCTGGCTGTGAATGGAAAGGATGATTAAATCAGAAACGTGAATGTCTTGCTCCATCCTCTGTATGGTATAAAAAAGTTGTGTTGCCCAGTTACAGGGGGAAGCATACGCACTTAAGAATTTGGGCTGTGATTTTATTTTTTGATAGAATGAAATGCCGTAAAACTGCAGAATGCATTTAGCAAAGTCGCTTGCAACCGCAACACTTGATCCTTTCGTCTCAGTCCCACGTGAACTCGGCAGCTCCGAGCACGTTGCCTCCTGCTTGGCACTCTCTTTAGCAGAGGAAGTTTTTCAAATCAGTCTTTGTTACTTCACGTCTGACGTGACCGGCAGCAGCAGACGCGGGGACCGGGATCAGGGTGGTTTCGTGGAGAGGACCCAGTGTGCCTTTTGTGGCAGCACACTTGCACTGGTCCAGCAGCAAGGAAATGGGCCCTGCATGTCTCTGCAGAGGCATGCTCCCTCTGGGCGGGGGGACGAGCCGTTTTTTAGAACGGGGGAATTGTCTGCTGCGTGTGCCTTTGCACAGAGGATGCTGTGGGTCTGCGACAGCACCAGGTGCTCGGGAAGCAAGTGCTGTTTGCTGACCAGCTGCTACGAAAGACTGAGAGCGGGCTGGCACCTTCCATTCACACCCAGACTGGTGGGGTTTGCTGCTGTCCTCTCCCATGCAGAGAGGAGGAGGGGGCAGTGCCATGGCCTGCGGTCCCCACGACTGCCCTGCCACAGACCAGCCCCAGCCCCTGCAGGGGGGTCACCAGCCCTGCCGTGGTCCGGGGGGTGCCATCCCTCGCTCCTGGAGACACAGCCCAGTTGCTTCACATATGTTTTGAGTTTTAGCAAGTTTCTTCCCCATTTTTTCCCAGGGATATGTTGCTCTAATGTGGCACTAACCCAAGACGTGTGGTCGTGGTCAGGAGTGGGGGGGGACAGGCACAAGGCGGGAGGTGCACCCCAAACCGGGGTCTGATCACAAGGTCGGAGCGGAGGGGTAGTTCTGCCTGGGTCTCACTCACTCGCTGCAAAGCCTGGAGATTTGCCTAATCTCCTAAATGGGCTGAAGAGGGATGAGAGCTGAAGATTTAGTCTGGTTCCATTAATGAAATAATAACGATAATAAGGGAATTAAAATACAGGCCCTGGTGCACTCAGCCCAGGGAGGAAGGAATATGCTAAACAGGCTGGTTGTCAACTTCTCCTGCCTGGTGGAAGCATGTGGTCCAGTTTCTTAACAGATACAGCCTCAAATCCCTGCATTTGTTCTGCTTAAATTAGCACTCCCGACGATTATTTTGTAAGGGATATCCACATTATGGCAGAGTTCAGTAAGGTCTAAAATGTGCTTAGTTTTAGGGATGTGAGTTGCACTCCGCCAGCGGTCTCGTCTAGAGCTTTGTATAAGCACTTCCCACAATCAGGGCCTTAATTTGGTGTGCTTTCAGGCAGCCTGGAAATACCCACAGTTGTCGGCACATCAGCCCTGCAGCTGCGTGCGCCCACTCGGGAAGGGTGACAGCGCAACTGCGGCTTCTCTTAAGATGAGCCTGAAATGACACTGTAGAAGATGTGGTAATGGCCCTTGAAACATGCCCATCATTTGAACAGCCTCGGCTGCGCCCACAGCACTTCATAAAAGCTGCTGTAGGAGTGACAGCAGGTGAATTGTCAGCAGCGAGACTGTTGTGATATTCACACGTTGTTGAATCCATCCACATTGTCTGAGCAGAAATTATAAGGAGAGTCTCAGAGGATTCAGGGTGAGAGTGGTCATAAATCTTGGGTGCATCTCGGCAGGGTAGGAGGAATATGAAACATCAGTCCCATTTTCAAATGCTGCTGCCATGCAGTGACTGTGCTAATTAATTTAGCACAGGATAGTGAAGTCTGTTGTCTTGCTTTGGGCCAAATGATCCAAATGCCTGCTCACAGGTGAGGAGTCCTTAAAAATTGTCCTCTGCCTTCGCCCCATGGCACCTGATAGCGAACTGACATGGGAGCCTTGATACTGGCCTCGTGCTCGCCAGTCCCCAGCCCTTGTGCAGGGTGGCTCGTCCACCGGGGCCAGCCCTGGCAGTGCTGCTTCTGCCAGAGCCGGCCGCCCGCTCGAGCTGCAGCGCCTGCTGTCTTGAATTTAACTTTTCTGTAACAAAGGCAGTTCCTGCTCCCCAGATCTTCGAGGAACAGCTTGAAAGCAGAAGCCAGAGGCAAATAGTGAACATCCTGTGGTCCTGGGCACAGGGCACAGCTGTACTTGCTCCTCAGGGCACGGTGAGCGGCTGCGGGTTGAGGCTGGACAGGGTCGGTGGCTCCAGTGTTTCTGGGCAGAGTTTTGCAGCCACTGCTCTTCCCTCCGTGTCCTGCAGCACGGTGCCTCCTCCCACGCAGCAGCTCCTCCATCCTGTCCCGTCCCAGTGGGAGACCAGTGGAAATTTTGCTGTTGACTGCAGTAGCAGCAAGATCAGAGCCAGGATTTACAGTACTGAGAGTCTCCAGCAAGCTGTTTTCTCCCCCTCCCTTGGCTCTGTTCTCACTCACTTCCTCACTTACTTGCAGGGAAATAATATTTTGTGCTCTTTTATTGGAGAAACTTTTTGCTTCACCTTTTGTTTGAGAGGGAAGGAGCTGGAGATGGCTGCTGGGCTTGCAGCTGCCCAAGCTGAGCACGGCTCTACTTACTCCTGAGCACTGTCCCTGAGCACTGACCAGCGGGAAGGGGGGTCCGTCGCAGCGCTGGGGCGGCGTGTGGGAAGAGGGGACCGTCGCAGCGCTGGGGCGGCGTGCGGGAAGAGGGGACCGTCGCAGCGCTGGGGCGGCGTGCGGGAAGGGGGGTCCATCGCAGCGCTGGGGCGGCGTGCGGGAAGGGGGGTCCATCGCAGCGCTGGG
>WEKW01019692.1:27113-83465 GCA_013389905.1 Sula dactylatra
GGCAAAATTGCAAAGGAAAAAAAAAAAAAAAAGGCAATTTTTGGGGGGAGGGGGAGTTAGTACAGCGTGTTAAGTAGCCAAAAAAGGGATTTCCACTCTTCTCTGCGGGTTTGTTGTCATGGGGAAGGCGAGCGGCGTTTTAAAACATGATAACTAACATGTTTTAATTACCACATTTTTTTTTAAATATCATTTAACACCAACTGTAAGCGAAGACAATAATTAACTCTGCTAATTAACACTTGCACAACACGCTGGAAGTTTCTGCTGGAAGTTGCAATGTTCTTTTCTGGTGAGGGTGATGTAAAGTGTTGATTTAAGAGGGAAGAGCTGAAAGTCAGAGGGCAAAAGATGAATGGTCCAGACTCTGAAATGCAGCTCGGAGGAAGCCCTAGAGAAAACAAATCAGATTTAGCCCTTGTTTTCCCAAGGGTCTGTCTTGTCTTCTAAGCATGAGTGCGAGCGAGAGGCTCTTGCAACCCAATATTCTTTGGCTTGATTCTCTCAGACCACGTGGTCGTCGAAACTGCTCTCCGGGTCAACAGCAAAAACATTATACGGGCCAATTTCACCATCTATGATTGCAAAAGAACTGGGAACATTCACCCGAAGAGAGCGTAAGTGACCCCGGTGTGCCGGCAGCCGGGCCACCGTGGGCAGGCGGCGGCAGGGTGCGGGCGGTGCTGTACTGGCCGCGTGGCACCGAGGCGACGGGGGCAGACGCAGTGGTTTGAAGCTGGGAGGGCGCACGTGCGCAGCCGGGCGAGGGTCCCCCGGCGCGGGGTTAGTGGGGGAGCGCAGCCTCCCCGCCAGCGGGCGGCTGGGGGCCTGGGCAGGATTTGGCAGGGGCAGAGTGGCTGCGCTACCAGGGATTTACGAGGGAGGGTCCTCATGGCATCTCGAGCCATCTGGACACGTTGGGTTTTTTTAAAACGTGAATAATATTTTTATATCAAGCTTGTTCTGTTAACCCTTAGGCGGCAGAGCCAGTCTCCCAGCGATCCCTGGGGGGTCTGTGGGGCGGGGTGTGTTCCCCTGCTCGCTCTCTCCCCTGCCAGCCCCAGGTAGCAGCAGCCTCGCACCCCTCACCAGCACGGTGGGCCAGAGGGGAGGGATCTGGTGCCACCCACAGAAAGTCGTCCACCTTTCAGGAGCGTAACAACGCAGCCCGGCCGTGAGGATCCCCACATCCTGCCTGCTGGCAGTCCCACGCCCTGCACAAACCGCAGGGGAGAGTCTTTGTTGGGCGCGAGCGAGCCTGGCTCCACGGGGAGATGAACGGGGGAAAGAGCCTTTTGGGGGAAAAGAACATTTTTCGCTAAGCAGGGGAGGAGCTGGAGCCAGTGGCTCCCAGTGTGCCGTGGCCTGGGGCCAGGCGGTGGCACCACGGGCGGTGACGCCACGGAGCTGCCTCGGGTGTCACCGGGGATGATGGGCTCTGCCCGCGTCCCCTGCCAGCTCCCGGGGAGCGGAGGAGAGGACAGCCCAGCGCCTGCCATAGATGGGTTTTTCCGGGCACCGTTAAAGACTGAACACAAAGTATGAAGATCGATAGCACAGCTGAGGTGTGGCTCCCCTGAGCAGACTGAAATCTGCTTTTCTCACCGCACCTTTGCCATTTCAGATGCACCAGCTGCCTCTCGACCAGGTGGAAGTGTCACTGGTGCCCCTCCACCTACACCTGTGTCTCCAACCACTCGCAGTGTGACGACGCACTGCAGATGAAGGTAAGGCCCGTCAAACTTTGCTGCTTCGGGAGACCTTCCCCTGTCACCGTGCTGCTGCTGCTGTTTTCCTGCTCCTGGGGACAGAGGCCGATGGCCTGGGCTTGGCAGCGCTGCCCGGGCGGGTGGGGGGCGGCTCCGAGGATGGCACTGCTCGGTGTCACTGACGGTCTGCCTGGCCTTGGGGAGTCTCTGCAGTCGGAAATGCCACGATACGCGTCTCGCGTCCACAGGCTTAGCAGGTGGAGAGCCGCTCTGTGTGCGTCCTGTTCGCAGCACTCCCCGGCAGCGCGGGCGAGCGTGGGGCTGAGGCAGGGCTCAGACCGTCCTGCCTCGAGGTCCCCAGGCTGAGCCCCGCTTTACTTAGCCACTCTGGGGGGTCTCCAGGCACCGGTGCTCAGCGTGGTCTCAGCTGCTCGCCCCAGCAGGCTCTGAGTCTCCTCCGTCAGTGGCCGGCACTTGCTGGCCACAGCTTGCCCCAGGCTGGAGTTGGGGCACCCTCCCGTGCTGGTGTCCCGGAGGGAGGCCCATGCGGGGCGGGTGAGCTGCAGCAGCCGTGCCGTGCAGTGCTGTGCCTGCAGGCCTGTGTGCGTGAGGAGGCTGGCAGCGTAAAGCATTCGGCTGTCCCGGTGCCCTCGGTGGGCTCCATCCCTTGGCTCTTCATCACCTCTCACGTCTGGAGCAGTGCCACTACCTCTCTGCATCCTGGGACGCCTGGGTTTGAGTAATACAATAAACGTAGCAATACTTTACGATTCATTTAGCTTTGACTAGGCTGTTGCAGTATGTTAATAATTTGCTGGAGCACCGCTGGTGGTGCTCATCTAAAGGAGAAAATCGCCCCTTTCCAAATTATAGCTTTAATAACCCAGAGGCTCAGTGTGTTCCTGCTTCTGAAATTTAAATTGAAGTTAATTTAAATAAAATTGGCTTTTTAGCAATCAATCTGCCGTAGATCCAAGCCAAGCTTTTACACTGTAAATTGAATATCCCTTTGGCGCTGGTGCTCTGCTTTCATCTCAGCTCTCCCAGTGGTTCCCCGTGCTCGTGGCCAGCAGGACTTTGGCCCCCTGTCAGATGTCCCACCCTCATCCCCCAGGCCCGACCCCGGGGCCGGCCCTGGCGTCTGCTCCCCTCCACGGGGGAGGAGACGGGTGGCTGCAAGTGCAGGGGACGAGGAAGGAGATGGGGCCGCCATGTCACAGCTCCGCGCAGTCGTGTCTAGCGTAAAACCCAGGGAAATGTTCCCTGTCCCTGCTGGGCGGCAGCAGGGTGGTGGCTCCCGGCAGTGCAGGGCACGCTAGTCTGTCCTCCGGCTTGTGGAGCGTGTGTGGATGGCTTGTGCGTCCTGGTGAATGCCTGGGCTGCCCGTACTGGGCGGTTTGAGGCAGCACCCTCTGCTTTGTCAACTTCCCAGATTTCAGAGAGTATCTGGCATTTTCTCTTGCTGTCTGGATGGGGGCTGGGCACTGATGGCTGCTGCCGGTGGGACCCGCGCGCTGAGGCTGCCCTGTGCCGGGACACAGGGAGCTCTGCCGGGTGTCTGGTGGCGAGCCGGGCTGCTGGGGCACGAAGCCTCGTGGCGCAGAGGGCCGTGAGCCGNGTGACGGCAGGGCTGCAGGGGCGGCTGGGGACCACCGCAGCCTGGTGCTCCATCGATGTTTTTAGTCACGGCGAGTACGCGGCGTGTTTCTCATTAAATCCAGAGGAAGAGCTTGGGCTGCGAGAGGACTTCTGAAGAAGGTCCCGTGTTATTGGATTGACGTTTTCCTTGACAAAGCGCCGCATAGCCTGCGACTCGGCTGACGAACACAAAAATTGCCTGAGATAATTTGCGTCCTTTGACTTAAATGTAACTTCTGCTTAAAAGGCAGGGACAGAGCAGTTATTCTGCGGAGCAGGGAGCGGTGTGTTTTCCTGGCTCAGCCCAGGTGTCCCAGCCAGGCCACGTCTGGGGAGGTGCTGGGGCAGGTTTGAGAACCGGATCTTGCCAAGTCCAGCTGCCCCCTCGTTCCCTGCCCCACAGGGCAGAGCCTGGCCTTGTCCCCTCCCCTGTGCGGGGCTCCTGGAGGGGGAACAAGCAGTAAAACCAACGGAGTGGGGGTAAAACCCTCCTGCAGTGCCCGTGCTGCTGGTGGGAGGGTACGGGGCTTCTTGCTCGGAGCTTCTTGGAGCCAGACCCAAACGATGCCTTGTAAAGCCAAAGCTGAGGCTGTGGCTGCCGGTCGGTGACGCCTCCCGTGGCGCTGGAGTCGTTGTTCGACCTGGCGTGCCAGCTGTCAGGTGTGGTGGATCTCTGCGGCATGAAGCCGGAGGACGTCCCGGGACAGGGGAGCAAGCGGAGAGTGCGTGAGGGCGAGGTGGCGTTGCCTGCGGTGCTGCAAACGGGGAGCAGTCCGAGCCCAGGCCTGGAGGGACCACGGCCGCCTGGTCCCTCCGAGCTGGC
Source organism: Sula dactylatra (assembly GCA_013389905.1). Classification (NCBI taxonomy): domain Eukaryota; kingdom Metazoa; phylum Chordata; class Aves; order Suliformes; family Sulidae; genus Sula; species Sula dactylatra. The sequence continues at coordinate 31,284 of WEKW01019692.1, forward strand.
AGTGTCCCTGCCCCGTCCAAGCTTGCTCCTGCTCCCGCACGCGTGCAGGCACCCGGCGCTCGTGCACCGGCACCCCGCGCTCGTGCAGCCACGTGCTGGAAGAACCAGCCCCACCAAAATCAAGCCCAACAGAGACATTGTTCTGCTCCTGAGCACCAGTGCCGGTGTGAAGGGGGGGCACCCAGGTGCTGGGACGGCTGGACCTTGGCAGCCCAGCGCAGGATCTGCCTCGCCGCGGGGACTGCGGGCAGCGTGGCACAGGGTGTTCGTGTATCGTCATGGGGAATAGCTGCTCTTCTGCCCAGAGGGAGGAAATTACGGTTGTGGGCATGGGTCTCGAGGAGCCTCGCCTACGTGTTAGGGAGAGCTGCACGCAGTCTTTCCACTCTGCTCCCATCGCCTCGAGCAGGCGACGAGAGCCAGGTTTAGCCTCTGGCAGAGATAACTGTGCCTATCCTTCCTTAAGGATAATCGTGCCTACCCTCGCTTTCTCACCCCCGGTCTCCTGCTCCGGAGGTGCCGTTTGGTTGGATGCTGCACCTGGTTTGGGCACATTCCTGTTTAATCTCTGTGCCTTTCTCGGCTCTTCCTGCTGATTTCAGTGAGCAGCCTGCAGGACAAAGTGCTCTGTAGCCCTGGAAACATGGTGCCTCATCCTACAGTCAGAGCTTTCAGTAAACAAACCACCGCTGGCGTGGCTGCACCTGAAAACGGGTCCACCGGGAAGCCAGCGCCTACTGGCCTCATCCGAGGCATTTTAAACATCCAGACCCTTTGCCCTGATCCAGATGTGGATGATACAATCAGCTGGAAAGCTCTATTTCTAGCTGCTGATGAACAGCAGGAGAAGGGGCTGCAAGACGACAAGTTAATCAGCCCTCTAAAGTGTATTTATCTAGCAAGCTACGCCAGCTGCTGTGACATGCAAGGACACACCAGGCCATAGGAGCTTTTGCATGAATTTTCAGTTGTAGCCCCGCTGGTTTTATTTTAACTCTTTTGATTCTCCTAGCGGAGTCTTGGGGCTGAAATCTCTCTCCAGGGCTTTGCTTTGTTGTTTTACTTCTCTTATCATGTGCATCTCTGTGATTTAATCTCCTTGTTTAGGCGGCACCAGCTGTGCTTGGTTGAGTGTCCTGATAGAAATGAAGTGTGTTTTCCACAGTCAAACAGGCACTTCCAGATAGTTTCCTGACCCCTAGCCAGGTCTGGGGAAGGCAAGAGAGAATCCTCATGCTCACTGTGTGTCAGGCACCAGGGATGTGTCCTGTGGGGCATCCTGGCACTAGGAGGGCAGGCTGTACCTCTCATCAGAGCAAGAGCTGCACTGTCGTCAGCAGAGTCAGTTACCCCAGTTACAGTGGGGTAACCCTTACTGCACATGAGAAGGAAATCTTGCCTGCTGCAAATTATTCTGCATAACACACCAAATATTTTGTTGTCTTTTAGCCCAGCGGCTCCACTGTCAAAGGCATTAATCTGGATATACCCTGGGGCAACGGAGAATCTGGCTTCATTTTTGCCGTAGTTTTGCAGTGTGATTTACATCTCATGAGAGAACAGGATGGACTTGTCATACAGACTTGAATTCTGAGTCAGCTCCAGTATCTGAGCCATCAATTTAAAGTGAGAAGAAAAGCAGGGGGACAGATGACCTTTTAAAATAATTTTTCAGCTTCATTTAGGCCTTTCATTTCAGCTGCTCTACTGCTGCAGTCCCCTTGCTGAAGCCCCTACAGCTCATTATACCCTTTCCTCTGTGCACACGTGTGTGTGCACACAACCCCCCCCACTTCTGAAATGACACTGCAGGAGGGAGACCACTGGAAGGCAAAATCTCTGCAGGGGCTTGCAGAAATGTGCATTGCGATGTGCGAGACATCGGCTTCCTGCTGGCAGGAGGGTGGTCACACGGGCAGATTTGCGTCGTAGGCTGGAGTGCCTCCTTTTAGTGTCACTCCGGCCCAGGCTTCTAGCATTTAAGTGCATGTAATGAGGGAGCTGCCCAGAGTGGCAGCTGAGGAGTGCATAAACATTTGCTTTTTACCTGGAAAGCCATTTCTTCCAGCGCAGGAAGATGGAAGTGCAGGCTTGGCAGCCCTGCTGCCAGGGGGCCGGGAGCTGGTGATGTCCCCGAGCTGGCGGAGGAGCCGGGCGCGAGTGAGGGAAGAATTCCTTCTGTGCTCCTCCCTTTGCTGGCCCATGGCTGCCAGCCCGCAGCTGCAGACGAGCCCTCCTGGAAACCCGGCCACCCTGCCGTGGTTATCTGGCCGCTCGCAGAGGGCTGGATCTTAAGGCAGTGCAAAAGCTGGTGACTTGGGGGAGGAAGGCTCCACATGGCGTTATCGCTCTGTGCATCACGGTGCCGTTTTGGTATTTCACTTTCTGCAGTTACAGTGTGATCTGACTTTAAAGACATAGTGAAATTAATCTTATCAAGGGCCCTGATGTGTCTTCTTGCCTCATCATTGAGAATGCTCAGCATGCACCCAGCTAACCCCTCTTTTTTGTCTTGTTTTGTACCTAACAGGAGAAAATCGACTGTCCGCGAATTGTACCTGCCTCACTGGACCCAATGCCCACGGGAGTATCTCGGGACATTACGATCTCACTGGCTAATGCAACATTCTCTAAGGTAAATGAGTTCCTGGAGCGATCGGGAAGGTTCAGATGAGCCTAGGCTGGTGTGCAGCAAGGTGGCCAGGTCAGTGGAAGGGAGTTTAAGTACGAGCTGGTTTCTGCCTTGGGAGCGGGTGATTGCATTAGCAACGGAAATCACTGTATTAACAAAAGAGGATGGTGGAAAGCGACCACCCCGACGGCGAGTGAGGTTGCATGGCAAAGCCGAAGGGGGATGCTGTTTGTGCACAGGCATTCTCCAGGGATCTCCTGCGATTAGTGACAGGCTTTTTGCATTTGGTGGAAAAAGGAGGTTTATACACCTTGTAAAGTAGTCACTAGAACGAAACGTTTGGGGGAAATAAAATTCCTGGTTTCCTTGTGGGTGTTTGCTCCACCGCAGAGTGTGCCGGTGTCACGCTTTTCTGGCGCCATGTGCCAGCCCAGCCCCAGCGCCCTGCGCTTAGGAATGAAGGACAAAGCCCAGAGCTGGGGGGGGCAGAGAGCCCTGAGCTGGCTAAGCCACTGCTTGGAGTACGGCATGGACATATGTTTTAACTTAACTTCTGGTGGCCACCGCAGAGCTCCTTTTTTTTGTGAAAAAATCCTTTATGTGAAATTTTCTGGCATGCAAATCGTAATAGGGCAAAAAGCAGGAGTGGGCGTCAAATGGTGCCTTCAGCGATGCATCACAGGCCAGGAGGAACCAGAGGAATATGGGGGAGGGAGGCTGGGCACTGGGGAAATACTTGACTAAGCTCTGGTATTTGTAGAAAGCTGCCCTGTGTCATTTTGGGTCACGTCTTCAGCGGGGCCCGTGAGGCCTGGATCGCCCTGCCCCTGCACACTGGACAGCCAGGCGGCTCCTCTTTCTGCAGGCAAAGGTTCAGAAGGCTGGAAGCGCTGGTGGTGCTGCCCGGCTTGCTGTGCCGGGGGCAGCGGGGGGCTGCCAGGCACTGCGGAGGCCCCGCTTCCACCGGACCTCCTGCCCTCGGCCGTCGGGGCACAAAGGAGCTCTCCCCGCCTGGCCGGGGCTGCTGTTTCCTGCACAGGTCCAGCCTCTGCAAACCAGGACGTGCCCTCTGCAATCAGCAAAAAAAGGGCGAGAAATCCTTCTTCCTCTGTGAATGCTGGCAGTGGCTGAAGAGGAAGCAATACCGCATGTAACCCGATAGGAAATGAAGTCAGCAGGAAAGGGGCCGAGGCTCCGCTGCTCCCGGGGCGGCTGAAGAGGCTCTGGCAGTCCGGCTTCCTCCCGCCACCATCTGCAAACTGTCCCGGGACGCCAGGCAGGATTCCTTCTCCTGTCCTCTCTGCAGGAGCTCGCAAGTGCTGCCGGAGCTTGGAGCATTGGAGACACATGTCCCGACGCCTTTGCTGCTGCGGGGGGACTGCCCAGGTGGTGGGCGAGAGGCGAGGGGCACGGCCAGCCTGCAGAGCAGAAGCTGCCTGGGCGCAAGCGAGGCACTGGAGGACGTTCCAGTTTCCCCCTCGCGGCCGCGTGTGTGTTCGCTGAGCCAGCAGCTGCCTGCCAGGAGTCTGGTGCTTTCTTTCATGTCTTTTATCAGATCTGTCAGTTTTCAAAGGGTAGTTAGACCTCAGTAGTGGTGGAGCATCAACCTGCTTGGAGATTGGATTTTTTCCTGCAGGATGGGGGCACAGCAGTAACTCAGGGCAGGATATCATCCTTGTGTTATCAGAAAAACAGCACAGAAAATCTGCCTTTGAACATACTCCCGGCTGGGTCCTCATTTGAATTAGAGATTTGCTCTGTGCAGTTGTTGGGAGGAGAAGGAAGGTGTCTTTGAGCCCAAATCATGGACTGGTTTGGTCTGGTTTGGGCGAGGCATCCTGGGACCACGTTGGCTCTCAGTCTGCATTGCAGCATGAGCTCTAAACACCCCTGGTCCAGAGGAACCTGGGTGCCTCGCCGGTGGAGGTTATGAGAGCGTAGCCCAGCCAGGCACGTCTCCTGGTCTGTGAGTGCCGTGGGTCAGGCACGTCTCCTGGACTGTGAGTGCCGTGGGTCAGGCACGTCTCCTGGTCTGCGTGTGCTGCATGGCCCCAGCTCCAGGAGCGGCTGCCCCGTGCCTGGTCATGACACTTTACAACAGCACGCTGGGCAAGAGCAAGGGACAGGGCTTGCCTCCGTGTGCGATGCTCAGCCTGCAGCAGTTTTGTGTATAGGTGTGTAACAGAGCAGGATTAATTAGGCACAGATCCCAGCCCCATTTACAGTATCAGGCTCCGATCTCCTATTTGACTTGAACACAGTTCAGGCACTGATGGCAGAAACAAGGTCAGACACGGCGCCTGCTGTATCGGGCGACCGAGGCAGAGAACTGCACAAAATGGTTGTTACAGCCGTTCTGCTCCCCTTGTCTTCCCTCTCCCAGGAGACAGCTCTGGAGTGCCATTTTGGGACAGACAGGACGTTTGAAGCCCGGTGGGTGAACTCCTCCGCCGTGGAGTGCATACACGTGCTGGTGAGTCGGGGGGTGAGGCTGCCAGCCCCTGCGCCCGCTGCGGTGTGGGGCAGGTCTGAGGGCAGGGAGGGTCTCGTCCCCAACCTCCCACCCAGCGGCTGGGACGGCGCCTCCCCTCCTCGCTCCCTCCGCTTCCCGCTGAAAAAAGTGCAAACTGGGTTCGCCCCTCCGGCAAGAGGCTCTTTGCGTGTGCTCATGCTGGAAGGGCGCTTGCAAAGTCGCCGATACTGCGTTGTCTGCTCTGTGGGTATCTGCAGTGGCTCCAGTCCTTGCTCCGCTGGGGTTTGGGGAGGAGCTACTTGTTTACCTTTCTAAATGGGAAAAGTTCAGTTCAGGCAAAAAAATTGGCCACCTTTCAGTGTTGCTATTTCTGTAGCTTTTCTTCTGAGCTAGGAATTGGTCTGAGAAAATGCTCAGATGCTCACTGAAGAGCAGTGTGTGGTTGGTGGAGGGCAAACTGCACCTCTGGAATGCAGCAAACCTTTGGGCTTCCACCGACGGGAATATTGCGAGTAGAAGCTGGAGAGGAGCACTTTCCCATCACGTCACCTGCAAAACTCTGTATTGTAGCTCGGCACTGAAAATGTGCAGACTGTTAGTTTTCCTGTCCGTTTCTACTAAAAATAGCAGCAAGCCAGGGCTCTGCTCTCACTGCAGTGTGTGCTGTGCCTCGGTGCCCTTTGCTGGGACCTCAGCAAAACAGTTAAAGCAGAAAACAGCCTTCCCTCTCTTTCCCCCTGCTAAAGATGAGACCCTCCCGTACTGAGAAGCAGTGGTCAGGGAAGCCTCACGAGGAATGTTAATCCATGTAGTGTGCATATGGAACCTTGTATTTTACTAAATTTCCTAAGCTTTTGTTTATTTGTTTTTTGTGTGCAGCTCCACACATCAGAAAAAAGCCATCTCTTCCCAGTCAACCTTCAGCTGAAGGACAGACCAGACAGATTTATCGACAGTCCAGAGATGATGACAGGTCTGAGTTGAAAATATTTTTATTCTGCTCTCATCTGGTCAGCTTGAATGACTCCCAAATCCTGGCAGAGTTTATGGGTTCAAGAGAGAGACCATGGCTCCGCTGGGCACAGCGTGGTTCTTTCTCTCTCAGGCACACACAAAAAACATACTTGCCCAGAGTTGCACCCATGTGAACGTGTGCCCAGAAAACAGATAGGCACTTGCACACATCCCCTTTACATCCAGGGAAAGTCAAGCCCTGTCCTTGAGCGCAGGCAGCAGTTGAGGTCTTGCCTGCCAGCAATGCGTGGGACGGGTGTGCTGGTGGTCTCGGTCACGGTCACGGCAGAGATGTGGAGCATCCCCAGGGCCAGGGAGGAATTCCTCCCGGAGGAGATAAGGGACGGGGGAGGGCTCTGCCACAAGCTTTCACAGGAGCGTGGCATCAAGGTTCAGCACGCTGTAAAAACTGAGTCGGTTTTTTTTTTCCTCCTGTGCTGAGAAAGAATAAAATGTGTAAACACATTTCACCCCTGGCCCACTCTGTCTCTGGGAAGAATGCTTGGATTCCCAAAAAAGCCCTTGCTACATCAGCAGACTAAGGAAGGCAGGCAAAGAGTCAGCTTAAGAGTGCACTCAGACAAGGCAGTTCGATAGGACAAGCCCAGCCAGTTGGCTGACAGAGCCAGCGTTTGCACAACAGCCACCTCTCCCTGCCCTGGCTGGAGACCGGGTGTTGCACGGGTGTTGCACCTAGCTGTGTGCTCTCGCAGGAGGCAGCAGCTTTGGGCTCTTTTCCCTCTCAGTAGTGTCAGCAGTTGTAGTAGAAGGAACTGATTTACCCTAGATGCAAATGAGAGCTAGATGCCTGAAGTGAGATTTTCTTTGGAGGGAAGCTGTAATAGGTAGAGAGACATTAACACCATCAGCCACTGACCCAGGATAAAAAGGTTTCCCCTTAGTAAATCCTAGTGTATAAAGGAGGCTTATCTTGCAAAGCGCTCCACGTTGGTGAATACCAGCATGGGTAGGCATGAGACATGACTTCCTTGCAGAAGGAACAGGGTGTCCGTATTTCTGAGATACAGAGGTGACCCCAAGGAGGGGGGTGGGAGATCTGAGCTAAGACTGTTTTGATGTGCAAGAGAAGACTCTTAGTTCTCTACGTGGGTGGTGCTGGGAGCAGGAGTGACAGCAGAAAGAGCGTGGAATCCCCTCCCCTCCTGTGCAGAGAAACAGCTCGCTTACACAGACTGCGTTTGCATCAATCTGAATTTGCCAGAAGATTTGGAGATCCTGCGGGACCGTTAGACTGCTCTGGCTCCTCCTCAGCGTGGTCACACTGGTGCGCGTAAAATTAGAGAGGCTGAATTGCAAGCAGAGACAGAAATCTGCCGGGCCAATTATAAAGTGCGCATCTTTGATACTGTCTTGAATGGAACTACTGTTATTAGTGTTTATTATTTCAATACTTACTAGCTTTTATTGTCAACTCTGTTTTGCTGGTCCACTGAAGGAATCCCAGCTCTTTGCTGTTGGGTGGAAAACCAACCAGTGTAACTCACTGGGTGGACTCGAGGTGAAATAAGCTCATTTTTTGTGAAGAATGGGAGACTTCCTCAGTGCCAATGACGTTTCGTTAGCACGAGCACAGGCAGACCGTTGAAGGCTGAGGGATTCGTTAGTTGCTTATGAAGCGCCTTGAGATCCTCCCCTGAACAGAAGCGCAAAATGTGACTGTTTCTTTGTTTTATGTTCTCCTGCAAAGTCTCCTCTGGGGAAAAGGGTGTGAAAGCAATGTTTCCTGACTGTTTCTGGCTGTTTATCTCAGCGGATACCCACACTCCAGCGGCAGAAGTCTTTAGGCTGGAGAGGAAATGTAACCTAGGGCACCAGCTAATGAAGAGGTGAAAGCGTTGTAGGAAAATGATGTGGAAGCTGAGCTGAGCAGATCTGAAGGGAGAAGTCAATGGAAGGGGCCTGTGGTCACCAGAGGGAAGGAAAGGAACTGTAAACACTGTACAAAGCACTGTAACCATCTGATTTTTGTCAGAGTGTGGAAGCAATGTGATTGCTTTGCTAACAGGATGGAGCCAGCTTTGCAAAGCAGCTTCCCATGTGGATGCTGAGAGTTGGAAACATGTAGCATAAATTGACAAAAGGTTCCGAGTTTGGGTGTTGTTTGTTTTTCAAGGGGAAGAAAAAGGAAAAGAAAGTGCTAAATTATATTGCAGTGAGAACAAGCACCCAGTCCTTCTGGGAAATCTTCAGGATGGCAGCCAAGCGCTGCCTCATCTTGCTGTACGTGCAAGCTGCTCTGCTCATCCACTGGATTTCAGATGTTACTTGGATTAATATAGCCGGGGGGTAGGGGGAGTGTGCGGGGGGTGTGTTTGACCGCCTCAAGCTAAGCAAAGCTATGAAAGTCTCAGGCCCAGGAGCTCACATTTTCTGTCGTCTCTGGTGGTTTAGTGGAGGTGTACAACTGCGCGACCGGCAGTGCTGACTGTTCTCAGTGCCTGGGGAGGGAGGACCTGGGGCACCGCTGCATCTGGAGTGAGAGCAGCTCCAGCTGCAGGCTGCACAGCGAGCCCCCCCACATCTCAGATGTCTGCCCAGCTCCAGAGATTAAGAAGGTAAGACCTGAATGGAACGTGGAGGGCGCACGTGGCATGGCAGGTGGCGTGGAGGGCTGAAACCGGCTGTGCCGTCCCTGGCTGGGGGCAAAGGAGGAACCACGCTTTGTTGCTGGCACAGGACAGGGTCAAGACCAGCGCTGAATTATTCACTGTCTTTTCTATGCTGTTGAGTCACCTGATGCCGAGGACATCTTGCTAGTGACAAGATCCAGTCTTCGTCATGTTAGTGGGAAAAAACAACACCAGCACAATCAAAACGTCCTGGAATTCCTGGGGCTGGTAAAAGCGAGAAAGACTTGTAGAGTTGGCTGGAGGATTCTTATCAGGAATAGCGTTTAATGGAGCATAGCTGAAATGTGAACGTGAGCCCTATCTCCAGGCACATGTGCTCTGCAGTTCTGCTGAGATTAAGAGTGGCAGAGGGACCTTTTGGCATTATGCATTTTGAAACGAGTTTTATTTAAATTGTAGTTGAATGAATGTTATTTGGGGGTATTTGGATCTGGGGTTCTGCAGAGAGGTACGATATGAGCCAACAAATTTGTCCCTGACGAGTAGCAAAGAAAGTATATAGAGCAAATCTTAAAATGAGCTCTCTAGGAAGGGAGAAGCTAGAGAGGCAAAACAGCTAATATAAACATCAGAGTAGGCAAGGATATGGGATTTCTGTTCTTATGGAGGCGTATAGCCGTAGCTGCTCAAAATCCAGTTGCTGTAACACTGCACGGAGGGACTGCAGGATCCCCATCACCTGCCTCTTCCCTCGTGTCACGGTGGGAGAGGGGTGCTCCCCTGTGAGCCTGTCCTTCCCTCAGCGCACATCCAGTGTTATCAGCACCTCGCCAGAAAGTAATGGAAGGGAACCACAGTTCAGGTTGCAGAGCGTCACAAGACTCTGTCGCTATTTCCTTAGCAAATAGTAGCTGGTAAATCCAAATCCTCCAGAGTCACGCGAGCAAACAAGCTCTCGCAGGGCCCTCCGGGAGCAGGCGAAGGAGGGCGCTGAGCCTGGCGGTGGGTCCTGACCAGCCCTGGCTGGCTTGCCCAGCTGGTGCCACCAGGCGCATTGCACTGGCTTCGTGTGTCATTGCCTTTGCAAAGGTAAAAGAGCCATTTCTGAATTGGAGTAATTTGTCTCACCCACTGAATAATGCAGTCCCGCTGAAACGGCGTCGCGCCCAGCACCCTGTCCCCTTGGAGCGGTGGGGTCAGCAGCTGCCGGGTGAAAAACCAGTGGCGTAGGAGGTGGACGGGGAGCAGCCTTCTCCTGCGGCACTGGACTCGTCCTGTGCCCCACAGTGCCGCAGTGCTGGTGTCTCGGCCACGCTCCACGCACCAGAACACTTTTTGTCTTGTTTTTGTCCTGAAAGGCCCCGCTGTGTTTGGGACAGCCCTTAAAAAGCGTGATGGTGGGACTGTCTCTTCCTGGCACACCAACATCCCTCCTCTGGGTTTCCAAGTCTCTGGGTTTGTCTCTGCCCTAACTCCATTCAAAGCTGTGGTGTTAAAGGAGTGATGGTTCACCCCAGGTGTGTTTGCAGCTGGACAAAGCTGACCAAAGCCTGGTACCAAACCCCGTGATGGCTTTCCGTTTGCAAAGCTGCAGCAAGGGAAGCATGGCGGTGGGCCCGCTGTGGGGGAGCAGGGGCACAAGGAGCAATTCTGTCTCCTTCACGGGAGGCCAGGAGGGACATGGGCACAGGCACAGGCTCGGGGTGAAGGCAAGAAGCTTCCTGGTGGTTCTCCTCCAACTTCTTCCTTGGTGCCGCAGATTGAGCCGCTGCACGGGCCACTGGAGGGGGGCACCCTGCTGACCATCCGCGGGAGGAACCTGGGCCGCCGCTTCAGCGACGTCCTTGGCGCCGTCAGGATAGGCGGCGTGCAGTGCGTGCCGCTGCCTGACAGATACATCGTCTCGGAGGCGTGAGTGTCGGGGGTGCTGGGGAGGAGGTCCCCGTCCCCTTCGCGTCCCCTGCCCGTCCCTGTCTCGCTCGCCCCGTGCCCGCCGGCCTCGGGCCGCCTGGCGCGCTGGGCCCCGCGCAGGAGCGGGGCGGCCGTGGGCTCTGCCCCTCGGCTCTGGTGGGGCGGCACGACCCCAGCATCTCCTTTCCTGCCCGCAGGATCGTGTGCCAGACCGGAGAGGCTCAGGAGGCGTTTTCTGATGTGGTGACGGTTAACGTGAGCCGGGAGGGGAAGTCCAGGGAGCGATACTCCTACGTGGTGAGTAGCTGCCCCCTGGGTGTTTCCTTGGTGATTCTCACGCTGACGTTCCCTGCACCCCTGAAGACAAACCTGCAGCCCCCGAACCCCCAACTGGCTTAGAAAGAGGATCTACGGCAAAAAGCACCGTGGTCCTTGAGGAGCAGCTGACGTGATTCCTCACCTGTGGTTACCTGAGCGAGGTCTGGCAAATCCGGGCTCGAGTGTGAGGGGCAGGACTGCAGCCAGGGTGTCCTCACACACAACCTTGCTCCCAGTCTCAGCTCCTGCAGGGGTTTATCACTTATCCTGCCTGTATCGTCGTTTCTCCTGCTGTAAGAAGGAGCTTATTTTTCTTAGTCTTTTGCTAAAGTGCCGTTACAACCTGTGAGATTTTTTGAGACTTGCAAAGTGTCTTTGTACTATGTAAGTTACATACCATGGGCTCACATTATTTAGAAATGGTATTTTTTCTGCAGAGATTGTCTTAGTTTTTGCATGAGCATAATGTGTAGGGATTAGACTTGAGCTAACCCTGTGTCATTATGCAAAGAAAAGCCCTTTATAGCTTTGTACTGTACCATCTCACAAAGACAACTTTCATCTCTATAAACCTGAAAGAAATCCATGCAGCTCTTCTCTTTCCTACAAGCACCTTCGCCTCTGGCTAGACGCTATTCACAGGCAGCCCCATGCGTCCAGGGCAAACACAACAGGATGGGTGCCAAGGGCATGCTGTTTACTCGGAGCCTTTGTGCTTGTGCTGGGGAAGAATAGACTGTGCTGCAATCTAGTGGCTTGAAAGAAGACTTGAGCCTCAGGAAACGACATTTGATTCCTGGTAGCCATTGTGAGGAATTCAGGGCAGGATCATGGAGTGTAATTCCCACCCTATAACTGATCACGTGTTAGGTATTTAGTTCAGAGGGGTTTACACAGAGAGCAGCCAGCACAGGCATGGCACATCCCAGCGCCCCATAGAGAGCCAGGCCTGGCAGTGCACGCGGAGGGGACCGGTGAGGCGACTGCACTGCCAGGCTTGCCTCAGCAGTAGTTCGCAGCAGGACATTTGCTCTGGGACCCATGCCCATCGTTTCCAGGCATCCATGTTCACATCCAAAATGTCTTAAGAGATCCAGCAGTCTGGAGTGGAGCAAGGTACTACAGCTGGGGTACAACCCAGTAATGGACCTTGGGTCTGGGATTTCTGGTGCATTGCCATCAGGATGTGTGTGCTGACTCGGCCACATCACTCGCAGCCGGGCTGATTGTCTTCTTGACAAAGAGGAGAAGGGCCTGAAGAGTGGGAAAGGGCCGGGCACCTTCTTGGCCAGCTTTCGGCATGAAAGGAAAAGCCCTCTCAGGAAACACCTGTAAAAGCACCAGCACTCAACAAAACAAGGAGAGCAAAAGCTAGTTGCAGAACTCAAAATGGGTCGGTGACTGCTTTGCTGGCAGCTCCTGAGCAGGCTTATGGCAAAGGCTGTTCTCCTGAGAGAGGAGAGGAGCTGTTTTCTGCTCGGGTGGCGCAGCAGAAAGCTGCCTTGTGCCTATCTCAGCAAAGCTTGGAGGAGAGATGAGACAGTACCCTGCTCTGCGCGTGCATGTGTCAGGGAGTGAAACTGCACAATGTGTAGCTGCTGCTGTGTTCCACACCAGAATTGGCTTCCGCACCATTTGCAAACTAAGCAGTACTGTTTAGTTTTCTTGATTTTCCTCTCACATAACAATGGCATGAAGATGGAGTAGACTACACTATGCAAGGCTGGTCTCGGTGAGACCTAAGCTTGAGCATTGATAGCAGTTTACCTGAAAAACTCTTTTAAAAGATTTTTAGAACTGCCCTTCCAAAGCAAGTCCTTTGTAAAATACCAAGTATTGTTTGTGTGCTACATCTTTCAAAGTCCCCATTAGACATATCTGGAAGAGACACTATTCAGCTGTAATTCTGCTGAGGAGGAGGGAGAAGCGTGATCGAGAGACTTCTCCAGGACACTATAGCAGGCTATGGATTAGCTGAATTTGCTGAATGAGCTGAATTTAAAAGTTGTGGTGGGGGCAATCAGTGCTGGCAATGCACTGAGAGCAGTAGCCACTGGCTCTTGCAGAGGGGAAGAGCCGGAGGGCTTTGGGGAACTTGAATAATCCCCTCTGCTGCTGTTGTAACTGCAGATTTGAATGCATAGGTTAAGGGCCAAGGGCAGGAGACAGCTGCCTGCAGACACACAGAGAAATACAAATTGACAAAATAAATCCTGTGGAAATGGGTAATGATCAGAAACAACAAAGGAAATGGCTGTAGAGAAGTAAAGCAGTCTGAGTGTAGGATGAGGGCAAGAACAGCTATTAATAAGCATGTTTGAGTGGCTGGGATTGACAGGAAAGGGCATTAGCACCCCGCAGTACGAAGCAGCTTAGCCCGTGTTCTTCAGTCTGCCTCGGTGCGGTTTTGCTCTGTGGCTGCAGCAAGGGACCAGCTGTGGCGGAGAGCAGGCTTCAGCCGCGCTCCACAGCCCGGCGGGTCTCGTCCCTCCAGGGTTTGTGGTGTTTGACAGGGAATTACCAAGTGCCTTGTGGAAGGGTCTTGAAATAATTATTTGCTCTGCCCTTGGTGTCCTATTCAAACCGGAGCAGGGAAGTTGTCCAGAAGACTCTCCTGGGGCGCTCTGTGTAGCAGCCATGAGGGTTCAGCCTCGCATTAGTTATCAAAGCCTCAAGCTCATAAATCTCAGGAAGATTTCCAGGGGCTGCAAATGCAGATAGCATACATGCTGATTTCTGCTGAAAATGGCGAGAGGCAAGGTAACTTCCCCCTTAGTTCTGTCGCCTCAAGAGATTCAGATTTGAAGCTTCCTTAAGAAGGGGTTTGATATTCAATTATCTAGACCCAGGTGGCTGTTTTCACAGATCTCAAGGCCATCATCCAGCAGGACTTTAGCTCTACCTTCGCATTCAGGAGGAAATGGATCTGGAAGGGCAGAGATGGTGGGAGCTGGAATGAATGAGAAATTTCCTTTTGTTTGATGGACCTTGAGCTGTCGCCAGCTCTGGACCCTCCACTGGAAATCTCAAGGGACTGGTGGCATCCTGGGTTCCAGTTTGGACTCATGTCTAATTTATTGCCAGAATTTAGGGACTGCAGAGAGTCACAGAGGTTGTATATGACTCACTTCTCAGCACTTGTACCTCTGTCCTTGTTCTGAAACCAAGCCCGCAAAAGCTTTTGTTGTGCTGCTGTTTCAGAGCCTCACAATACTGGATGCTTAAATTTACTGAAGCAATTCCCACACGCAGTGTGGAGTATCCAAATGTGAATTTACCCGGCTAGAAAACAGATTTCCCCTTTGTTTTCAGCTTCCCGTGGTACAGTCCATAGCTCCCCTGAATGGCCCAAAGGCTGGAGGAACCAGAGTGACCATCAGAGGCAGCAGGCTGGACGTCGGCTCTGAGCTCCGTGTCCTTGTCAATACCTCCAAGCAGTGCATTGACCTCAGGTGGGATTGGTTTTGGGGGGCTGGCACTGAGCTAGTGACAAGAGCCGAAGCGTTAGGAAGGATATTATCCCCCAGAAAATCAGGAAGAGCTGGGGTTAGAGTGGAGGGCACCACTGCATGCTGCTGCTAGCCTTGGAGCCAGCAGAGCATCCCTACCGGCCCGCTTGGCTGCTGCCTGCTCCGTTTCCAGCGCCCCGTTAGCCTGGTGCCCCTGGAGCGGGGAGGCAGAGCTGCAGTGCAGGTGCCTGACACCAGGGTGGGGCGAGTTTCTTTGGCAAAGCGATGGCGTTGGTGTTGCCATGATGTGGCGGCAGCGACCAGCGGCGAACGAAGCGTTTCTCGCACGCTGTTCGCAGGATACTGCCAGGCCCCTTGGGTGGTCTGGGACCAGGACCAAAACCCTGGGAGCTAAGCAGACGTGGGCTTCGTTCCCGGATCTGCTGGAGGCAGAAGGCACCTGCATGGCCAGGGTCCCGCTCCTGCGGCAGCTCGCTGCTCAGAAGAAACCCCTCCTCCTGTATGTTCCCATCTCATCAGCGGGAAGAAGTAGGAGCCTGCCCTCTTCCTCTGGCTGTACGGGAAATCAGTCTGGCAGACTGGGATGGTATATGCTCAGAGTTGCTTGTTAGTAGGCAATGTAATTAATAGGTGATTGGCACGTGACTGGAAGCTCCGTCTTGCCTGTCTCGGCTGACTACCTCGCTTCCCCGGGGGAGCTCAGGTCCGCGGTGCCTGGCTCTGGCCACTCTGTCCGCTGTGGTTTTCTGCAGCTTACCCTGCCTTTCCCTGTGCAGCCGCAATGACAGCACCATCACCTGCACCATGCCGTCTGCGGAGCTCACCACGGCCGTGCGAGTCTGTGTCCAGTTCGAGAACAAGTCTTGTGCCAGCTACAACATCACGTTCAAGTATGAGAAGAACCCGATTATATCAGACATCAACCCCAAAAAGAGCCAGATCAGGTGAGATCCCTCCCTCAGCAGAGACAGCCAAGTCTGCCAGGATTTGTGGCCTTTGTTGAGATCAGCCTCTTAATTTTTGCCAAATACAAAAGTGAACAGCGCTTTCCCATCAAAGCACAGAGCCGACCGGAGTATCCTGGTGTAGCCTCCTGCAAGCAACGCGAGCTTGCCCTGTCTGTGCTTCAAGCCATCTAGACGCAGAGTAGATCCTGAGCAAATCCCATGTCAGGAGCCCCAGGAGTCATTGAAGCGTAGCCAGGAGGCAGGGCACAGTATCGGGGTCCCGTGCCACGCTGTTGTAGCATCATGACTTCCATTTCAGAGCTGGCACGTGTCTGCTTCTGCCTGCAAAAGAGAGGATCGGCTTCAGGCTGGTGGGATAGGGTCCTGCAGGGAGAAAGGGGCTTTCTCAGCCCTGGGGTGTGACACGTTGCCTTGCAGACAGATACAAAAGGGGCACCGCAGAGTGCTCTCAGGGTGCTTCAGGGTACCCCAGCACTGGAGCAGGTCTCACACACCAGGACTGTCTAGCTCATTTCAGTGCATTTAAGACATGGAAAAAAGTCAGCCTTGGTAACTGTACTGTGTACACCTGGTGGGTGCTTTAGGAAGGTTCAGGTGGGGGGCTCTATGAGACCCTGAGGATTTTTCTTGGCAGTAGAACTGCTGGAGGATAAGCTGACATTTGTAATTTCGGATTTCAGCCTTCCCCAAGGTCACAGTATTTCATTTTTAAAGCGTGTTGCTTTTAATTTCATGTCTCTCCGTGGATCTGTCAGGCTCCTGTTCCTTCGGATATCACAGTGAAACCCCACCTTCCTCTGCTGCGGAGCCTGGAAAACCCAGGGCTGACTAAGAAATCTGAGAGTCCAGCGCCTGTGCCTGCAGGACCCTGCTGAAAGCAGCGTGCTCGGGTGCAAGCATGCAGCAGGCTCTGGCGGTCTGATCCCCTTGGAGCAAAGCCGTGTCTCGGCATTCCCAAGCGCAGCGCCAAAGATGCAGGCTGTGGGAAAGCTAATGACAAGGCACAGCAGTGACTCAGCCAACCTCAGCTCCTAGCAGGCTTGCGAACTATGCTGAGTGGCGAGAGCGGTATCGAAACACAGAGACAGTGGAAGAATGTCACTGCCCGTATTCACAAGGGAAACCACCGGGGTATTTCTCCGTCACCTTAGTCTGCTTTCTTAGTATTTACAGCACTTTCCAAATTTCAGACACTGAGGATGTGACAGCAGTCTCTCTTTTCAGACTGCTTGGTGGCTTGTGTAGCCTGACTGCTCCAGTGCGTTGCTGGACCATGAGGGGTCAATAACTTGTGTAAAAATTTAGCTGGATCTGATTTACCTTACCATAATGCTAAAATAATCTGTGTAAGCAAAGTTTAAAACAAAACGGAAGTTGTAAACTAGTCTGCAGATGCGACAGGCTCTTAGTTAGAAACCTGGATCATAACTACGTGGTAGTATCCACAGCGCTGTGAAGATTTCAGACAACCTGACTTTCAGGGCCTTGGACCCAAAGTCACTGTGTCTGGAATGGTCTTGAGACAGTGGGGTTTGTGAGTCCTAACTGTACCTGACAGATACTCTGAACAGATCAAATGTGGTACGGAGGAAGGGGAAGGTAAACGCAGGGTATGGCTTCTGCTGTCCGGAGCAGACAGGCAGTACTGGTTCTCCACCCCTTGCTCTGCCTAGCAGTCTCATGTGCGTCAGGGCCCTTGTTACTGTCCTTAATTGACTTCACATTGAGAGGCCCATGTTTTTCATTCCCCAGGCAGCAGATCCAAAACGCAGACAACTTTCACATTTTGATCTAAATCAGAAGCGTCTGGGAGATGCAGGATCCTTGTCAGCCCTAAAAGGGTCTCTTCCCTCGCCAAGACTTACAATTCTCTGTGGGTCGCTGCAGCGCAGGGGCAGGGACAGGGAATATCTCTTGGTCCTTGCTTTGAGGGGCTGGAGGTTAACCTCTTACACTGCTGGTAGCCTGGGCAACCTGCTGCGTACCCCTGGCACGCGGAGGCAGGCTGCTCCTCTGGGGAGTGGGAGCAAGGTAGACAGTTCTCTGCTGCTGGAATTGCACAGCAGATGCTGCTCCTCCTTCCTTCCGTGATACCTTGGTAGCAGTGTGGGTGCTTGCTGCAAGTAGGAGGAAGACTTTGGCTGTTGGGTTACATTTTCTGCGCAGGCAGCTGGGAAACGTCCCTGGGAAAATGACAGCAAGCGACACCCAGCCATTGCACCTCATTGCTCTGTGTTGTCCTCTGCAATCACCCTCTCTTTCTTCCCTTCTCCTCAAAGCGGGGGCAGGATCATCACCCTGGAAGGAAGAGGCTTTGAGCTGGTCCAGAATGTGTCCATGGTGGTCCGAGGCATTGGCAGAGAGCAGACGGTGGGTGTCCACGCCGGGTATCACCTGGTAACCGGGAGCAGGGCTGTGTGCCTGGTGCCTGAAGACGTTCGGGCTGCGAAGCTGAGGCCTCAGCCTGCGCTACAGATTGGGCTGTGAGCAGGGCTGGGTGGGACCACTCACGATGTTGGGTTTTGAAGTGCTTGCTCTCTCCTGCTTTCAGAGCTGTAAGGTTCACACCGACACTGTGATCACCTGCCCCTCTCCAGCTGCCTCCAACATCACTGCAGGGAGCAAGCCTGCACCCGTCGATTTCTATCTCAATGGCTGCCTCTACGCAGACGACCGTCCCGCTCTGGATGAGGAGATGTACCCCGAGGAGGCCTTGCACATCAGCAAGTTTGGCCTGGAGTACTATGCCGACCCCCAGTTCTTCACGGCCAAGAAGGAAAAGTGGATCAAGCACCATCCTGGCGAGCCCTTAACTCTGGTTATACACGTAAGAGAGTGGCCTTTACAGCTCTGCTTCTTCAGGGGAGTTGCCTGCTCCCGCTGGGAAGCTCTTCGGTCCTAAGTGCCAGCACAGTGACTGTCCACAAATGCAGGAGAGAGAAGGGGGGGATGAGGACGGGAGAGGCAGGAGCCATGCAGGAGCAGGCAGTTCTTGCTCAGCCTGCTGCACCTGCGTCAGTCTTCACCAGGGGACGCAGCCTGACCTGAGGGTGCCCTTCGAGGCATGACAACAGAGAGCTGCGTTTGAAGGATGCTATAGCAAGAAGCTGAATAAAATACTGGACGTATGAAAAAGAACGATAATGCACTGGCCTGAAATCAGACAGGTACTCCAGAAGGTCCTGACAATAGATACCTATTCCTGCAGAAACAGGTCATGCATTCTTCTCTTTTGGCCACTGAATTCAGCTCAGTTAACAAGGAAGTCGGGTTATGGCAATTGAGTGGCTTGGACAATGTGCAGTAGTAATTCAAAGGCCATTGTTCACTGCAGGATATCCTCGCTGGTCGCAACGTGCTTCAGAAATGCACTCCCCCTTTCTCAGGCTCTGCAGACGCATCCCCTGGCTATCTCCTCCTTGTACATCCTTCCCCCCTCCCAGGTGGGTGCTTAGATCCTTATCTGCGGTGCACAGCCAGGCCAGATCAAAAGCAGATTTTTCCAGGTTCCACGAGGGGCTTGCTTCTCCTGTGCCCCATGCTGAGTGAGGAATAGGAAACAGGAAAATGGGGAATGGCCCGGATCTGGGTTTCCTGTGGAGTGCTGGAAAAATGTCCTTGGTGAGGGAGAGTCCTCCCAGGTCTGAAAAACAGCAAGGAATACGGAATGTAAAGCAGGAAAATCCGCTGCAGTTCCGACTGCTACTCTAAAGACTGACATCCTGATTCTATTTTTGTCATTAGAAAGAGCCTGACAGCCTGGGCCTGGAAAGCAATGAGTACCAAGTGAAAATCGGCCTTATCTCGTGTGAGATCCAGATTGTTTCGGACAAAGTCATCCACTGCTCTGTCAACGAGTCGCTGAGCACCTCGGAAAGACAGTTACCCGTGACGGTGAGTTCCAGGAGCCTCCACGCTCTGAGCGCGTAGGGTAGAAGGGGTCCCTGTCGCAAACCCTGCGTGCAAAGGAGTCAGCTGTGCGCACAGGCAGGACCCGCCAGGCGCGCTCACAGGCAGCCTTGCAGAAAGCCACATGGATGGAGGGGTGGACAAAGGACGCTGCTGCTTGCAGCTGTCTCCAGGGAGGCTCGTTGGCAGGATGCAGGCGTAGTCAGTGCTAAGGCTGCCCTGAGTCATGGAGAGGGGCTGCCACGCTCCGCATTGTGGAGCGCCAGCAGCTGCCTGCTGAGTTAACTGTGCCGTAAGCCGGTGGGGGGGGAGATTTTGTCAGTTCTTGTAAGGCACCGTGAAATCCCAGGCATGTGAGTTTTTGTCACTTGCAGTAATTTTCTTTCTGCCCCTCATGAGATCTGTTTGGGGATTTCCATACAGTTTTCAGTCAGCTGGCCTCTTACTGCCAGCAGGAGAGCTACAAGTGGACATGAGAATCCGACCCTTGCCAAGCTCCAATAAGCCACTGGAGATGGGTCCCTGCGTGTGACTGGGGAGGGCAAGAAGAGTACGCAGGGCTGGAAAGTTTCGTGTTGGTCCCCAGGGTCTGCTGTTTTGCCCCTGCGAAGAGTTCAGTGATCAGTTCATCTTTGAACAATTGCAAAATTCACAGTGCTTTGTCACTGTCCTTCCTTCCACGGAGGGCTTGACTTACTGCTCTTCTCACCCTCAGTTTCCCTCGCGTCATATGCAGCCCATTGCCATGCAGGGATGTGACTATGGCTTTTAGTGTCTGGAGAGAAAAATGCCTCCATCTGCAGGGTGTGAGACCCTGCAGCCCCCCTCCCAGTCTGTGAGTTAACAGTGAATGGGTGGGAGCCTTTGGCGTGGGCAGGGAGGAAGAGGAAGGCTGCGAAGGGAGTGGAGGAGGCTGTGGACTTGTGCTGCCCAGAGGAAAGGCATAAAGATGGCCCACCTATTCACTGAAAGTGTTGTCCAGTTTACTGGCTACAGTCTCTGGTGTATGAAATTCTACTGCAAACTGGAAACATGGAAATGCAGAAGTAGCAAAATTTCCCAAGTCATTTTAATGGAAATTTTAAATAGGGTAATTTTCGTTTTAGTGAGAACTGAGAAACAGGGAAATCCCTTTGGGGAAGAAAAGGAATTTATGAGTTTCCTAGTCTTGGTTTGACATAAAATATTCAGGGCAATGCCCTAGTAGGTTCCTAGGAAGTAGGAGAATGATACCCAGCCCTAAAGTATCACATAGCTATTAAGAGTGTACCAGCAGTGAGAGTGCAGCTAAATAATCAACTTGTATTCTCGTCTATGTGCACTTATTAAACCTTCATATGTGGTTTGAGTTATCACCTGCTGGCCATTTCATAGGTAACAGCTGCCTTTATAGCTTTGATAACATGGGGCCAGACTTGCGCAGTGGTCCCTGCTGATTTGCATCAAGGACAGTTATCAGGAGCTGCAGAAGCCTCGCCGGCTGATGCAAATTCTCTCTTCTGGCGAGCTGAAATGCCTGTTGGTGCGACTGCCCGGTTTGTTCTTGTTTAGGTGGTAGAGCTCACATCTGCAGTGATCAGAGCACAGGAAATTGGCCCTTTAAAACATGTCCCATTCTTGATCTTAATTCTGACTGTGACTTTGGGTATGCCTGTTCTGTGAAGGTGTTCTTGGGCCAGGTCCGTGTTAGCAAGTTGCACAGGGCAGCAGGAGCTGTCTGTAGAGAGAAGGAGCCAGTGATGAAGATGGGGCTCCTGAGCCTCCCTGTGTTTTGGGGGTCACTTTTGAGTAGCTCTTTTGTGAGTGCCTTAGGTGAGCTGGAGCTTGATTTTGATCTAGTTCAGTCCCAAAGAGATCCCGATCACACCCTGGGAGGCTGCAAGACGGCTCCATCCTCAAGCCAGAGCACAGTTCCCAGTGACCCCCGAGGCGGCCCTCTGCCCAGGAGTCCTGCCCAGCCCTGACAGCTCTTCCTGGGAGCGGGGTGTCCTCTGGCCCCAGCCCCTTCTGCACCCCACCTAGGTCCTGGTGACAGGAAATGTTGCCATTTAACCTGCAGCCTAATTAATTCCCCTTACAAAAAAATTGTATTGAGTAGACCTGTCCAAATAACCAAGAGAAGCTTGCCAAGGTCTTCAGACCCATTTTTGTTCATGACCGAGCTGCTTAAACGCTGAATTAAAGGACAAGTGTGGGATTTCTCCTCTGGCAAATGCAAAAGGTTGAGTTGGTGGGGAAAAAAGACTCAAAACGTGAGGACTTGCCTCACTGCAGCATTTCAGACAAAAGAGGTGGAAATTTTGAGGCTAGGTAGGGTGCTGTGCAGCCTGTCAAACAAACCTCTGCAGATGCTTGTGCAGCACTCGTGGCTCCCCATCCTCATCCAGCACTTTGGCTCCCAGCCAGCGCACGCTGCGCAGAAGACTGAAGCTCCTAGTGTTGGACGCTGCCTGGAAGCACCACCCCAGAACCCATCAGCACCAGAGTCCATCTGAGGGCTGGTACAAGGGCACACTGGGGCTTGGAGCCACGGGAACGTGACCGTGTGGTCCAGCACTGATGGTCAGAGGTGCTGAAGCTTTTCCTGACCCTGGGTGACAGCAGCCAGCGTTGCCTGTGGCAGGGCAGTCCTTCCTCTCTTGCCTGGGGAGGGAGCAGCACAGGGGCAGACCTCCAGGCTTGTCCAGATGCCTTCAGCTGGCAGCATCAGTGTGCTCACCAGCGCTCCCAAGAGCAAGGGCTTGGATTTCCTGACAGGCACGAAGCTGTGCGCTACACGGTGTTTGATGCATGGGCATGGTGGGAGGGCCCTGCTTGTGGCACTACTTTGGCCCAGCTGCTGAGAGCTGACTGTACTTTAACTGCAGTGTGGACCTTTCCCAGAGGTGCTCCACGACACAGATGTAATCATAAGATTATTCCAACTCTTCTCTACCTTGTTTCAGGGTTTTGGTTTTTTTTTATCAAGTTTCTCTCACTTCTCATTCCTTGAGAGAAGTGAAACCTGCATTTCCAGAAGCAAAAGACTTGCGTAGTCATGAGTTTTCCTTGTCAGATGATGCTTTTGAACCTTTTCATCCCAGGGGCCTAGAGAGCCATTCATGAACAGTCTGTCTGTGATGTGTGTTGGCCTCTTCCCTTCTGGCGATCAGAAGACTGAAGGACTAAGCTCAAAGGGTTTGTGCTTGGTGTCACAAGAAGGACGGGTTGGGAGCGGAGCCAGCACCTCCTGACACCCAGTCCGCTGCTTTAGCCGCAAGATCATAACTCGTCTCTGGTCTCATTATTATTTATTTTTATTCCCTTTATTTGTATTTCAAAGACTTCAGAATTTCTTTACCCTCGTTCTCCTGAGTGGCAGCAGTTCTGCCTGTAGAGGAGAAAGGAGAGTGCAGCTGGGATTCAAAGGCCATTCAGAGGCATAACAAAGTTGGACGATCAGTGGAAGTGGTTTTCTAGTAAAAGTAGTACAGGCAGTACTATATGGTACAGTGAGCTCTCTAAGAAGGGGTTGTCTTATGCTCTGGGGTGGGTACCGTGGGGCTGTGACATGGGCTGGAGCTTGTGGCTCTGCCACCAAAGCCCTGCGGTGGCCCTAGGATGGGCACCACTGCAGTACCACAGCCAGCTGTGAGCCGGCCTTGGCTTTCCACCAGAGCACGCAGGAAGGGAACTGGGCTCTTCTGAGACACACAAAGTCCCTGAGGTCCAACAGTGAAAGGCACAGTCCAGCCTCCCCGTGAAGCCTGGTGGGCTGAGCCAGCGTGGACAGTGCGTCCTCGGGCGAAGGTCTGCTGAGCACCGCCCTGTAGTCCCTCCTTGCTCGACCTCTCAGACACTTGGCAACGTGCGGCTCAGCTCCTGCTTTTCCTCCCTCCTTCTCCCTCTCTAGATCCAAGTTGGAAAGTTCAACTACACAATTGCAATGCTTCACCTTGGGGGAGGAGAAACTGCAATCATCGTCTCCATTGTCATCTGCAGCATCTTGCTGGTCCTCTCTGTCGTAGGTAAGGGAACAGAACAATGAATTTCCAGGCTTTGCTGAGGGTTTCTTCTCATTGCATGTGGAGGGGTGAAGATGACTCACTCACATGTTAGGAAACCGCTGAGTGCTGCAGTCGTGCAGTAGCTGAAACTGGTCTGGGTGCAGCAAGTAGCTGCTCTTCTTTGTACAGGACCAAGCCAGTACCCAGGATCAAAGCTTCCTGCAGCATGGAGCGTTTGTTGGCTGAATCTATAGTTCAACTCTGTTACTTGAGCCTGTGATATTTATAAACTCACCTTTTTCCCCCCAGACTTAGTAGCTACTGTATTGCAAAATAAAGAAGACTGTGCGAAACTGGTCTTGGACTCATACTGACTTGAACAGGGCTCACTCACAGTCTTGACTGTCCCAGACCATCCCAAAGGTCCGCCTAGCCCAAGGTCCTGTGTCAGTAACAGCCAGTGACAGGCACCTGGCAAAGAGTACGAAGAACAGAGTAAGTATTCCTTAGCTGCAGATCTGGAGAAGACACAACAGTTTGCTAACCTCACTGGAAGCTGTGCAGCACGCCTGTGTCCTCTGGCTAGGGTATCGTCTCATTGCATGCCCAGAATGACTGTGCAGCAAGAAGCTTGTCAGTTCACAGCAAATGAGGTGTTTCTAATAGGGATTTAATTTATTTTTAATAAAGGTTATAATGCACAGTATTCATTAAATGCACCACCCGTCATTAGAAACATATTCCTGGAGGCATGGGAAGCCTGTCAGACATGAACACTGTAATACAGGTGGCAAACATCTTAAAATCTGTATTCATTAATCAGCTGGAATACATTAATATACAGTTAAGCTGAATATAGACAGCCCAGACCTAAATCGAAGATGAAAGTTACATCTTGATCATTAAATTGCAGCTGGTTTTACTTATTTACAGATAATCAACAATTGCCTGATCAGATACCAGTCTTGTTGTAGGTGTTAAACCAGCACTGAGTTTAGCTTTCTGCACCTGTGTCAGCAGAGGACCGCTCTGATCCCAGCTGCAGCTTCTCCTAAGCCTGAGTCCCAAAGGCTTGTTCCCTTCCTCTTTTCCAGCTCTCTTTGTGTTTTGCACAAAGAGCCGCAGAGCGGAGCGCTACTGGCAGAAAACCCTGCTCCAGATGGAGGAGATGGAGTCGCAGATCCGGGAGGAAATCCGCAAAGGTAAGTCACTGTGCTGGGCACAGAGGAGGAGCCAGAGCTAGGAGGGAGATGCTGGAACAGCAGGGTTGAAGCCATTCACCTTCTACTCTGTAGAAGTTTATAGACTAATTCGTAGCAGAATTTCTGTCATCACCTTTGAGCTTCAGCAGGATTCGTGAATGGGGCTCAGTGGCTGGAAGTGTGGTTCTGCCACTGCCTTGCTGCCTGACTTGGGCAAGCCACTGATCTTCAGTGCCACTGGGTTCCCTGTCTCGGGGTTAATGGCCCTTGGCCATGGCAGAGGACTGCTTGAAGACCACACTTAATCTTGAGTGTGCTTTACGATTGGGTGCAACAAAAATTGCAGCACGCTCCTGCTAGAGCAATGGGAGAAGCAATCCAAGCGTCTGCATTTGCTGGCCCCACGGTACATGACTGTGCAGCGTAGGCTGAGGTCCTCCTCCTGCAGGACCAGAGTGGGGGCTGCTCCTCTGGAGGCAGGGGAAGTGTTCTCTGTCAGTGCCGCGGGACATGACGTATAGTGCTGACGGTTAAACCCTGACGGTAATCGGCTGCTCCTCAAGAAACCCCGCTTCAGCCCACTGGAGGGAGAGGCTCAAGGAGGCAGAGATGAGACATGCCGTGTTTTTCAGTGCCAGCCCGCTTACTGTCTCAGCTGGTAGAGAATTGGAGCTCTTACCATCTGTGGGTCTCTTTGTGTAAGGTTTTGCGGAACTGCAGACAGACATGACAGACCTGACCAAGGAGTTAAACCGCAGCCAGGGGATCCCATTCCTGGAGTACAAGCACTTTGTCACCCGGACATTCTTCCCCAAAGTAAGGCGATACCACATTTCATTGGCACCTAATCGCTCCCAGGTCCTTCCTAACCAGATCAGGGCTCTGCTTCCTCTCTGCTAAAGGGTTATTACAGCGTAACAAAATCATTCTACTGTTATATATTTAGTTGTCACATATTTCAGCCTCAATTATCATCAAAAGTGGAGCCGCGGCTCCCAGGGTGTGAAGTAAGGTCGGGCTTGCTCGCACACAATAGGAGCCCGGCGGCGGCACCATCCCAGGCTTGCCCGTTTGATGCCGTTGGACACCCTCTTCTGAAAGCGTTCTCTCACATGAGCAGAAAGCGCTGGGGACTCCCCCTTCTCCCCAGGGGCTCCAGTGTCACCCCACTCTGTTCAGCAGAGTCTGGGGCTGAAGCGTGGCTTAAACGTGTTTCTGCCATTAGTGTTCAGGGACGGGGGGCTTTTTGTTCCACGCAGCGTGCCACTGAGCGTTCCCAACTGCTCTGCCTGTCCTCAGGAGCTCATTAGATGTCTCTGTCTCCCCCTTTCTCTCCTCTCTGTCAAAGGCTGGGTGCATGGTGCTCCCAGTAAGACGCCCCTTGAGCTCCCAGTCCCAGTCTGTCTACCCAGAGTCCTCCAGGGCTTCACCAGACGTGCCGGTGCCGTAATTCCCGTCACTGGCTGCTCCGCTGTGTCACTGTGCGCCCTTAACGGCGGCTGTATTTCACCCCTGAGGCAGTTGCATTTCAGTGGTGAGGAGTGAGATGATGATTTATGACTGCAGTGTGTTTCATTAGTAGTTATTACTCAGGTTTTTAAGTTATCCAATCTATATATCTGCACACTAGAGTCTTTAAGATTCAGGCTGCTATATGAATGTTAGAGATTTAAACATTTTTCCCATCTGTTTCAGAAGTTACATATGTTAAAACACCCAGTACTCCTCTATTTTGACTTAGTCTTCTGTAATGCTTTCTCTTCTGAGATTTTTCTAGCTGTCAAATTAGTCTATTTGCAGTCTCCCTACCCTAACAGCCTTGTGTCTGCGCAGACATCTGCCTCCCCCCATTCTTGTGGTGTTTGCTCATTCAAGAGGGTCTTGCAAAGTGTTTAAAGGCTTTGTAAACCATACCAATGCATTTCTTCATAATGGGTGGTCTTCAGTCCCGATGACATGCCTCTCCGTCTCGTTCCCTTGTGGTGCACGGCGAACGAGGAGGTCCTCAGCCGGGTGCAGCCTGCCTCCCCTAACGCTGTGCTTGGTTGCAGTGTTCCTCGCTCTATGAGGAGTGCTACATCCTGCCGTCCCAGCAGCTCAGCTCCCAGGTGGGCTCCCAGGTCCAGGAAACTCATCCGCTCCTGGTGGGGGAATGGAAAGTGAGTAACCCACTAACAAAACAAATGCTCTTGAGTAGTTGCTAACCATACTCGCGTGTGTTGACAATGCCATGTGTTTTCTTGTGGTGCGCGGGGGATGCTTGATCAACCCAAATTAACACGTACCAGCACTGGATCAGCTTTGGCTGATTGGAGAAGGCAAATCTGTGGATCTGCTCTCACATGAAGGAGCTCTGTCCTGAGATCCTCCCCAGGTCTGCTGTGGGCTTTTCTTCCTGGGTGTATCGTATTGTATGTCACCTCAGTCCCATACACAGTTCATCATAAATGAGATTCCTCCCAAGCAGTGACTTGGTAAAAGCTCTTGTTGTCCCAGAGCTGGTTTTCATGTGGACAAGACGGAGGAATTGAAGAATCAGAGAGTTGCTTAGATTGGAGGGGAGATCTGCTTAAAGCAGCTCCAACTAGATGAGGTTGCTGAGGGCCTTGTCCAGCTGTGTCAAATATCTTCAAGGATGGAAATCCCACTGCCTCTCGGGGCGCCGTTCCAGTGTCCAACCACTTTAAAGGTGAAAACTTCCTTCCTTATATTTAATCAGTGTCCCATGCTCCAGCTGGTGTCCCTTGCCTCTCGTCTCTGCTGTGCCAGCAGAGAAGAGCCTGGCTCTTACCACGTCTTCTTAAGACTGACCAAACACAGCCCTCTCCACCTCTCCTTGTATGCCCACAAATTGTTTTGGCAGCCCTCAGCTGCACTTGCTGTGGTTTCCCAATGTCTGTCTCGTAGCGAGGAGCCCAAAACTGGCCACGGTACTCCAGGTAACCTCACAAGTGATGAACAGAGAGGAATGGCCACTGCCACTGCCCCGCTGGACGAGCTGCTTCTGATACAGCCCTGGATGCAGTCGTGCCCTTGCCAGGAAAGCATGCTGCTGACTTGCGTCAAGCAGAGGGAGTAAGGGGTCTTCAGCAGGGACATCCTTGCAGTCAGGAAGGATAAAAGCTGGAGGAAAACAACAAGCAGGGTTTTCCTCACTCTGCTTTCTAAATTTTTCTTTAGATCCCTGAAAACTGCAGACCCAATATGGAAGAAGGAATCTCGCTGTTCTCCACCTTACTCAACAACAAGCACTTTCTCATCGTGTTTGTCCATGCTCTTGAGCAACAGAAGGACTTTGCTGTTAGAGACAGGTATGAGCTTCAGAACCAAAGACCTGGCAGCTGGAAGAGACTGGTTTATTCCTAACCTGTAATCAATCCAGCCCAGGTCTGGAGCTGTGCATTTCAACTGAAGGTTGAGTTACACTTGCCTCCCACTTTTCTATTAGAAACGGATGGCCATAAGCCTCCGTCATCCTGAAGAGCACCAAAAGGTACAATGAGTGACTAACTCGGGAGCATTTGTATCCCTGAACACTTGGTTTACCAGTAAGAGGGTGTGGGCTGACCCAAGGTCCTACAGCACTGAAAGAGGGTTTAAAGTTTTAACACTGTTGAGAAGGCTCATGAAAACTGTCTGAAATACTGCCTTTATGTGTTGGGGTTTTTTTTTAATGCCAGTTGCCAGTTTAGTCTTGTTGGATTGGTGCTTGACTCATACACAATTCTGTGTTTCAGATGTAACCTGGCCTCTCTGCTTACTATTGCATTGCATGGGAAACTGGAGTATTACACCAGCATCATGAAGGACCTCTTGGTGGATCTAATAGATGCTTCAGCTTCCAAAAACCCCAAGCTGATGCTGAGGAGAACAGAATCCGTGGTGGAGAAGATGCTCACCAACTGGATGTCCATCTGCATGTACAGCTATCTTAGAGTAAGAGAATCAGATCACTGCTGTTGTGCGTGTGAGTTCAGCACTGTGCGCGGTGGTAACGAGGGATGCGTGGGACAGCTGAGGACCTAAATACCTGCCAGCATTGCCTCTTGAATCGTCACCAGTGGTTGACAAACTCCAGTGTATTGAAATGTTCAGGTGTGGAAAAGCAACCTTAAGTTCCGTTGCTTCTCCACTTTGGCCTGGGGATTTGGTGAGACCAGGCTTTGCGGCAGGCCAGAGCATGAACTAACGTTTTCACCGTGCTTGAGAATTAAGCCGTAGGGGAGTTGAAAAATAACCAGAATGGCTTGAGGTTTTAGAAACCATTCCAGTTATTTGCTGTTTTCTCTGACCAGCTCGCTCAGCCGTACTGATGGTTGTCAGCCAGTTCAGCACGGTCTGTCGTGAGCACAAGGGCCCCGGCTGTCGGGAGGGATGGTGGCGCTGGGGTAGGGGCTGCTCCATGTCGGTGCCTGTTGGTATGTGGGGCTTCTCGCGTGGGAGGCGTCCCCGTGGTTCCACACTGGCCAGACAGATCTTAGCAGGAGAAGTGGGATGTCTGTCCCAGAAGCCTGACAGTCTTCCGATGGTAACGAAAGGGAATATATTTGGCATCTCAGAGCACATCAGCAGTCCATCTGCTCAGTGCTTTATCTCCAACGTTTGCCAGTTCTGGTTGGAATTTCCCAGAAGAATTGAGCAATAACTTAATTGATTCCACGGCAGTTAATTGGAGGACACCCCATTATACCCACAGGGGAGAGCCTTGAAAAAGCCTTTGAAAAATCTCTTTTCCCAAAGTGTTTGCTATAGCCACAGAAGCAATACTGTATTGTCCTCATACATATTGTAATGTCTTCTGATCCCAGCTGATGATCACTTTTTGTCCTAAAGCCTATGGTTTTGTAGTTCATAATCTTTCATTTTAGCTCACGTAATTAGCCAGTATAATGGAAGAAAAGTTACAGGAGTGAATGAGGACGGCTGTGCCGATGCAGCACGACTGTCCAGCCTGTAAGAGCAGAAAAGAGTGAATTAGTGAATTTGTTTTGATCTTCAGTTTTTCTGCCTGTAGTTAAACCATTGGAGAAAAAAAGTGCTGATCTCTCCTTTTGGAGAGCGGAGACCACATGTGAGGCATCTGATCCAACTCCAGTTTGTGCTAAAAATGGACATTGTGCAAGAAGGCTTTCTCGGGAAAAAAAGAAAAAGAGGAAAGAAAGTCAGGTCTCATCACGCAGGCCTGAAGACTTGGGCATATTACATAGCTAATCAATGGTGAGGAGCTTCTAAATGCCAGCCTGCCGCCCGTCCCTGGGGCGCCTGGCAGGGAGGGGCCCATCACCGCAGACTTGTCCAGGGTCTGTGGTGGGGCCGGTGGCCGTCCCGCAGCTGGGGCAGTGCAAACGATGCTGGTGCAAGCCGTGAGCTGGCTTTCCCATGCCATCCGGCCCTGGCCCGCCCCGCGGAGGGAGGAGGAAAGGGTACGGGTGGGAGCAGGTCTGCGGGGCGGCCGTGGCCCTTTGCAGAGCTGAACCTGCATTTCCATCCGCCTGTGGGTGGGTCCTCAGCAGCGGCTAACGTTGCACACTGGGTTTGCAATCCCCTCCTCGCTTCACATGCTCAGCCTGAAGCCATTGCAGTGAAGACCACTTCTACTTTGCACTTTCTACTGCAGCCTATTGCCCGTTTCTGAAAAGCAAACAGTGTCCATACGAGAGCGCAATGAAGAGTTGATCTCCAAGAGACTTTCACGTCACATGTTCTCGACAGTGAGGGCTGGGGACCTGATCAGAGGAGAAACTGTGCTGCCTGCCGAAATACGGAGGAGGAAGAGAATTGATGAGGCAGAAATGTCCAGAGAGGCCCTTTGACTGTCCCAGGTGGACACGAGCTCAGCTGTGCAAAGGGACGGGGGGTCTCAGTCCAGACTGGCAGAGCCAGGACCTTCCCTGCCGCGCAAACGAGCACGGAGCCACTGCAGTCAGACAGACAGCGCCTCCTTACATGCCGGCTGGTTTCAGCTCAGGGCTGCGATTTAAATACTAGTGATAGTCAAACGCCTCCCATGTGCCTTGCGTTCCTCTGGATCAAACTCTGTTGCCTTCAGAGAGGCATTTCTTGGTTAAATAAAAGGGCTGCCCGCCTGCCTGTAGCACTGGTCTGTCAGACGTGTGACGATGGGTCTGGTTTTCATTCCTGAATTATCCCCATTAATCACAATGTCTATTCGAAACAGCTGCTGCAAAGGTCCCTGCCATTGTGCAGTGGAAAAATTCCAAGTGCTTGTATTTTCCCTTGTAAGTCAACGCTACATGCTCGAAACATTTGTTTCGTATTAATGCTCTGCCTAACAGTCCGTCCATTTGTGTTCTGGGGGAAATTGATTTGAAGGAGCTGTCTTCAACTGGGAAGGAGTTGCAGGCCACAGTCACTAGTGGTCTGAACATGTGGAGGGCACCTGAAGGCAACGGAGTCACCACTCTGACGGGGAGGTTTGGCTTGGTGTGTGCAGGAGATGCGATGAAGAACTACCAGGAGGCTGGCTGCTTGGTACTGAATTCAGAGGAAACTTGCAGCGTTTGCACAATTGATGCAGACCTCTGTTTCCGCAGAACTGAGTGAGAATCATACATAAAATGGTCCATGTCTCTACTTTCTGCTACAGCTTTGGTGGGAAATGCTGGGAAAAAAGCCTTCCCCCTGAGATACCGTGGTACCAGTGTGCCTGGCTCCTAACAGGATCATGGGACTGGGAGTTAAAGGAAAATTAAGGTCCTGGAATTCAGCTCTTAGGTCTGGGTCCAAGCTTCCCAAAGTTTTGCATGTGGGATGGAGCTGAGATTTGGTTCTTCACAGAGTGCAAATAGATAATCATCCCAAAATTAGCAGGCACTTGGGATAAGCAGCTGTTTTCTGTGCTTTTCCCACCCCAGCCTCACCAAGACATTTTGGAAATGGCTGTAACATGTTCCTGGGAGGACATCTCTAATGACTTGTCAGCCTTGTTAATAGGGCAGCAACATGTGAATTCAGTCTGTGCTCTAAACCTTTATTTTTTCCCAAGCATATAAAAACCAAGCCCTCCCACACTCATCGTGTGTGAAACAGTTCAAGTAATGCCAGCCTGAACTGTGCTTTCCATTACTGCAAAGATATTTCAGTGCCCTGGGTAGCTTTAAGAGCCGGTAACAGTTCAGTCAAAAATGAAAATGAAGTCTCATTAAAATACATTCACAATAGGAGGAAAAAAGGCCCCAGACTGTGTTTTTTTAAGTATTTTTTTGTCCTGAATCAGCACTGATCTCTTCTAGTTAAACTTCCTTTCTCCCAACTAGCCAAGTCCAAAGACAGTTTTGATTCGTTTCCAGATGAGTTTTCCAAGCAAGGCTTGAGGTTTCCAAGTTTGCCATTTTATCTCTAGTCCCTGCCTGCCAGCCCTTCTTTCCCCTCTTTGAAATTTGCTGTCTGATTAGCACTTTTGCAGATTTCCATAACATCCCACAGTTCCTGAGCCTGAAAGCCAAAAAGCCAAACAGAAATAGTATCTTGCCGGTGGAGCGTTGTCGTTATTTCCTATGTGGCCAGTCCTGGGGCTGATCCTGCTCATGCACGCTGTGGCGGGTCCGAAACACCCGCTCCTCCGCTTCCCTAGGCTGCCCCTTCCAGTGCAGCCCACGTGTGTGGGAAGGTGCCACATGGTCAGCCCCGACCCGTGCACTCTGTGCTGGTTTCAAGCTGTGAAGAGCTCCTGTCTCAGCAGGACTCGCACTTTTTTTATGTTTTTGGAGGCAGCCGCATAGCAGTTGGCAGCCCCCTCATGTCTCTCTGCGGCTGGAGCCACGGCCGGGGCCAGAGCTTCCCACGGGGGGCACGGGGCAGACTCCAAAACCCAGCGCTGAATTTAGCCTTGGGTTTGCCCCCACTGTGTGCTCACGCACATGCTACATAAACAAGAGTTCCTGTTTGCAGCAGGGCCATCCTGAGGATTTCTCAGCACTTGTGTAGGGTCAGCTTGGCAGTGCTCCACAGGTCATGTCATGTTATGGGGAAAGCAGGTACTGCAGCCTGGGGGTGTCTTGGTGTCGGTGTCAGCCCCTGGCCTCTTATCGCGTACTCCTGCCTTTGTCCCAGAAACTAACTCTTCTTTATGTATTCTGACACTTTCTCCACTCTGTTCACGATCCTCAACTTCTCCACATCCCCACGACTTCACGTCTTTCTCTGCTTTCTGGAGGCCGTACCCTCCTCCATTTTCAGCACTGGCAGCTCTGCTGCTGAGCCCGTTTTATGCTTTATGCTCAGAAGGAGCATTGCAGGAAGTCATTAAACCCCAACAGAAGGCCCGAGGAGCTTCCCTGTGTTCATAAAAAAAGTTGCCCTTGGAAAATAAAGCGGGCGCACCGTTGGCACAGATGGTGCGTGCCCACCTACGGCCCTGCTGTAGTGTCTTATCGTCAACTGCGCTGAATGCCGCCGAATCAAAATTGACATCAAACTAATTGCTTTAGCAATTATAAGGCAATTAGAATAAAAGAATCACCAAGTCTTAATTAAGAAGCAGATTGAACAGGATTTAGCAGCTCCTAGCTGAGAAATATCAAAATAATTCGATATCTGTTGTCTTGAGTAGGATTTCAGATGGCAGGAATGTTTGTGCCGGGTGTGTGTGATGCTCAGAAAGTACATAAATGTGCAATAATTTACACTTGCCTTGTTGGAAGGAAATTGCATATGAACATTAGGGAGAATAGGATGTACTCCAGTACTGAGAAGTTTCGTAAGAAAATAGCTTGTTTTACTTGCACATCAGCGCAGCAGACAGAAGTGGCGCAGAGATCTGGCATTAAACCATGTAGCTGAACCACATCACAAATAGTCGGTCCCTGCTACGTTTTTTTGTTTTCATTGCAGCAGTGTCACAATTCATCTCTCTCCTGTAAGACAAAGTTTGATGAATGTAAGGAGTTAAATGGCGTGTTTGCTTGCTGTCGCATGGGAACAGCTTGTTGACCCTGATCCTTTCTGTTTTGCTGTGATCGGGGCTCTGCTGTGGTATGAGAAGTATGAACTCCAGTTCCCAGAGCCACAGGCACATGCCGTGGGCTCACTTCCATGGATTTTGACGGCAAACCAGGCAGCTTAAAGAGGGCTTCAGCTGATACCTTCGTAAGAAAGCTTCGTGCCCAGCCATCTCCGTAGACCTGGATTTTTATGCGCATTAGTCCTGTCCTTGTCCTGCTGAGTGCAGTACGTTGTACAGTATGCGCTCTGTCAGATTGCAAGAAACATCTCTGTACTGGAGTATGCCATATTCTCCCTGAAGTTCGTGTGTAATTTCATGTGTAAATTGATGTACATTTGTATTTTGCTGAGCATTGTGCATGCACGTACCCACTCGGCGCAGCTACACATATGCCCCTACCTTCTGAGCAGTACCCGAGCACTCTGCCCGCGAGACAGCAAATGCTGGCACAGCCTGTTGGTGGCAATCCACAGCCCTACAGTACTTGCTGTAGAAGTTGGATGGGGTATGTTGGTGCTGACAATCACAGTTCACCCTCCCCGAAAATCGCCTGTGGCTGTTGTCGGCTGTTGTGTCCTCTTTCCTGTCTGCGCTGTCGCGTTGCCACAAGTCTGAAAACTTCTGAGCATCCTCAACGAGATGCTGGTGGGCGAAGGCACTGAGCACCTGCCAGGGTTTCACAGCGCCTGGCGTGGACCAGTCCTGCTCCCTGGAACACAGAAGCGCACCAGGGTTTTCGGTTGCCTTCAGTGTCCATGCAGAGCCTGTAACTGCCACGCCGCTGGAAGGAGTTACTGCTACCAGGTCTGGTTTGCTTACCTGATCTTCTTTCCTCCCCCCAGGAGACAGTCGGAGAGCCCTTCTTCCTGTTGATCTGTGCTATCAAACAGCAGATTAACAAAGGGTCCATTGATGCCATCACGGGGAAAGCCAGGTACACCCTCAATGAGGAGTGGCTCCTGAGGGAGAACATCGAGGCAAAGCCGAGGGTGAGTACCTGCACCCCGGGGCTCTGATGGACACGTACCCCGGCAGGGTGGTTGAGCAAGCGGCCAACTTGGTACCCATGCAGGTGCGATAACCACGAATTATACACCTGCACAGGCACCTTGCTGCTGCCTAAGTACACGTCTACAGAACAAGGCTCGTAATGTCTTTGTTTTCATGTCCCTCCCTTGGTGCGTCACCCAAGTACATCAGATTAGGGGTGGAGGGAGGTAAGAAAATTTGTTCTGCCATATTCAGAGAGTTAAAGCAACAGGTTCACCATTCCTGGCACAAGAGCATCTTCAGTAGCAGTGGGAAAGTGCTGGCTGCAAACCAGAGTTCCAGGGCAAGGGCTTTGCCCAGACTGTTACAGGAGCGGGGCTGATAAGCTGTTCTGCAGAACGCCTGCTGTGGGAACAGGGCAGATGAGGGCTGTGCGTGTGAAGGGCTTGGATCCCTCCAGAGCCTGACACAGAATTCAGCAGACGCCTTTCCAGAGCCTGGGTGAAATCCTGCTTTCAATTACCTGGCATAAATCTGGAGCAGCTTCACTGAAGTCAGTGGGTTACCCCAGATGTGCATCACCGTAACTCAGAGCAGGTTCAAGCTCCACATCCTCTGCAGATTCCTGTTACCAATTGACCTGTAAATTTACAGTGCAGACTGAGAGGGGTTAGCAGCAGGGCGCAAAGTATTAGCTTTCTCGGCAGAAATGGTAACTTCATAAGTCTGAGAAGGGGAAGTGCGGCTGCTTCCTACTTTATTTGCAAGAAGAGAAACAAAAGTGAACAGGGTATGTTGGAGGAAGGAGAGCAATGCAGGGTTAGTGCTAACTCAGCAGCAACCCCTGACATTGCTGGTAACTGAACCTCTGATTTAAAAAACACCTGCACAGTATACAGTGTGAAAAAACATCTTGCTTTAATGCTATGGAAAAAAATTGGACAACATCTGTGCATTGACTTTGTTCTCGTAGTCAAGGATGCTGACTCTGTATCCTGGTACTTAAAAGCAGTGTTTGTGAAGGAACCTCTAGGCTGTGAAAATCCCAGCCGTAAATTTCACGTGTACCAGGTGTCCACCTAAGAGGCAGCTGTGCTTATGCACAACCAATGCTCCTGGCATCTGCAGCTTCCTGCCCTGGGCTTGCCAGTCAGGCAGTGAGATGGCTTCGGAGTTGCATCCACCACTAAATGAATGTGCAGCTTTGCCCTCAGGTTCGGGCACACCAAGGAGTGGACATCTCAAGCAGAGACAGAGCTGAGGCTGTCCCAGAGCAAAGCCCCCAGGCAGGAGGGAGATGCCATGCTGGTAGCATTTGGGTCTGCACAGCTTGCGAGAGGAGGAGGCACCTGGACTCTGCCTCTCCTTGCTTGACTGACACAGCAGCAGCTCCCGAAAGAGGGGACTTTTTTTATAGGAAAAGTCACTCTCATTGCCCTGCAGCTTTCTGCTGCGACTGTAGCAGTATCTGGGCATCCCTGAGGTCTGAGCTGGTGTTCGTGACAGCCTGCAGCCCCTTGCAGCTGCTTGTCCTGCTGCTCAGTACATTCTCAAGCAGGTTATTGGGTGGTGCTGGTAGTGCACTCCAGTGTTGCAGCAGACCCAGCCTGCGGTGTGCTTAAAGCTCACTTAAACAAAGGAGCTCAGCCCATTGCGTCAGGGAGAGGCTGAGCAATGAGCCTTGGCAGTCCCATTCGTCACCGGTTGGAGCCAAGGAGCTGAGGACATGACTGGTTACGGGGGCTGACCTTTCCTCCCGCCCCCAAGGTGGTCTCTGCGTGTCAGGGCCAAGGCTCATTAGCAAAGCAGCCGTGAAAGGAGGTTGCACTGTTGCTCCCTGTGTCCTTCTGGCTCCGTCAACAAACAGGGGCCTTCAGCCTCCGAGGGCTATAAATCAGCGCACTTCACTAGTGGTAAAGCCTTGATAATGGCATTTGTTCAGCCTGATTTCCAGCAGCATGGGGCCCAGAGCGCACCAGCGAGAGCTGTGCAGGTACAGCAGCCTCCGTGCATCCTTGGGGAGCCATCAGAGCTGGGCAGGTCACCTCTAACCCAGCCTCTGCCTGCAGAACCTCAACGTCTCCTTCCAAGGCTGTGGGATGGACTCCCTGAGTGTCAGGGCCATGGACACGGACACACTCAGCCAAGTGAAGGAGAAGATTCTGGAGGCCTTCTGCAAGAACGTCCCCTACTCCCAGTGGCCAAGGGTGGAAGACGTCGACCTTGGTAAGGGCCAGATGCATTGGACCAGCCAGTCCTTAAAACCAGATGAAGCACCTGATGTTGCACTGTAGCTCTTGGTGTCTATCAGAGGGCAATGGGTGAAGCAGCATTGACGAGAGGGCAGACATCAAGGCAGCCTTTTCCTGAGGATGGTCTTCAGGAATGAGTAATGGGACTAGATCCTGGTGGGCAGGAGGGAGCCGTGTAACTGTAAGGAAGCTTTAGGAAAGCCCACATTGAGCAGAGGGATGCTTGGACTTGCACCCTTTAAAACCTTAACCCCAGAACAGGTACCCTCTAAAACAGCCCTGAGCCCGCACATGCCTTGTTAATACACGTCTCTCCATAATCAGCTATAATTGAGCCCATGGACTCCTGTCCTGCCATAGATTCAGGTCTGTCATTTACCTACCCAGAGGCCAACTCCTTACCCAAAATTTAAGAAGGATCCAAGCCCAATGCTGGCAAGAGAAACCCGTGCTCTGTGGTGCCCCTGTGCCACGAGCGGGCTGTGGAGATGCACCCGGCTGGCAGCAGTTGCAAGGCGTGACGTTCGATGCCGTCAGCGCCGGAGGGGCTCTCCGCAGAATGCCCTGGGCCGGAGCAGTGACGGCCCCGCTCCTCTCAGCTGGCACACGTGGCGTGTCCCCTGGTCGCAGAGACGTGACCAGCTCTGCCCTGCAGCGAGCTGCCACCAACCTTCGGTGGCCACGTGCAGACCACGCAGCATCTCACTCGCTGGTGTGCCACAGGGCAGATCCCACACGGCCCCCAGGGGTGAGAGGGGAGAGGGGGAGATGTGCTCCTCCCTGTCTCTCTGAGCAGAGCCTTTGTCACCTCTCCCAGCTCCAGTCTGGAAATCCCCGCTCCAGGGGCTGAACCTCTGCTGTGGTTTCACAGAGCCCCGGAGGCCTTGGCAGCGGGGCTGTGCAGTCCCCGCGTGCCGCACGGCCCCGCAGCCCCGGGCCCCGCAGCCNCGGGACCTCGATGACACCTCGGTGGTGGAGGACGGCAGGAAGAAACTCAACACATTAGCACATTACAAGGTAAACCTGCCAGCGCTGCAGGAAAGCTCGGCTTCCTCGGAGCCTGCCGGGCCTCAGGGGCAAGCTGCGGTTCCCCTCCAAAACCAGGATCGTCAGGAACAAGCAGGGAGGTTGCCATAGCTCCGTGAGAGCTTCCGGGGAATAGACATCTGCCCTGGCGAGAAGCTCGTTAATATTGCAACACACTGAAACTAATTAAACACTCTTCATGCAAAACAAGTGATTACTGACAACAGAAAGAGGAGGAAAAAAAGCCCCTATTCCCAACGGCCACCAGCTTGGCTGATTAGTATCACTCTACTCTTGTTCCGTGCTCCTGCTGAAATCACCGGCACAATTGTCGCTGCCTGCCCCGAGGGCAGGGGCTAGAGATGCCATCGAGAAGCGGCAGCACAAAAATGTGGCGAATCACATTGTTTTCTTGACCATTTTTCCTTTTAAAATTAAATGAAACCAGAAATTCTTACCTGATTTCCATATTCCCTGGTATGCCTGGGAGCATAATCCTCACTGGTCTGTAACAGTGCATGGAAAATCAAAAATGGAGCTCAGTACCTATGAATATTACTGTTTGGGTAACGGCCGTGCCGTGGAGCCCCACTGCCGGCACAGTGCCCCACTGCACGGAGAGCCAGAGCCGCAGCACAGAGAGGTAGTGCCAGCCCCACGGGTCTGGGCTGTGGCCGGCTTCCGTCTGTCCTTCTGGGATCGGGCAAAGCAGCATCTGCAGAGCGTAACACTCTTTCCTCTTCAAGCTACCTGGTGTCAATATCCAAAAATGTATCTTGGATACATGTATTTGCCTGATTTCCTGTCAGGTTTGAGAACCTCGCTATCTTGTATGGGCATTTAAAAAACCCTTTCCAGGCAGGGCAGTGCTGTTACTGCCAGTTGCCAAGGTGGGGAACAGGGGCAGGGCAGGGCAAGGCGCAGAGGACATTCGTGGCAGAGCAGTGACTTCACCAGCATCCCCCAGCTCCCAGGATCTCCCCAGGGCCGTCCGCAGCTCCGTGGAGGCACCATTAAGGCCTCCGTCATCAGTATCTGCTCTTCCCTTCCTCCACAGATCCCGGAAGGGGCGTCACTGGCCATGAGTTTGTCAGACAAGAAGGACACCACACTGAGCAGAGGTAATGTCTCACTTCTCTTCCCCTGTTGCTGGTGACCAGGAAGACACACCTGTGTTTTTAGGAGGGTGTCTCTGGCCGGGGATGCTGAGAGCTGGCTGCCAGCCCCCTTGCCTGAATGTTGGGGTGTGGTGTTAGCCCGTGCAGGGCTGGCTCTCGTTTTACCAGCGCTCGTAGAGCACCCTTTTGCAGTGGTGTGTTGGGCAGAGCCAGGCATCGGTCAGGCCACCTTTGTGCCAGGGCAGACGCTGAGCGCAGACTGGGACTGCCACTGCCGAGCCAGCTGGCCGGCCAGCAGCCTGGGACATGCTCAGGAAGCCCTCCAGCTCCTGCAGGGTCTCCACTGCTCTCCTGCAAACCCCCTTTGCCCATGCTGTGGCGTACGTTTGGGGCAGAAGTAGCTGTGGAGCTGCAGGAGATGTACTTCCCAAGGAACGCCCTTGCTCCGGCTGAGCGATGCACCCGTGCTGCCCACGGGGACCGCAGATCTGAGTCCCGGCATGCAGGCAGTGCCAGTGCAACCGTCCCAGGTGGGACTGATGGCGAGACAGACAGGCGGAGCGGAGACACTTAGAGCTTTAATGACTGCCGTGCGTGGTGGCGTTGCCTGAACTGCAGCCAGCACCCAGGGGGAAAGAGGGGTGTGGGGAGCTGGGAGCAGGGCTTCTGCAGGGCGTGGGCAGAGCAGGCACGCTGGCCCGCGGGCGGCCGGGATTGCAATGGCCTCGGCACAAGGACGTCCATGTCAGCGCTGCTGAATAGCCCTGTCCGTCACTGCCCATCCCTGCACGGCTCCTGCTGGGCTGTGTGCTCCTCCTTCCCCTTCGCAGCAAATGCTCCCCACCAGGCGCACGCAGGGGAGCTCCGACCCGGGGGACAGGCAGCAGGCTGAAGCTCCAGTGGCCGCTGGAGAGGTCACAGATCCCCGAGACTCTGGGACTGATCCTGGAGAGTGGGTGGCTTTCACACCCCTTCTAACTTTAAGGCTTGTCTATGTCACTTGCAAAAGTGGGGGTTTTGTGCCCGCTTTTCCTTCTGGAAAGAATGGAGGAGGTCTGGAAAGTACACGTTTCTGATATACACATTGTGTCATGCTCGTGGTTTTGCTTTAGAAATGTGGTATCCAGTATTATCCTCTCTCCTCTTGCTGGGGTGCTGAGTCCTTTCCCAGCCCTTAAGATAGAGGTGTTTGCACCTTTCTGTCTCACATCCTCATTAGGGGTTTGCATTTGGTCTGTGCTAACAAAGTGAAAAAAAAGGAGGGATCTGAAACCACTTGATTGGAAAAGTCCTTTCCCTCCCAGTTACACAAGTTCAGTTTCTTGCCAGTGTATTTCTAGGTTTCAGGCTGTGCAGAGAGTCAAAACAGACCAAGGGAGACAAAAATTCACGTTGAACAAGGAGTTTCAAACCCTGTCTCCAGGCCGCCCGTACCGGGCCTGTCTCAGAGACCTTTTGCCTGCTGGAGCGAGGAGCTGCCCCGGGCTCAGCTGCCCTGATGAGGAGGCTGGGAGACGGCCCAGGGCATGCGGGGCACGGCGGGGCATCGCGGGGCACCACAGGGCATTGCAGAGCGTCACGATGCAGGAGTGCCCCGTGCTGATCCTGCTCTCATGCCCTCTTGGGTCCTCCTTAAAACGCCCCTTGGAAGTCCTCCTTAAAGTACCTCCCGAGGTACTTGCTGCGTGCCCTGGAAGGCAACAGACAACCCTAAACCAAAGAAAAACACTGAGGTCACTTGGGGTGGGAACGTCTGCTCGGTGTTGGGGTTCTTGGGGAAAGCGAAATGCCTCCTGATGTGGAGGGCTTCTGCAGAGGTGGGTTTCGGTTTGGGTCCCCCGACTGAGCTGCTGTATCTCTCTTCCTTCTTCACAGTGAAGGATTTGGACACCGAGAAGTACTTCCACTTGGTAAGTGTCCCGCTCCCAGCTGCAGAGGCTGGTGGCTGTGTGGTGGGGGGCCGGGGGCCGCTCTCCTCTCCTGCCCTCCCAGGGGGTGCTACTGGGGAGCAGAGCCGTTGCTCCAGGACAGCCGCTCTGCAGCGTGGCACCGGCGTGCCAGCGGTTTGGTCACAGCTCACAGACCTTGCTGCTGCCCTGCCAGCGGGGATGCTGACGCGCGGCAGCGGAGGGGTGCCCAGCTAATCTCCCGCGTATTTTGACATATTTCACCTTTAGGATGGCTGCCCCTTAGCAGACAGCGGAACCTGTTGCTTTTGTCCCTGCAAGCGGGTGCCGAAGGGGCCGTTCCGTCTCCGGCAGCAGCCGGTCCCCGCCACGCTGGGGCAGGCAGGCCCTGGGCTGTGGTGAGCCCTCAGCCGGGCAGGGCGGCCAGGTTGTCCTCTGCTGCCAGGCTGGCTCTCAGGGAGACGTCCGCCCCGCAGGCGCTGGGGGCAAAGGGGTGACCAGTCAGGCTGCGCGCATGCAGCAATCCCTCCTCGCTCCTGCACTTCAGTCTAGGGGTCCTGTTCTTTCAGTGTGTGTGATGAAAGAGGAGAAAATCTTCTCAGCCTTGCTGATATTAACTTAATTCATCTCTGTGGGCTGGAATGTCAGATGTGATGAACAGGCTGGATCAGGGCTCATTAGTTTTCTTTAGAGGGGCTCAAAGAGGCGCAGAAAGGTTATCTGTAGACAAGCTTTAGTACTATGGGACATAATAAAAAATTACCAGGATGGCAAAGTAATTGTTGTGCCTGATCTAGCTGTCGGCAGCCGCAGAGAGCTCAGGAGCATGGCTGGAGGGCGGCGCAGCACTGCCGGTAGCGCCCTGCGCAGCCCTGGTCAAGTCACCTACCGGGAGCTCCTGGCATGCCGCCTGCTTCCCAGGGCTGGGGAGATTTATGAGTTCCTGCTTGTGCACCACGCTGGAAGTATGAAGTGCTAAATGTTGCTAAAAGCTGTTATGAAAAAAAGCGTTATGGACAACAACAATATTTTATAGCCTGATTTTTTTTTTTTTTCTCTGCTCAAGTTTCCATGCTCGGATAGAGTACGAACACGCAGCACGTGCACGCACGCACACGTACGTGCAGAGCGAGGAGAGAGGAGGGATGGGAAACTGAATGTGCGCATGTGAAACAATGCCAAGATGGACTTAAATGGCTTGCTAGGTCATTACAGGGCAGTAATTAACTGACCCGACCAGTGGAATATTTATTTTCGTTTTTAAAAAGGCCAGGGTGGGAATACTGGCTGATCGTTCTTGCACTTTTTCCAAATCTAAGAAAAACTGGTTTCTGCAGAAGCTTTGGGCGTTGCTTCTGGGAGCCTAAACTGCATCCCCACAGGAGTACTGCACAGAGACCAGGAAGGCGAGCAGACTAACATGCAAAGTGAGATTGATTGTTTCATTTTCTTCGTGTAGCTTAAGCGAGGCAATAAAGAGTGCAAGAGAAACAAACGTCAGAAAAACTGAGTATTATGAATCACTTTTTTAAAGCCATATAAGGGTGTATTTATAACACAGTAACTGCTTTTTAATTGAATTTTATATGCAGTTGAAATTCTATACTTGAAGGAAAATTCAGTGTGACACTTCCAGAGAGGAGCGCTCT
Source organism: Sula dactylatra (assembly GCA_013389905.1). Lineage (NCBI taxonomy): Eukaryota > Metazoa > Chordata > Aves > Suliformes > Sulidae > Sula > Sula dactylatra. The sequence continues at coordinate 73,665 of WEKW01019692.1, forward strand.
GAACATGTGTTTTGTATCGGACCAGGTTCTCCCAACCGATGAATCAGTTGAACATAAGAAGTCCCACAGGCAGGGCCATAGGAAGAAAGTCCTTCCAGAGATCTACCTGACCAGGCTGCTCTCCACAAAGGTAGGAGACGGGACGCCCTTGTTCGCGGCAGGTGGGATTATTGTTCGTGGTCTGTAGCGAGAAGCCTGCTCTAGGGAAGGAGCACTGCGGGGCCGGTTGCTCTCGAGAGGTGGTGGGACCCTTCTGTCCTGGCCAGCGGGAGCGTGTTTAGCGAGGCTGCCGGGCACCACTGGCTCCTTGGGCTCCCTCCAGCTTTCCAGCTTGCCCTCTGAGCAGCGGCACCGCTGTGTGAAGCCCCACATGATCTCCCCGGGCTGGTCTGGGGTCTGTCCATGAAAGGGATGCTGACTGCCTCAGGGCTCGTGATGCAGAGTTTAGACCTGAACCCATCTCCCCAGCAAGAGATCCTGCTGGGAAAGGAGATGGAGATGCTCAGCTCTGGAAGCAGGGGGAATGTCTGTGATCTTAATTCAGATTTGAACTTCCCCACTCTGCGAGTGCTCAGCTCCAGCAGTTGGGCTCCTAGCCCATCTTTAATCCCAGCATGATGCCTCACTGGAGCAGAGATCACAAGAATGGCCAGCACTCTCTAGTCTTCTTTGTATTTTCTGTGCAGAACAATCACAGATGTGAGATCCTCGCAGTAAGAAAGAAAATCATGATGCCAAAAGAAATTAAACCCAAATGCAAGTTAATTATATTGCTGTGCACAAACAAACCTTTCCCTCCCTGCTTCAGCATCCCCTTTCTCTTCTGATTTATCCAACTGGCAGCAAAGGATTTCCCCTTGTGCGCAGCAGTCAAAGCCCCTCACGCTGTTTTCCTGAGCTCGGGTGCTGCTGCTTTCCCCAGTTTCCAACGTGTGTGCTTGTCCCGCAGGGCACGCTGCAGAAGTTCCTGGACGACTTGTTCAAAGCCATTCTCAGTATCCGAGATGATAAACCACCTGTGGCCGTGAAGTATTTCTTTGACTTCCTAGAGGAGCAAGCAGAGAAAAGAGGGATCACAGACCCTGACACTATGCACATCTGGAAGACCAACAGGTTTGGAAGAGGAAATCTCTTCTTTCTTTCCTTCCTTCCGTCTCTCAGGAGCAGCACCTGCAGAGCCCTGGTGTCCTGGACTAATTAGGATGCTAAAAGTAGAAGAGGGACTTGGCAAACAGGAGGGGTGGCAGAGGGGGCAGCAAAAGATGAGGCCAAACACAGGCTTGGAAAGCTTTAAACAAACACAGAGCTCAGGGGAATGGCAAGCTGGAAGAAGAGGCATGGGCAGATAAAGGGCAGAACAAACTGGCACACTAATACAAATAATTAAAGGAGAAACAGAAGAGGGCCGGGATGATGGGAGACAGCAATGGTGTTAGCTCCAAGCACTGGAGATCTGAGACAGAGTCCAAAATCATGTCAGGTCTTAAAACATCATGGAGATTTTGAAAAACAGCATATTTGGCTCCTTTTCATTTGCTTTCTGGCTTTGCAGCCTGTGGGGGCGCTTTTCCCAACTTATCTCTGTAACCAAGCTGAGACTCCAGGGTATTCACAGGACTCCAGGAGCTGGTGCTGTGACAGCAGCATGCTGGTGGGCACTGCAGTACTGGGGACCAGCCAGGAGTGGTGCTGAGGGACGTGATGGGCAGCAGGAATGGGATGGGGCAGGCAAAGTGAAGGGGGGAAATAGAGCAGGGGAGAAATCAGGAGATTTAACTGGGGAGAGCAGGGATCGTGGAGGGAGCACTGAGGAGAGGCTCAGCACTTCTGAGGCTGCGGGGAGAGTAACTGTTTCCAGCCCAACATGTGAAAATTAAAAACAAATTTGGCTGGGATAGCAGGCATGCAGGCACAACCACTGAGCTACAGATTTGCCTACCCTTCATTACCTTTAATTGCCAGTAGAGCAAAGACTTATAGCAGCTTTCCCTCCTGAGCTGCTGAGGAGGAATGCTAGGAAGGGCGAACGATATACTGAAACTGTGTTGTGGCCAAATGAGCAGTGAAATAACTGGAGGAGAAAATGATGAGAGAGCAGAAAAAAGGACTCATGAAATGCATTTCATGGGGCCAGGCTTACCATCAGAACCAGATGACAGTTACCGTTGGGGAAGAAGGAAGAGGAGCTGACACCATTGCTACAAAAATCAGCAAGTGGGGAAGCCTGACTCGACAGCACTGTGCAGGCAAATCTGCCCGCGTCTCTCCTGGACCACAGCTGGCTCAGGGAGCTGCTGAAGGAGCAAGGGTATACACTTGCCTAGACAAGGCTGTACGTGAAGTCTCCTGTCCGGGCCACATGCTTCAGCCTGAAGACATGTCTCCACAGGGTGAAGACGTGCCTGCCCCTCTGGCTAGGCAGAGGGCTGTATGCTACCAGGATGTGATTAAATAGCAGAACCTAGCTCCTTTTTTTTTTTTTTTTCCTTTCTACTATTCACTTTCTACCATCATCTTTCCTGCATTTCCTCCCCTCTCCCTCTGGAGGACAAAAATTCACCCAGTGTGTGTTCCTGGCTTGTTTCCCTCGCAGCTTACCTCTGAGGTTTTGGGTCAACATCCTGAAGAACCCCCAGTTCGTCTTCGACATTGACAAGACAGACCACATCGACGCCTGTCTCTCTGTGATAGCCCAGGCCTTCATCGACGCCTGCTCCCTGTCTGACCTGCAGCTGGGCAAGGTACCGTCCAGAGAGGACATCTCACTCCTGCTCGGGCATAGGCACAGAGCAGTACGGGTGGGAAAGGACTGTCCGAGGTCGCCCAGTCCAACCTCCCCCCGCAGCGGGGCTGGCTGGGAGCCATTTGCTCGGGCTCAGGCAGTTGAGTTTTGGCTGACTATAAGGATGAGTTCTCCCCCTCCCTTCCCCACCGCTTTGTCCAGCCTCGAGCTTGAAATTTGTTTACCCTCCATCACAAACAGCAGTCAGAGAGTGGGATCACACGGTCACAGGCAGGATGGACAAAGGGCAAGGCCCCAGCCCGGAAGGCTCGGAGGATGGAGGGAGACCCAGCCACTGGCTTGTGTGCTCAGTGCTAGACAGTGCCCGTGTGAGTTGTCCTGCGGTCGCAGGAGAGCACCCAGCTTACTCGGTGCAGCGTCTGCAATGCTTCCTGACGGGGCTGAGCTGGTGCGTGAGCAGACAAATATTCTCCGTGTTGGCTCGAGCAGGGGTGCGGTGCACCAAGGTGAGCACAGGTGGGTGTCAGCCCTGCTCTGGGCACAGGCACGGCGTGCGGGCAGACTTGGCACCGGAGCCCAGCTCCCTCAGTCAGGGCTGGCTGAGGGGACAGCATTAGCATAACAATACCATATCAGCAGCCGAGGAATGATGTAAACTCCCAGTGGCAGGGTGAAAAATTACGTAGCTTCAGGTGAAGCTTTAATCATCGCTGTCAGCGGTTTCTGCACAGCCTCTCACCTGGGAGAGCCGTGAGAAGCTCAGGAGGCGAGCCAAGTCTTTGCGAACATGGGCTGCGCCTGCCCAGGCAGAGCAAACCCAGTCTGGCTCACGCGGAGGTGTGGGGGTGCCCCGGGGCCATCCCGTTGACACCAGCCAGCAGCACCTGGGAAGCACTTGGCAGGCACTGCTGCAGCCTTGCCGGTGGAGCAGTTGGTGCTCCCCTCCGGTGGCAGCATCTCCATCACACGCTGGCCACCCCGGCGTGCGGTCAGAGCCCGGCAGACTCGGGACACCTGCGTAGGAAGCTACGCCTGCTCCGAGCAAGCACGAGGCTGCGCAGGCCATGTCTCCTCTCCCGCCACCGGGCTCCCTTGCACCATCCAGCAGGGCTGGGAGGCAGCGAGACGTCCAGCGCGCATGTTCTCTGCTCTCCCGCTGGCTTGGCTGAGTGCAGTGTTGACATTTGAAACTTCCCGACATAAATAGGTTTTATTAAGAAATGCTGTAAATCGTCCCCCCCGCCCCCCCCGCCCCGGGGGCTGGCAGCAGCACCGTGTGTGACGTAGAGGGGACCCTACGGAGAGAGGGGCGGGAGGCGGGCGCTGCTCAGAGCATCCTCCGGACTGAGCAACAGGAAGCCTTCACTGGGAGAGGTTAATACTGGAGGAAGATCTAATGAGCGCTTGATTTTTTTGTTTGTTTGGGTTTTGGACTTTTTTTTTTGCATGTGTTACGAAACACCTACAATTTGTTCTTGTCAAGCTGTGGATGAGGGGAAGTGGGGTCAGCTGGAGTCAGATGGCAGATGGAAACATTTTTCAGGAATACAATAGCATAAGTGAAGGAATTGTTGAGTAATGTGGGAAGAATAAACCCTCAGCATAAAAATCAGCTTGCCTATACACGCAGTATATCACTGAACGTTTTCCGGGCTGGATTCTTCCCCTGGTTTCAGCATTTTGCTCTTGATACTGCAAATGTGAGAGCAGAGTCAGACTCTGTACATCTACAGTGCGCAAGCAGTTAATAAACCAGTACCCGTCTCTTCATAACACAGGCAAATTAGACTCAAATTAAGAAATAACTTAAAAAAGAGGCAGCATGGGTTTCTTTTGTTTTTCCAAGGGGGAAAAAAAAAATGTTGTGAGCAGGCTCTGTAACTTGGCTATATTCCTGTAATGCCTTGTCATTGGGTTTGAAAATAAACGGCTGTGGTATCTGGTGCCACAGCCTGGTACCCATTTCCCATTTCCCCTGCAGCATTAGCCTCGCTACACATTGCAGCAGCAGATTGCAGTTACCCTGGGCTTCATTATTTACTGCCCGATACAGCTGAGGATGCTGCCTCCATGGCTAGAGCCCTGCCATGCTTGTCTCCTCTGAAGATCCTCCTTCCCCTCTCCACCTGTCAGAGCATCAGGGAGCAGTCCCGCACTCTGGTGTCCAGGCGGTGAGACACGTTGATCTTGCTCCCCTCTGTGTCCCCGAGCCTGGGGCTGCTTCCCTTTGGGATGCAACACTAGGCCAGTCGGCCAAGTTCATTCCTGGGGTAATGATATCAGCAGGGCAGGATTGCCTTGAGGTTAAAATCATTTATGCTTGTGTTTGCAAGGAGTGCAGGCAGGGTTATGCCTTCACTGGTACAACCCGATCATGTGGCTGGGAGGTTAAGACCGCTTTGTCCAAGCTGACATTAATCAAGAGAACTCAGTATTTTCTGTTAATTACTTCACATGCACTCAATATAGGCCAGGCAGGCTGGGTTAGCCAATGCAAAATAAATCAAAGCTACGAGAAAAATCCAAGAGCAACATTTCAACTGACGAAGTTCAGCTTGTAAGAGAGCTTTGTTCTTTGGCTTAAATCAAGCTGGCTGCTCAAGAGACCCAAGTAAATGCATGCAGAAGCCCTTCCCTTTTTACCAGTTTCCACATGCAGAGCCACGGAGCACAAGTGTTTTATCTAACACAGCCGTGCTACACTCATCTGCAGAGCATCACCTGGCAGCAAGCCACCTCGCCTGACCCTGTGCATGCTTTTCAGCCTGCCCTTGCTGCAAATTAAAACACATTGACACAGACCACCTTCACTGGCATTGTAGCTAAGTGACGTTCAGCTCATGCTAGGAAGAAGGGCAGAGGGACGGTGCTGTGGCTCTGCAGGTGGGTGGTACCTGTCTGCAGCACCTTGATGTGTTTGAGCAAGCGCCTCTGTCATTAGCTCTTTTGTGCCTCAGCGCCGTCCCACCGCACTCCCGTCTGCGTAAAGCCAGGACCAAAGACATAGTTGTTTCCTGAACCCAGATGTAGCTGAAGTCTGTGTCTGATGGTTAGCGCTTTGGTCAGACAAACAGGATAAAAAGTTTTCAGCCAGGAACAATACGGTGTCTGATTTCGGTATCTCGCCCTCGCTGTAGGACTCCCCGACCAATAAACTGCTGTATGCCAAGGAGATCCCCGAGTACAGGAAGATAGTGCAGCGATACTACAAGCAAATCCACGACATGCCCCCGCTCAGCGAGCAGGAAATGAACGCCCACCTCGCGGAGGAGTCGCGGGTAAGGCCCGCTGGGCTGCAGTGGGTGGCGGGGGGCTCGGCCGGCGCGTGCCCCGGTGCCGGGGATGGGGTCGGGTCTGCAGGCTCGGTGCCCTGCCGGAGCGAGGAGCACCCAGCCTGCTCTGCTCTGGCCGAGAGCGGGAGTCTGCGAGCGGCAGGGAGCACAGATAGGCTGCAATCAGCTGCTGCTGGAAGGAGCAAACAAGAAAGGATATTTTGCCTCAAACTTCACGGACAAACTTCATCTGACCTAATTCCAGCATCTTCAAATACTGCCGGAGCTGCAGTAAACACCCACAAGTTAGCTGGAACATGACTAGCTTTGGCACCACTGGGAGCCGAAAGCGAAATTCAGTGCCAAAGAGCCAGGAAGTTTGGAAAAGGATCTGCGCAGTCCCGCAGCCCCCGGCCAGCTGGCCCTCGGGCGCCAACTGCCAGGGCCGGCCCTGAGTCCCAGGCAGTCCGCTGGCAGCCGGCCCGGCTGCGGGATGCCGGCCCTGGTACCAGCTACAGGCGCTGGCAGCCACGCTCCGGATCCGAGTCCTGCCAGCGACGCGCACAGCTTCCTCAAAATCAAACCGTCTCCCCGTGGCGTTTTAGCTTCAGCCACCGAGCAGGATTTTTCCATCGGCATCCCTCTGCCCGGCGCTTGCGCTGCTCCATCCTGTGAAACGGCTTTGAGCACAGAGGGGTAAACAGTGCTATCAAGTGTGGGCATTTAAGGCTGGCTTTACAAAGACTGAAACCATTTCTAATGTAAAGAAATGCACCTTCCTTTAAGGCGTAAGTTAAAACTCTCGCTGCATCAATGCAACAGTAACAAAAATAGCCAAGCAAAACCTTCTTTTAATCTAGTTAATGCCTGCTGATGGGCTTGAGCTCGCTTGCCACATCACATTAATATTCCTCCCCTCCTTGTTCTGTCTTTATAAAGAAATACCGGAATGAATTCAACACCAACGTCGCCATGGCTGAGATATACAAATACGCCAAGAGATACCGCTCCCAGGTAAGTGGGTTCAGCTGCACTCAGGCCCCAGCACACCCGTGGAGGGAATAACAAGCGGTATGCTGTAACCGAGCGGTCAGATGCCTGCATCTGGTCCCTCAGAAGAGGGATTATCGTTTTTTGCATAATCCCACGCACATATGCAATACACGCACGCACACACACACAGATGCACCTGCTCTCCCATCCCTTGGCTGACGACTTCTTGGAAGAGAAGGCCGTCTATTCCTGGCTGATTTTAACAGCGTTTGGCTGGGCTGGACTGAAACTGGGCTGCCCGACGTGTAGCCCCACAAATGATTTCAGGAGGGCAGAGCACGGTGATACAGTTCACACCCAAAACTTTCTGCCCGCCGGCCCCAGCGGAGGCACTGGCCCTGGCTGGCTCCTGACCCCCTGCTGCGGGCTAGCTCTGCGCCTGAGCTTTATTATGACAAGGGTTTTCGGTTGCGTTCCCCTCCTGTGGCGCCCCCGCCCGCGGCTCGGCTGTGCCCTGGAGCAGGCAGGGTGCTGGCGCGCGCGAGCGCAGGGGCTGTGGGGCAGGGGAGCTCTGGCTGGGACTCGGGCTCAGCAGGGCTGGCGGGTGGGCACCCCCGCCCACGCTGCTCAGCCGCCCGCCTGCTCGCGTCTCCTGCAGATCGTGACCGCCCTGGACGCCAACCCCACGACGAAGCGCACCCAGCTCCAGCACAAGTTTGAGCAAGTGATTGCGCTCATGGAGGACAACATCTACGAGTGCTGCAGCGAAGCCTAGGCCGACCGCAGCCCTGGAAGTGACCTCCTCTGCAGCGCAGTGCCGTAGGGAACCTGCCTTCAGCCGCCAATACACCGTGGATCCACTGTGGATCGCCTCCGCCAGGGTCATTCTCAAACCAGCCTTGTGGTGGGGGTGGGCCTGGCCCGCGGCTGAAGGGCTCCCTCACCTAACAAGAAGCCACGAGACACCTTTCCGAGGAGCTCAAAACCCCTCTGGTCTGCACTGTGGCACCCATAATTTATTTGCTGCCAGCCAGAAACGGAGACGTGACACTTGTGGCAAGTTCAGTTCACCACTTCCCTCTGATCAGCTCCCGAGCGGTCAGTGGCTCCCTGCATTCCTGTTTGTGGTTCCTCAGGATGAGAGACGGGGCTGCAGAAGCCATAACAATAGACACAAAGCAGAAGGGTAGCCTCAGGGAGTAACGAGCGGAGACGGCAAAGGCCATCGGAGCAACGCCTGAGCTCCCTTCCTCATCATCCCTCTGACATCCTTGTCTTTCCGACACCAGGGACTCTATCAACTGTTCACTATCTGCTGCATTCTGTGTATTTTTGTGCCTTTTAATTTTTGTACTGTATGTGTAAACATAACCACTCTTCCCTCTGAGACTTGGGCATAACGGGGAACTCGGGGCTGAGGCAAAGCAGTTGCTTCCCAAGTAGCGAAGGCATGGTGAAAGCACTTTATCCCCTAACAGAGACAGCTGTCACAGAGCTGGAGGGAGCGAGTTACATGTCAGACAGTGTGGGGAGGGCTGCTCCTGCTTCCCCAGGCTCCCAGATCTGCGTGCGCGGTGAGCTGGGGCTGCAGTGGGTAGGCAAATACCCCCTAACCACCCACCTTGCAGCCAGCTGGTCACAGCCGTGGCTTCTGCCTAGAAGCAGAAGACCAGATGCAGCGGGTGAGGGGAAGGACTTCTCCCTGCCGTGCTGGCTGCGCACACAGCTATGGCACAGCCCCGGCTCAGCCCTGGTAACACCGCTCACGCCAGCGGGGGTTAGCTCCTGCTCACAGCCCTCTGACAGAGCGGGCTTGAGCCACGTGCAGGGCAAAACACCAGGTAGCATCTTCCCTCCCTCTGCCTCACATGCTCCAGCATCTCCCTGTGACCACCACCAAAACCAAGGTCAGTGCTACAGAGGTGTCTTCCTGAAGCAGCTTGTTCTGCTTGCTTTGGACCCAGCCCACCATGGTTGTCGCCTGAGAGCAACCAAGAAAGTGCAGTTTTGCTGCATATCCAGTCTTTTTCTTGGCCCATAAAGGCAAAGGGACTGGACCCCCTGCCCCTGGCAGCACGATGCTCTCGCTCACGTGGGCCAGCAGAGCCGCTCCAGCACCCCAAGCCGCGAACAAAGGCAGAAAGCGTCCCACGCCTCCTTACGCTGGGGTCAGCGAGCAGGGTCCCGCTGCGCGGACCGAGAAACGTCACTGCCGTCCCGCAGCATCTGCGCTGGGGCAAAGCCCCCGTCCCAGCTTGGTGGCCCTTTCTCCTCTCTGCTGGCAGCTTTGCCCTTTCTGCAGCCAGGGGAGCCGTGACCGCTCCAGGCTTCTCCAGCGTCACACGGGCCCCTCTGTAGAGGCTGGACCGCAGCGAACGCCACGTGCTTGAAGCCAGCATTCACACGCAGGCAAAGGCAGCCTGCCCGTGAAAGCTAAACCCAGCCATAGCCACTGCATTTTCAAACTGCCAAATAGAAAAGAAAAAAAAAAAAAAAAAAAAAAAAAAGTTACTACCTCACTCCAGGCAGGATCTAAGGTGAGCCTCCGTTAATCATCCAGCTGGCAAGGATGCAACCTGGTATTAGATGACTTTGGTCCACCAAAACTCCTCCTGGGTGACTGCCATGGACAGGTGGCCTCCATCCCATCGTTTCCAGTAATGCCACATTTGTCAGAAATTGGAACATCAGAATTGTGTATGTGTATATAGATATCTATTTTAAAACAAATGATAGACTTTATCCAGTATGTTAAAGGGGGGGGGGGTGTAGGGATGGGAGGGAAAGGGGAAG